>CM068305.1:6030577-6630577 GCA_034768735.1 Schistosoma mekongi
CTTGTTTAGTGTATTGATTCTTTGTGTATTGTTTATTATTACGAACTACGTCTACTTAATTGTGTACAAGTTCTCCCCATTCACTGCCACTATTTCTTTTGTTCCGTATCAATGTTAGATTTATGATTGGTTTACTGTGTGGTCTGATTTTATGTGTATATAAGGGCATGATTAAAATACAATACGTTCTCAGTTCTCGCTCTCTCCGTCTTCCTATTCCCGATTCTGGTTGTCCTATTGTCGGCCTAGGGGGTGAGTGGGCCAATCGTACATTCTCAGCAGGCACGCATCTTATTGGTGTTCGCGTCCACCAACCAAATCATCCCCTCCTCCTTCCTTTCTTCGCGTCATAACAAAACAGTGTTTTGTTGAAATGATATTTTAATTTAGTGAATATTCCTCTTATAAGTATTTATTTCATATATAAAAATTATACTGAAGTTGATTTACATGTATGTTGATTGGTTATCACGTACCTTGACCTACATACTTCGATTCAGAGTAAATCTCGAAGATTTACACAAACAGAGTCAGATATTTCTCACTTATATGAATATTTAGAGAATTTTAAATTTGATAGGCAGGATGCTAGTACTGTGGATGTTAGATCTCCAATCGTCTATCAAACAACAGCGAATGATTCCTTGACAGATCACTAATCCCCCAGTAGAGATTCTCACGGGAAGAAGAATGGAGACTATCCGAAACCTGATATTGTCAAGACCAGTCACGAAGAAGGAAATAGTATTCCAACTGACATAAGGGATCAAGCTTCAAGTGTCTGTTCAAAATCACAGACCAAACCATGATGTCTGGATAGAAGTACATATGGTCATAAGACAAGGTCAGGTAGTGTATAAAGTAGAGGTAAGAAAAGACACGGGGATCCGATACCGGAATCAACTAAGCAAACGTCTAGCACCGGACTACTCGATGACGATCGGCAACCTTCCACTAGAAGTTCTGATTGCTGCCTTTATTCTACCGCCGGTCCAAACTGACAAAGTCGCTCCAAAATAAGTTGACCTACAACCTACGTAGTCATTCTGACAACGGTGGCAAAGAGCCAAATTGTAGATGAACTTCAGGAGTGTTAGGTTTTAAAAGAAGATACTGGGAGGCCAGATCCCTAAAAATTGTTCGGTAAATCCACCATTATTGTGACTTATTTGTAAAAATGTGAATTTATTATTTTTGCCACAAAAGTGCCCAGCATTACGCTCAGTATTTGTGTTTCCCACCCTAAGGATGCTAAAACTCGTGGGTTCGTTTCTTCTTAAGCCCATTAATTTTGTAACAATCTTCCAACAGCATTCTACTGTATACATACGCATGTTTTGTGTACTTTATTATTCGTTTTCCTGGACGCTTTTGGACATATGTAAATAGTTAGTTGGGCTGAGTCGCTGGGGAGTATGAGTAACTTTGTTCTGTGTCAGCTCTGTTGCTGGTTGTATTAAAAATCAGCTGGAATCGGATTATTACTTAATTCGGAACTTTGCAGCCAGGAATCACGGTATTTACAGGATTAGAAGTTATACGCCTATCTCAAGGCCAGGTATTTGTAAAAATCAATCCGTCGAAACGATAGATAAGATATCACAAAGAAACTATACTGTTGAACAAAGTAGACTGGAAAAATCTGAAAGAAGACATGCAATTCGTCGAGAATAAGATAGATGTATAAGTCAGTGAAAACATATTTAATATTTTTTAACATATACGCGTCATATTTTACTCATCTGGTTCGCGATCTCCCATTCAGATTATTGTGCATGTGTAGCACTACTAAACCAAAGTTGGAAAAAGCTGTTAGCTGCTGAGTCATGAGTACAAGTAACCCAAAGGTCTAATAGGTCACTTTCCGTAATGCACGTTCATTCAGATGACGAGTCCCAAATAGAACAAAACTTGTGTCCTAGATCTCACTTTTCAGCCACAATCCAACTCAAATCAAATAAGTCAATAGTTAGTTCTGAAGCACAAGTTAAAATATTTCCTGAAATAATTTAACTGATATCCACGAACAATCTATCAGTGTTCATATAAATAGTAACCGAGATAAGGTAATCAAATTAATGTGAATTTAAGGTCACGGAAAACAATTAAGAAAATTTGTCAATTACTAATAAAAATTATTGATGTCTAATTCATAAAATAATTTTTAACTCTAAACTATCTATCCAATAATAGTATTTGTGTTCATACTGAAATTCGAACCCAGTATTTTTGCTTCAAATGACTAAATGGGATGCAAGCACATTCAACAAACAAATTCTAAATACGATGAAACGCTTGCCCGAAATTCCACTGCTAACCACTTACAAAACACACTAAAACTTGTGACATAATGTTCAGGATACACATATCACAAAAGGTAAATTAATTGAAGTTATGAATATACACAACAGAGAATTACAAACTAATACCAACTACCTTTGTCAAGATAGTCATATTATACTGTATAAATGAGTCACACTTACCAGGTAACTATCATCTTCAACTGTAGGCTGAAATCGTCTATTTTCCATATCAGGTAAACTATCCACAGCATGTAAAAGATTGTGTTCGGATTTTGAAAATGGAGCTTTTAATAATGTGTTATTTTGTGTAATCGATAATGTAGGACGTCGGGCTGTACTAAAGTGAGAATGATTATTAATTGACTGTGAAACATAATATGGACGTGATGCTGATGAAGAGATATCAGGACGAGATCGAAAATAATCACGTGATACGATAGTATTAGTAGTTAATGGTTTTGTTACACAAGGTGATGATGCAGTATATTGAAATGGTGATTTATATGGAATAGGACCATCATTTAAATAGGATGAATTTGTTGGATTTAAATTAATCTCATTTTCATTATTTAGTTGTAATGGATGTAAATGAAGATTATATGTGGATGATGTATCACCAACAGAATGAGGTAATACTACTGAACGACTCATATGATTTGATTGATTCTCAACAGGCTCTAAATGTTGATACATTGAACTAGGTGCATTTAATTGAGTCGAAATGGGGAAACGATTATTGTTTTGATTAAATTTCCATGTATTTAAATAATTGTGATTATTATTATTATTATTATTGTTACTATTATTATTATTTCCCGTAGAATTAACAAGTGGACCACAATGGAATTCATTAATTAGTTTCTCTGATTCACGATATTCATGATCACGTAAGTCTTTATATTGAATTCGACCTCTACGATCAACCATTTCTTGTAGAATATATGGTGAGTGCTTAGAAACGGGTACACTAACATTTTCATCAACAACTTCTAAACCATAAGGATAGTACGGACTTGTAGAACGTGAAAAAGGAAGTAGTGATTGAGGCATTACATCACCACTACTAGCATATCGAGTACTCCAATCATTATCAGTTTTAAAGGATTTTAAACGAGTTGGTGAATTAGCTAAACAACTTTCTTTGCTTGCAGGCATACCATAATTTGGAAGTAATTTTGATTCTGAAGTAATATATTGAGGTAGTGCCCTTTGTCGACGAAATCCTTGAGATAATTTACGTGCAACACCTCGACTTCCAAAAGAGCTCATATTATTATTATGCCTATAAGAACCACCATCAACTTCTCCAGAAGTGTTTTGTTGAGATGAAATTGGAACCTGTCTACCAGATGCAACATAAGGTGCATTAACTGAAGATCTCTCTGTACTATTTGCATCTGATTCTGGTTCCAAATACGAACCCGACCCAACATCTTTGTTAACATCACCAGAAGACTGAAAAATTCTTTGAGAATTTGTCATATTAGGGTCACAATTACAAAAGTAGTTGTTGTTACTATTGCCATTTTCTAGTGGAATTTTAGAAAACATCTCATTACCTTCTCCATTGTCACATTCAGGTGATTGATTATTTGTCCCATTAAATTTGTTACAATGATTCGCTGCATCGTATTCTTCTCCAACTCCACCTGAAGCACTTGCAATAGAAGAAGCAGGACCTTTTACTTTGACGACACATCTTCATTTTCAGAAAGCACTGAACATTCCTCATCTTCTCCACCAGCAATCCAGTGACTTGCAAGTGTAAGTGGCACAGCTTTTGTCATATCATGATAATTACTATTTTCACCATGATCTACCATTACAATAACAGCATGTGTGCAACTTGTATCGCATCTTGTACCGGAACCCACCCCCTGCAACACTTGCTGTACTTCCTACAGTGCCTCCACTACTTCGTAGATGGGCTGCACCGGCACTTATAGGACGACGTGTTGATGAATTGCTGTTTGCTGCTGCAATACCAGGTTGAAGTTTATTTGGATCGTTGTTACGGCATGCGCAACTATTTGGTATAGAAGTGTCAGTTGGTTGACATACTGAATCGGTATTACCACCTTTACCTGAAGGAGAAACACGATTAGCTTGAGAATGTGGAGGGTAAAAATGGTCTATTTTTGTGACATCTTTAGAGGCGGCTTCACGGGCTCTCGCAGCTCCAGCTTCTTTAACAAGACGTGGAGTAGTGGTTGGTCGGTGAGGTCGCCCACCTGCATTCGAAAACGATTTACGTGGTGTATTATTAACTTGTTGCTGCTGAGAATTGTGACTGCCTAAAAATTCATCAACATTATTTCGGTGATGTGAAACTACACCCGATTTCGAAACTACGACAGTACCGTTGGACCCACCATGACATGGAGTAGCATCAAAAGATTTTCCTACATTCGCAACTGAAGATCCTGTACCAGGACCTATAACAGCTAAATTTGAACTACTTCCAGCCAGCTTGGTTCCACTTATATATCCACTCGAGCCTGTTATTCCCGCTACACCGACAACATTTGCACGATTTTGACCCACTCCAGAAGGAATACCTTTTCGCAGCTTTGGAACATCTAATGTACCTTGTGCTCCAGCTACGGTAGCTTGGGCAATTTGTTGGGCTATTACAGGTGTTTGAGCTGCGTGAAGTTGATTAGTTTCATTAACACCAGTAGCAGGTGTAGATTCTGTTGTTATTTCCCAATCAAATGGATCGGATTCATTTATTCTACGACGTTCCATATAAGCATTAAGTAAGGAGTGTAAATACATATAATCTGGACGATCAAAGTACGTTAGATTTTGAATGTGTTCAAGAAATGGTCTAAATTCACGTGGCATGAATTTTAATAATTGATTATGGTCAAAAGTTTGTTTCATTAAGCCAACTTGTTCTTTGTCTTTAATTTTTCGCCATGGTAATTCACCAACAATGAATTCACCAAGCATATAATACAATGACCAAAGATCATCATGGCGTCCAAGCTCTTTATTTAAATGAGCATTAACAGAAGCGTACCGGACTGTACCACGAAAACCAGCTACCTGTCTAGGAGCGCGGATATCCCCATTTGCTGTTGTATACTGACGAGCAAGTCCGAAATCAAGTAACACAATCTGTCGAGGATTTACAGCACCAGGTCCAATTCCAGTCCCTAATGCAAAATTTGATGGTTTTATATCTCTATGAAGAAACCCAACATTATGAACATTTTCAATAGCGACGAGCATTTGACGAGCTAATCGCACGGTTGTGCTTATAGTAAAACAGCCACGACGAGTTGATCGCCTTAAATCTGCTAGATTTTTACTTTGAAGACTCATTACTATATAATTGAATTGTTCATTTCTGCCACAACCAATGAAACGACATGTGTGAGCACGTCCCTGCAATCGTTTGAGCACAGCGACTTCCATTTTTAATACTTGTTTTGGTTGTTGTGCTGATTCAACTTTTACAGCAACCTTCTGTTGAGTTACCATATCAACAGCTTCATAAATTTCACCAAACCCACCGCCACCAATTTTATTGCAAATTCTCCATCTTTCTTTGATTACTGTACCAGTTGGAACAATATCGCTACTTGTAGATGTCATAACGAAGTGGTAATTCTGTTAGGCATGTAAGCCTACAGACGATTAATTTTTAAAATGTAGAAAGCACTAGAGTAAAAGAACAATAATACATCATAAGCAAAACACCAGTATAAAAGATACAATACTACCAGCAATAGACATAAAATAAAATAAAGTCATTAAGCAAAATAAACTAAATGAAAATACTGTATTTGCTTTCAACAACATTACAATAATTGTAGAAGTTTACATAATTTTCAGTACATTTTATTTGTGATAATCTATAACAGCTTCTCAATAAGCCTCTAAAATGTGTGTACATTTTTAAGACCATACCTCATAAACTAATACTCAACAAATTAGGGTGATATTCATTTTGGAATAAGACAACCATAGATTAAGTAGGATTTAAAAATTATGTGCTAATCCAAATTTCTGCACCTACAATAAGCACACTAAGACATGATAAACAGACGAGAAAATAGAATTAAATACGAAGTGATTAAGATCTATGGTAATGACAACAATCTCAAGATTAATGAGATAAAGCGTCAATACAATAGATGTTAAGCTTTAATTACAACGATATATATGATACTCATAAACAATAGTGAACTGTCTTATTTGAAAGCAAAGTTTAATATTCAGTCACATCTTGTGAACTTCAGACTGAATTATTAGCCACTAGGAATAGTAAGTAATGAAATCGAAATTGTTGTTCCCTGTTTAAGACGGTTGGTAGTGTGATAATTGCAGAATGTGGTTGCACAAAATGTGCCCCATTGTAATTCATGCTGCTTGCAAGCGCTGCCCACAGTCAAAGTGAAATCGGCTCAGCTTATTCCGCTTTGTTCGTAGCACCATGCTGATTTAGGAAGGTATGGGTCATATTGCACTAGCAACAACAAAAAAGAAAAGAGACAGTAAGGGACAGTGTGGCACGGATGGTGAAGGCTGTGTGCTGTTAGTGGGCCTGAAGTGGACAACATTCAAAATCATATTAAAATGCGACAAAGTGCTTGTCAATTCGCCTGACAACCCTTTTGAAAAAGGGAAATTCCCTTGAGAAAGGTTGAACCCCTAAACGTTCCTGAGGTAGATTACAACAACACAAACACTGACCATGTCATTCAGGTCATAGTACAAAAAGATAAGGAAGCTTGAACACTGACGAAAAGGTAGAGGAGAGAATAGCCGAAACAGCTAGAATATCACCATGGAATCTGCTGCAGCGATAGTAATTAAAGCCCAGACTACAGTGATACGGAGCTAACTATCATGCAACATTAATGTGAGAAACTTGGACAAATCAGCAGATTCTGATCTTGAAAATAAGACATGTACATGATTTAAGCAAAATCGGAATATTTATTATCAGCATATTAACTGATAAATCTTCAGGATCGCACATTAAGAAGTCATTCAGAATCAGTAAGAGGGTGGATGAAAACGATGGTCCACTACCATGTAAACTCCTCAAGGTGATCCTGGGTTTGGATATACAATAAAATCCATTGATTAGAGCTCGAGCGTATGACAATATGGATATTCGAATAGAACCCGATATACCACCAGAAGACAGAATTAAGACTAAACAAGCTCTGGCTAAACTAGTAGTGCGTCGAAGAATGATGAAGAGAATCTGCGACTTATGAGTTTTGTATTAGCTAGATTTTGGAATTAAATACTACATATACTTGTGTGGATAAACTGTTCGACCCAGAAATTGTTTACACTAACGCTTGTAGCTTGGGTAACAAGCTACATGAACTAGGTGCATTAGTAGACGAACTAAGACTGTCCACAATAGCTGTGACTGAAACTTGGTTAGTGTATGGTTTAGACATCACTACGGAACTATTAAGATATACTAGCCTAAAAAGTGATAGAAATAAATGCCGTAAAGAGGGTGGATTAGTATTATACATAAGAGATAATTTACATACACATTCATTTACTTGTGAGTTTCACGAGAACGGAACTTGTGACGTCATTAGTTGTGAGCTCAGTTATAAAGGATGAACATTTCACAGTAGATGTCATCTACCATAGACCAGTCTGCTTTGTTGATGAATTCATCATACACTATATCAAACTCTGGAGTAAAAACAGCCGATACTTGATGCTAGATGACCTCAATACACCTGATGTAAATTGGAAAGATTTATCTTTAAATGTATCTGAAAATAAATTCGATAGCAAGCTTCTTATGGCTGCAATAGAGCAGTCATTTAGTGCAGTATGTATCCAAACCCACATGTTTTGGTTTTAAACAAGGTTCTTCTTTATTGGACTTTGTATTCGCTTATGAGGATGAGGATGATTTGTATCATGAAATAATGCCTCCATTTGTGAATAGGGGATTTTATCAGTCAGGTCCATAACTTGTGGCACAGAATGTAAGAGAACCAAACCTTGTCCAAATGTTTGGCGAGTAACCATCTTAGCCACTAATGAGTGTGTTAATTCAGAGGATTGGTCATTCAATACTCAATCTTTCATAGAAGTATGAGTTGTTTAAAAGTACTTTTATCTTTGCGACGTTATCATCTACACCATGGGTAGTCCCAAATATGAACTGTTCACTATAGATAACGGGAAAGGTTAGGAAACTCCGCAAACGGGAAAAACGATTATGACAGCTGATCATTTCAACTGGTTTTGAACAGTTTAAGTCTAGCTACTATAAGACAACGGTTGTATGTAAGATGTTGATGATCAAAACCAGGATGTCCTACGACAATCAACTAGTCCATAACGCTCTAAATAACCCAAAAAAACTGACCTCTCATATCAAGGGACAAATACAGAGAGGTAATGTCATCCCCTTAATTCTGATTAGAGAAGACCAACCTGATATGACGAATGATGTCGACAAAGCTGAGGTTTTGTTAAAGCGTTTTATACTGATGATAGTGACAAATTACTTACTAGTTATAACTATATGGTAGCAATAACGAATCAAATGTCCACTGAAAACAAAGTTGCATTACGACTCCTATAACTCCTCAAGCTGGGTAAATCCCGTAGTCTAGACAGTATTCACCCTGAAATATTGAAAGCTTTAGAAGACGTAGTTGTTGTACTACTAATGAATCTTTGAATTGGATTGTGACTGGTAAGCAAATCCAGGACGTGCATTTCATCCCATTTGAGATTCGTCTACTGGATGTACCTGCCTCCAGATATTGATGTTCACAACTGGATACGAACTCAGTTCCTCGCGTGCCAAACGTCTAGCGTTCACTGCTAGATACAAGTTCATCCTAATTACTAACGATTTTGTTTGACATGCCTCTCGAGCAGCCGAAACTGCCAAAAGGCTGATAAGATGCAGTAATCGGTCTGACCTATAAAGAATGTATCCAATAACTGTCAGGAGGCTAGCCTTATCAGTATAGCCACTAAACTAATGGAAAACATTATTCAGGGTATGTTTCTTCATCATGTGGAACAGAATAATCACTTAGCTGGGAATCAGCATGACATTCGAGCATACCTTTCATGTTTGATTAATATCTTAACTGTCAGAGAAGACTGGACTGCGGCAAAAGAAAGTAATACTTCTGTAAAGTTATTTTTACAGATCTGAGAACAAATATGGTATCTTATACAAATCTTTAAATAAATTGGAAAGCTTCGAAATTGATTACAGAGATAGAGACTGGACTGACAGCTTACTTAGTAATCGGGACTACGTATGAAAGTGAGTGGTGTATTATCGATATAGGGCTCACTAAGGAGTGAGGTTTCCCAAAGAACAGGTCTAAATACGCTTCTTTGCTTGCTTTACATCAATAACTTACAGTCACAAACTCATCGGTTCTATTATTTGCGGATGACAAAAGTCTGGTTTATAAAGTAAGATTACAGGCAGAATTCGTCACTCTTGTTGAGTGGACAAACCAGTGATCATTAAGAATTAACTCCAGTTAGAGTGCGGAAATTCCCATTGGTCGTTACGAAAATCTTCACAGATACGCTATAAATGGAATACTATTACCTAAGGCTACGGATTATAGGGATTTAAAAGTCACAGTTAGTAGTGACTACACAGCCACTGATAACTGTAAGGTTGTCGGGAATGACAAACCCAAAAATACAATTACTGAAAGATTAATTAAAAACTTGTATCAAATTTTCTGTAAGAATTATTTATTGAACTTCCACCAAATTAAAATAATTTAGTATGAGTTATTTTCATCTAATTTAAGAATTGCTCCATTATAAATTCCATAACATTTAATCATATTAATTCAATGTGATTTCGTACTCATTTTGCAAAATAATTACTCCTGTCAACTTATGTAAAGGCTATTCCTAATAATAATTAGTGTAATTGTAATGATGCATAAATGAAAGCCCTTAAGCGAACGTTTCGCATCACTGAACCGTCTATCTGATAATTCAAGAATTGTTGCATTGGGCTAAGAATCAGAGCAGGTTCATCAAAGGCGGAGAGTACCTGAACGTATTAACGGTCGTGAATATTTCAGTCACCTACAAAGGTCATGTCTACATAATAGTGGGGAATTCATCAATCAACACTCGGCCTAAAATCGTTAAGTAACAAATGTGATTGTTGAGAAAAGCTACCAGATCTTATAGGCTATTTGAGGGGCATTTCTGAATTTAAATAAAGAAATGTTCTGAACATTTTATTCTACATATTTGAGGCCTCACTTGGAATATGGAATTCAAGTAACGAGTCCCTATTTTGTGTATGAAGAAAATATACTAGAACGAATTCGGCTCATAGGGACTAAAGTGGTGAGAAGTCTTACTGGACTAACGTATAAAGAAAGATTGTGATTCCTCAACTTATTCCCGGTATTTTGGCGTAGGTCGAGGTGATCTAGTACTGGCTTATAGTATACTGAACGATGAATATAGCATTAATATCATCTTCTTGTTCCATCTAGGATTAATCACTTAAGAGACCATTCCAAAAGTGTTTAAAAACCAAGATCATATAGTTTACGTCTGGAGTTTTGTTTCTCTTATCGAGTCATAAGTTACTGCAATTCTCTACCGGAACACATAGTATACTCACTTTCCATGAATACGTTCAAAGCAACACTGGATCTCCATAGCACTACAATTTTTTACGATCAATAAAGTTCATCGACTTCTTGCCCTCATTTCTAAAGACAGTAATAATACAAATAAAATTAACTCTTGTTTCTGAACCATACGATCATTAGTTGACTACATAAAAGGCATAAATCACCTTTTTAATCAGGAAAAGTAGCTAGTAACTTGACGAAATGTAGGGATAACTGAAAATCGAGGAGTACATACGATAGTTAACATAACAAAAACATTTAATTTACAACTTACTACTTATCTGACAACAAATTGCCGGAATGCTAGATTAATTTCCCATTTAAATACACTTAAATCTGCTATAATGAAACACCGGTAGATATACATAAGAAGATTACAAACGATTATAGATTACTAAGTTAGCAACTAGAATTATGATACTTCATTACATCAATTACGAAGCTTCGTAATTACTAGTAATTTAATAAGTGATATTGAGGATAATTAACATAAGAAGCAAATGTAAAATTTAAACACTTAACTGAATTTAAATTTTAATGTGACAAAAAGCTAAATTTAATTTGTTTCTGTTATATTTTTACCTTAATACTCGGTAAAAGTGCATAGTATCTCTACTCCATTTGAAGATTGCGCTTATGGTTCTCAAAGGACAGACAAATTTATCTACTTATGTTAAGAAACCATGAACTCTATTGAACAAAGTATTTGTTTTAAAACCGTCATACTGTTAGGTTTATACAAACATATCTCAATGACAGACATTTTATAAGGTTAACTCTACATCTCATTATTAGGTGACAGAACAAGTCCAGGACGTGTTAATGACACCATCAAGAGAGGTGCTATATGAATACTTAAAAACAGCAATAATCAGATCCACGCCATTATCGGATAACCATATAATCTATCATCCGTTTGACAAACTTTAACGAAAAGCATAACATCATTCCCGTGATAAAAAGTCACATGAAAATTATGCAAGTAGGAAGGAATGTTGGGGTGGTTTCACTTATGCAAGAAGAAATACAATATACCAATCTGCAAGCTGCTTACCAATCTGTCATTGAAACATGTGAAATGCAGTTCCAAATTTGCTAGAGATCCATTGTAGATAAATGCAGTTATACTTGTGATCAGCATGGTTTTTCTCTGATTTTCAATTTGTAAGTAGACACCAAACGACATTAATTATCTCATATGCTAAGACAAATTTGACCACGCAAATTGTCTACGAACTCAGTAGCAATTCCAAGAACCAACAAGTGTGCCTATAGTCAAACGCCAGAACAGTTCCCGAAATAATTACAATCTATATGTCCCCAAGAAGACCTTAAACAATACCTATCATCACACTTATACCATACGACATACAATAGAGGCACTTCGGTTTAACAAATGATTACTGACATTATGTGTGTACCTACTTTGTTTATATGATTGCTGTTGTCCGTTTCACCTATCCTTGTTTAGTTGCTTCAAAATGGCATACTTCTATCCTGGTTATTATGTTTTCCTGTGGTAGTTTGTTAAACAAACGCACCTGTCCCACTTCTTGTTCTCAGCTGAGTTATTTGATGTCTAACCGAAATTAAATAATTCCTGTTGTAACTGACACTGTGGGCTTATGCTTATATGCTGTTGCTGCTGATGAAATCCATACTGCTGATCATTACACACGTGGTCACAATATTGTTATGGATATCATTCCTACAGATTATTAAACGTGGTAGAATATTCAGGATAAAGCCTTCTGATTACAAGTTTCAGGTGTAACAAGCAAGTTCCATTCATATAAATTCTATTCGCACCAGTGTATTAATAACGATTTTTAATATAAGTATTTTCATACTTAATTTCTGACTGCCTGTCTTCATGCATTCTCTTTCGAAGCTATCCACAACCACTATAGTACCAACGGTCTGTCATCGTTTTACGTCCCAGTAGTCTCAATTTCAAACGTTTATCTCTCGAGCAAACCGAGGTTTGATAGAGTAATAAATGTGTTCACTATACACCTTTGGAACGGACTTTGAGCTTCGGTGCTAAATATGATGCACATGAAGATTTCTCCGCATAGAGAGAGTTAAATACGTGGGATATTCCCAACTTACTTACTTACTTACTTACTTACTTATGCCCGTTACTCCTCGCTGAGGAGCATAGGCCGCTCACCAGTGTTCTCCATTTAACTCTGTCCTGAGCAATCCTTTCCAGTTGTTTCCAGTTGCTGCTCATCCTTTTAATGTCTGCTTCCAATTCTCGACGCAGCGTGTTCTTTGGCCTTCCTCTTTTTCGTTTCCCAGCAGGATTCCATGTTAATGCTTGTCTTGTGATGCAGTCTGATGGTTTGCGTAGTGTATGTCCTATCCATTTCCACCGTCTTTTCCTAATTTCCTCTTCGGCTGGAAGTTAGTTTGTCCTCTCCCATAGTAAGTTGTTGCTGATGGTTTCCGGCATTAAACAAGATATTCCCAACAGATACCCATTAAAGATTTTACTAATTATGAGTCCAAAGTGAACTACAAAAGTTTTTTCTGGTTTGGGTTTGTCATAACATAATAATATCTCCAAATGAGGTTACTGAGACGGCTGAAACAACGCCTTTAGTTCGTATGAGTTTCATAGCATGTATTCTAAGCTTTCTAACTCTAGTCAAAGATTATGGAGGGGGTCTGGTCATCGACAAATTTATTCGAGGCCTAGACTTTTTATATTTATATATTTATGGTCTGCTAGTTGCAGGTAAAGTGGAAGGAAAACAGAAAACTTCGAAAACGGTAACGTTTTTCCACGTGGTTTAACTGTTTGGCTTATTTCCGAGTTATCTTGCACATCTCTCACTTCGTTATATTATTTGTAGTACTCCAGCAGTATTACCTAACTTTACATACAAGCTTGTAGTATCTTAATATCTAGATATAACAAAATGGCACGAGTTAAGGCAAAACGTTCAAAGCCTAATACTAGTTCTCCTAAACCGAGCGACATTTCCTCTACCAGTTTTTCTCTTCCTAATCCGTCAGACACACAAACAAATTGTAGCAAAACTAAAAGACCAATATTTAATAGCCCTTTCCCTGCACACTCTGAAGCATCTGTTAACGAAGCACTTATCACCAATCAGCAACTGGCTGACAGTTGCATACCACTTGTTAGGGTAGTCAACATTGCCGATCAGAATACTGATATTGCTTCTTATAAAATGGAAGTGGACGACATTAAGTCAACACTAACCAAGTTGCAGAATGTCCTACAAGATCTAGCCCCAATATCATACCTATTTGGTAAACATAATAACACTGACATAGAAAAAGTTAAGCAAGCCGAAATCTTCCTAGATTTCATTTCGACCGAAGTTGTGAAGCGTATTAGTTCGCTCCATAAGGCAATAGTTTACAACATCCCTGAGGACTCTCCTCTAAATAAGGTAAAGACAACTCTCTTAAAGGCTTCAGGCATGTCCCAAGTGCTTTGTGAGTGCAAAAGACTAAGAAAAAAAGAGTGGCAAAGTAGCTGCCCAATTCTTTTTTACTTTAAATACACACAGGATTGTGAGAAATTTATCAAGTCAATGAGCCGTATAAGAACTGGCAGTGAGTACAAGAATGTACTAATATCTGCTGATAAAACACCACTACAACGCAGAATTCGTAGCAGGCATAACGCCACAGCTCATAATCTAAACGAACCTAAACATGAACTAGCAAATCAGAACAATCCTAGCAAAGCTAGTCCTACAGTAACCTGTGGTGAACGTAATATGCCATCGGAACTTTCAAACACACCGACTAAACTTAAAACTGAAGGGCCACATGATTTAAATGAACTAACCAGCTCGCCCTGTGTAAACCACAATACTATGGTATTAGCAACGGAAATAGCTGCCGACCTTATCGATTTAGACACTACTCCCCTGAAGAATACGATCGATCCTCATGCTAAAGTGCTGTGCGAGGAAACGTTATACACTGCAAAGCATCGCTTCACTGCAAAGACAATAAAGGAACTCAAACATTGGCATAACGATAGTAATGAGTACCTACGCACTGGGAATAGATTCTCTCTCTTAGAATCAGGCAACAAACCTCAAACCAACAGCACTAAAAAGACCCAAAATACTCGGAACCTTAATAGGTTAGATAATAAAATTAACGACAAACCCCAAAATATTAGGCAAACTAAGCCTCTGCCATCTAAAATAAAAACTAATACTCAGTGTGGTAGTAAACGATTTCTCTCCTCCCATCCTTACGCTAAACCAAATAAATACTCAGAAAAAATCGGAGTGACACAGTCTACAGTGCCAGAGTACCAAACACTATTGGCCCAAGACACTACTACACAAAGAAGCCACCCATTACCACTTATTCCATCTCAGTTCCAAATGAACAGTAGCATGGCTCACCACAACCATGGAAAATATCCGCACCACCAATATAAGTGGCCACATAGATACGAAAATCTACAACTGAGACAATTCCCTAGGGCATATTCCCTAAATCCCAACCAAATGTACTCGAATTTCATACCACTAAACAACAGAAACCAACATAAGAACCCCATGGGATCCGCCTACAAGATACCTACAAACCTTGCTCAACAGGCTTATTACACCTACACTAATAGTCCAGCACTTTCCTTTGGCGGCCCAACGGTCACACCGAGATCGTACAAATCACTAATAAATCCCCCTCAAACTTCAGTGTATCATGACCACGGGTTGCTTCGTTATGCCTCTATGGCATACAATAATAATGTGCCAACGTATAATTGCTTGCTGCCCACATACAATCCACCAGAATTTTTTCATATGAACCGCTATCCACAGTATTCTCTCCCCCAATAGACTCAAATAGAACCTCGAATCGTAACTTCGCACCTTTTACAAACAATGAATCCCTTAAGTCTACCTTCTCACTATCCCGCCATACTCGCCACACTTCCTCCCCTGTTCAGTCCTCACTTATTCCACATCGTCATATAGATAGTACTCTGCCAAGTGACAAAGTACCCTCTCCCAACCCCCTAGTGGCTAATGTCTCGCTGCTATCACTCCCCTATACTCCATTTTCTTCTTCCATTTCAAACAGAGTTCATAGGGATTCTCCACTAACTCAGGTAACCCGTGACCTATCCAATTTGATTAGTCCCATACAGTTCTCCACTATTCTATTTAACTCCCGTTCCCTCTTCAATAAAATCACTCATCTTAAATCCCTAATGTACTCAGTTAACCCATGCTGTGTCCTAATAACTGAAACTTGGTGTACTCTCGATATCTCGGACCTTACACTTCAAGTTGATAATTATGTCATATACCGCAAAGATAGGAATTCAGGAAAAGGCGGAGGATGTATAATATATGTTCGATCCGATTTTTCATCATCTCTTATCTCCCCAAAAGGTAGTGAACTTTTAGATGACGCTATATTTGTCAGTATTGACAACTGTTCCCATTATCAATTCCTGATAGGTTGTATTTATAGACCACCTAATGCTACCCATACTTTTACCCAACAATTAGGTCATTTATTCGCATCATTTTCATTGCTTCCTATGACCAAGTTGATAGGAGGAGATTTCAATATGCCTTCTGTTACTTGGAACCCCTTGCATGGACCTCCACACCTTGATAAATTCTTTGGAATACTTGAAAGTAATGCATGGACTCAAGTAGTACGTAAAGCTACACGAAAGTCCAACTTATTAGACTTAATCTTCTTACAAAATGCCCCAAACTACTCAGTCAGTACTAGTCTTGAATTTCCTGGCAGCGACCACAAAGTTGTCATTTGCCAGTTAATTGTCAATGAATGTTCATGTACTAAGAGTAAAACAAACGATCCTCTTGATTCTCGTAGAAACTATGCTCAAATTAACTGGTCTAATACCGAGAAATTACTACATGATCTTAATTGGGATATATTTTTCTCTTCTTACGAAGTTAATAACTCACTAGATGCTTTTTACCATAATATAAATTTATGTCTTGACAGTGTTGCACCTTTTAAAGTGATTAAACCGCACATCCCAAATAGTGAATACATCCCTGTTAAATTTAAAAACAAACTAAGGAAGTTACGAAAGAGATTATTCGTTCAGCATGACTTTTCCGTAATTTCCAGTATCCATTCAGTATTCACAAATATAGCAAACTACAGAAAAACGAGAGAACTAGAAGCCGAAAAAATGCTTCTGAAATTACCTGACAAAATAGCCTATTTAACAGCCACCCTCAGAAAGAAACTTTATGCCCAGTCCAGTCTTCCTACTACTCTCAAAATCAAAAATAAAATAACTAGTAACCCTATGGAGATCTGCGAAGCGTTTAGTGAATCATTTGCACACTCTTTTACTAAAAACAGTCCACTTATAGGGATGATCAGCAACTTTAACCAGCATAAATTAACTGGCATGAAGTTTACAGTTACTAATGTTAGAAATGCTATAAGATCACTAAAACCTTCATTTAATAGCGGGGAGGATGGAATACCGGTTAATTTGATTAAATATGGTAGCTCAGCCTTCCCAATACTGCTCACAAAAATATTTAATCTCTCCTTGGAAGATGGAATTTTTCCTAGTTCCTGGAAAACCACGTATATAATCCCTCACTTCAAAAAAGGCACCAGACTTAGCATTGAAAATTACCGTCCAATTAATCACTCTTCCGTTTTATCTAGAGTCATGGAGAAAGTTATAAAAGAGGAGATTTACACTCACATCGTTAAGCACAAGCTAATTAAATCTTCCCAGCACGGCTTCGTGTCTAAGAAATCCTGCATAACTTGCCACCTAGAATACTTCGACTATATAATAAACAATAGAGATGATGGAAAATTAATTGTTACCCTATACTTTGACTTCACTAAAGCGTTTGACAAAGTACATCACTCATCTCTCTTATATAAATTACAAGCTTTCGGGATAACGGGCAAATTGCATGATTGGTTAGCTTCGTTTTTGAAAGATCGCATTCAATTAGTGAAACTAGGACGATATCTCTCACGTCCTCAAAATATCACCAGTGGTGTCTTCCAGGGTTCAGTCATTGGACCATTGTTATTTATTATGTATGTTAATGACATATGCCACTGTTTTCAAGAGGCTAAGACCTTTATGTTTGCGGACGACCTCAAAGTTGTCTATACATTCAACCCAGATGAAGGTCGAAATATTAACGACATAATACAGAGAGATCTCAATAAACTAAGCAAATGGTGTGATAAATGGTTTCTTCCCCTTAACACACAAAAGTCAGGGTACCTATGTTTCGGAGAATCTAACCCCGAGATTAACCTACACCTTAACGATCATGAATTTCGTCATCTAAATGACGTCTGTGATTTAGGAGTAAGATACTCAAAAAGTCTATCCTTTACCGAGCATGCTTCATCACAGGTCTCTAAAGCTCGTAGACTTATTGGTTTTATTCATCGTAACTATCGTCTTAGCGAATCTAAAGTTATTCTTTATAAAACTTATGTTAGACCTCTACTTGAGTACTGCCCAATTATATATAGTTGCATGCGTTCACTAGATCGGCAAAAAATAGAGAAAGTTCAACGGCATCTTACTAGACTATTAACCCCTGGCCGACCCTATGATGCTAGATGCTGTGCTTGGAAGTTAGACCCTTTATGGGTCAGAAGGATTAAACTTAATCTTACTATACTCTATAAAATTCTTCATAAAGATATTATAACAGATTGTACTGCCTTGACATTTGCTGGAAAACATAAGTATGACTTGCGGAACCAAAACTCTCTGGTAACAGTGCACAGAGCCACTAGTAAGCTAAAATCCTCCTTCTTTGTTGCACGTTATGCTAACCTTTGGAACCGGTTACCCAGAAAGCATACGACAATCTAACTCATTGTCACAGTTTAGATTGGCAATAAACCTACACTTGGACAATGCCGGCATCTGTAACTTACTTAACACAACTTATATAGACTATGGTACATTTATCAATGGACCTCCTGGCATTTAACTTACTTAACACAACTTATATAGACTATGGTACATTTATCAATGGACCTCCTGGCATTTAATTCTACTTATAACTCGACTAAACAATAAAAAGCACTTGTAGACTTTAAAAACTTTTTAATTATTCACCTACAGGCAATAGAACGTTTCTACCTAGAAGAGAGTGCTTTGGAAATTCGTAATGTCTATGCACTTCTTAGAGGTGATGTAGTATGTCTTTATTCCCCCATACTTTATCTTATAGGATAAAGTAGATCTGAAATTTACCATAGTTATCTCTAGTATCAGTCGACGTTTCCCAGAATAAAAAAGTCGAGTAACAAATGAGATTTAGTTAATCCAATATGTACACTTTAGGTCTCACTATAATCAGATGTACTTAACTGATTCTGTGCCCTCTCGCGTTTTCGCTTGTTCCTTTTCTTTATCTTTTCAGTTCCCAACTATCGTGGCACGCTGAAAATATAACCCAAAGTCCACGCTAAAAAGGAAATTGGGTGAAACTAAACTACACCGCTGACCTTGAAGTGACCAATGAGAATCAAGTTATTACTTTTAAGGTTGCGCGCGCATTTAAGTTCGAAATGCTTACGTTGGATCGGCTTATTGAAATGTTTAGTGAGGACAATATTATTTCTAATCTACAAGCTTTTGGACTACTTCGGAGAGAGTTAATTTGTGATTGTGGCCTTAATATGACTCAAATACCGTACGGAGACAGTCTGGATGGAGTAACGTTTCGATGCAATACCTGTTGGCGAAGAAAGTCAATAAGAACAGGCAGTTTTATAGTAAATCTAAACTAACACTACGGCAAACCTGCATGTTAGTTGTCTTGTGGAATATGCAGTTGCCTGTTACTCTGGCATTGCCTCTTACAGATGTGAGCAAAGTATCAGTGGTGCAATGGTATCAACACTGCAGAGACGTATGCTCAGAAATGATGTTGCGGTTGAATCTATCACTCGGAGGCGTCGGAAAAATAGTTGAAATAGATGAATCGGCCATCAGAAAGAGAAAATATAATAGAGGAAGATCTGTAAAAACCGAATGGGTAAGTAATAATTACTTTAAACTTACTGGTAGGTTCTTGGTATTTATGACAGAACATTAGGAAAGGGACATTTTCAGTGTGTCCCAAACCGAAATGCAAGAACCCTAATACCAATAATCCAAACGTATGTTCAACCAGGATCCATCATTTATACTGACGACTGGAAAGCATATCGTCCTCTCCGTAGACTCGGATATGCTCACCATGTCGTAGTTCACCATAGACATTTTGTGGACCCAAGTACTGGTGTTCACACACAAAACATTAAGGGATACTGGTCGCGTCTGAGGGAGTTTCTTAGACCTTATAAAGGTTCTAGAAACAACATGAATTGGAGCCATATGGATGAATTCTTATATCGTTCATATTTTGAATTTAAAATAAATGAACCCGTCTCCAACTTGCAGAAGTTCATAAATCATGTAAAAACAGTATATCCTGTGTAATTGACTTTAAAAAATTTCGTTTTTCACAATAAATAATGATTTTACCTACCACTGCATTCTCATTGGCTAAAAGGTACCTCAAGGTCAGCGGTGTAGTTTAGTTTCACCGGAAATTGCATCTTAGTGATCTGCTCATGATGCTTTAATGTGTTACCTCCAATCTCCATCGTCCACCTACAAGGTGCCGTCCCACACAAGGACATGTTCGTACTTGACGCCACAATAGACTATTTCAAACAACTGTGTGGTATCTAAATCTTCCTTGTGTCTTCCTCGCGTCTTTGACACTACTTTTTTGAATTGATTACATATATTAATAAGTGTTCTCTACTAATACATTCCTGAAAACTCAAGAATGAAATGTATCTTCCAGCTTGTCTTGTAAATGGTATTATTAGTCAAGCATTCATTTCGCAAAAACTTTGTGTTCTATTGTAAAAGAGTTAAACTTTCTGTATCATAATGACCATGCCTGTAAACTGGCGTGATTTCTGTAATAAATAAATAAATAAACAAGCTTTTGAATAATTAAAAGAATTACATGTAGTGATCAATCTAGATAGCTGCGAGTTTATCGGCTAATCGCTTAGCATTTCGACGTACATTATAAATGCACAGAGGATTACATGTAATTTAAGGGCAGCAGAGTTTGCTGGGGACTACCATTTACTGGACCTAACCAAAGAGCTTAGCAGTTTTCTTGGTTTACTAAAACTTTTTCCGAGGATTTATACAGCGTTAGGCTTACATAAGTCTGTATTTGACAGATCTGTTGAAAGAAGATATTAGATCACCAAACATAAATGAAGCAGTAGATGAAACCTTTTAAACAGTTGGGAGAAATCATATGATCTACGGTTTTAACGTTTCGTCGTGGTAACATCACAGTTATTTTTACCTACAATTAATAACTATTATTGTTACTATACAGTATCGAATATAGTGTTGTACTGCAGATAGAACACACATTGAAGGAATCCTCAAACTGAGTCATAAGACAAGATCTAACATGGGGTCGGAAAAGAAGTGTAAGGCTAGTGAACACATTGTATCGGAAATAAGAGGCAGATGTGAGGAGAATGATTAACATTTGAGAAGAACTGTAAATGATAATGTAGGTCAAATTCGGTTGGATAATCCTGGTTGGCAGACTATGTTCCATGAGAAGTAACAGGTATTAATTGGTCGGAGTTAAATCCACAATAGGCCTACATAGAGAACCTTCTGTGGAGCTTAGTTTAAGTTGTGATGTATGGATCCAGACGACGTCAAGTATTTCGTATCGGATAGTGGGAATCCAGCCACATCCTCTCTCCACGTTAAGTTGCTCTAACCATGCAGACCCTAGATTCCAGTATGTTCAGTATAACTTGTCAGTCGCTTTCATTTAACATCTTCAGTCACATCTGCACAAGCTAACCTGTTGAACAATACTAGTTTTAAGATGGATACTTCAGAAAGAAAGATCGCCAGAAGGACATTGGCTAGATGGTTAACAGGCAATAGCTACTTGCGTTGTCCTGTTCCCGAATGCAGCTTGACGCCAGCCCAGTGTCGCGTTTGTGTCGGCCGACCTAGCTTGTATTGAGAAAAGTTGGGTAACAGAAAGTGATTCCTGTTGTGTCACAAGATCTGGTGAGTAGATTATGTTATGCCAGAATTGGCTGACTAGCTGGGTTCCTCTCATCTGCCCACGTCACTTCCGTTGAGGACTCCAGTGTCTGTAACCTGACTCCCAAATAGTCTTCGTTGATGTTGGGGTCAAACCAAGTGAGGCTGCGTTGAGAATTATAGGACAAGGTGCTCGGCAAGTTTAACACAGCTATTAATAGCGCAATGTGTGACTATTCACAGCCGTTCGGTGATGGAAGGCACATTAATAAGGTCGACAAGAATGCCTACCTTGAAAGCTTACTACAGTCCTTATGTATCTATTGAATAGAAAGATCGATAAATATCTCGATAACTTTGTTAAGGCCGAATATTTATTGGAATGCGCAACTGAAAAGGTGACGAAAATAGTGGCGTCTTCTTACAATATTACTGTGTACAATGTACCTGACCATGCACATCCTTATCAGGTAAGGAATATATGCCTCCGAGCATGTGGCATGGATGACGCTAACTGCTTAGTCATTCGTCTTAGAAAAAATATCAAATAAGGTTACTTGCCCGCTACTACCTAGGTTTAATATTTCTCGAAATGCCAAGAGTTACTCATGTCAGACAGAAACATTAGCTCACTGATTCCTTGTAAGAACATAAGAATCACTCCTGACTTAACACCTTGTCAATGTTGTTTCAGAAGAAATGTAGCAACTGCAGTGCAAAATAACATCTATTCTAAGATGACTCCTATTGATGTGACTTGCTAGGATAATAAACACATTTCGCCTGTCAGTAAAACAATTACAAAAATATGTACACAGAACTAAGTAGAATTAATTGATCTAGATATATTAATAGATAAAATGACAACTAATAGTCCTCAAAATTTTACGGATATAACTGGACGTAAGGATAGTGAATTCGTTAGCTTAGGATGTTTTTATTACGTCGAAATTATTTTGGACACAACATATAACGAACAACTATCAAAACCTAAACATATTAAAGTTAGTCCTTATCGAAACACCACATAACTCGACGCAAACCATGTAAATCTTATTTCTAAACATCCCAAGGTAACACGAGAGCTCCAAACTGCCCTTAATAAATCCATGGAGACTAAAATTATGTCACAAGAAGAAAGTGAAAGCATAGCTCCCCCCCACACACATTTTCTGAGATTTTATCATCCACAATAAACAAATCCCTCTACCGTGTGAAGAATCCGTCAGTAACCTGATCACTCATAGGCGCCACCATGTGAAGCCCAAGAATATTCATACTAATATAAGTAACCGTAGTCATTATAACGCTGACTCTGGGGAACCTAATTACATACCAAACCCGTTATTAGGTATCAATAGATAGTCACAATACAGGCAACTACATACTCGTCAACCTCGTAACTTTGTTAAGGCCGAATATTTATTGGAATGCGCAACTGAAAAGGTGACGAAAATAGTGGCGTCTTCTTACAATATTACTGTGTACAATGTACCTGACCATGCACATCCTTATCAGGTAAGGAATATATGCCTCCGAGCATGTGGCATGGATGACGCTAACTGCTTAGTCATTCGTCTTAGAAAAAATATCAAATAAGGTTACTTGCCCGCTACTACCTAGGTTTAATATTTCTCGAAATGCCAAGAGTTACTCATGTCAGACAGAAACATTAGCTCACTGATTCCTTGTAAGAACATAAGAATCACTCCTGACTTAACACCTTGTCAATGTTGTTTCAGAAGAAATGTAGCAACTGCAGTGCAAAATAACATCTATTCTAAGATGACTCCTATTGATGTGACTTGCTAGGATAATAAACACATTTCGCCTGTCAGTAAAACAATTACAAAAATATGTACACAGAACTAAGTAGAATTAATTGATCTAGATATATTAATAGATAAAATGACAACTAATAGTCCTCAAAATTTTACGGATATAACTGGACGTAAGGATAGTGAATTCGTTAGCTTAGGATGTTTTTATTACGTCGAAATTATTTTGGACACAACATATAACGAACAACTATCAAAACCTAAACATATTAAAGTTAGTCCTTATCGAAACACCACATAACTCGACGCAAACCATGTAAATCTTATTTCTAAACATCCCAAGGTAACACGAGAGCTCCAAACTGCCCTTAATAAATCCATGGAGACTAAAATTATGTCACAAGAAGAAAGTGAAAGCATAGCTCCCCCCCACACACATTTTCTGAGATTTTATCATCCACAATAAACAAATCCCTCTACCGTGTGAAGAATCCGTCAGTAACCTGATCACTCATAGGCGCCACCATGTGAAGCCCAAGAATATTCATACTAATATAAGTAACCGTAGTCATTATAACGCTGACTCTGGGGAACCTAATTACATACCAAACCCGTTATTAGGTATCAATAGATAGTCACAATACAGGCAACTACATACTCGTCAACCTCGTAACTTTTTGGACTCTAAATACCCATCAAAACTACTATCAATCTCGTATTTTCACTTCAACAACACCCCACATATTACCTAACCCAAAAATTCTTCTAATTATAACCACGGTTTACTTGCAATGCTCATAAGATATATTGCAGCACTGTACCTTACACAGATTCTAGAATGCCCACAATCCGTTTTATTCCATGGTCCTCTGTGTCGCCTCATCTACTGTCTTGGCTCTTCCTACAAATATTGGTGCCTCAAAACAATCCGCATTGTGATTGTTATCTACCACTTTCAAGTGTCTCACGACCAAAATCTCACCAGTCACCAATACTTCTGTTTCTTCAACTAGCCTGTCACTTCCAGTGGTACTCGGTGCTGAACTATTTTCTGCTGTCCTTCGTTGTACTCTACCACTTTCTTGTTATCAGCCATCCACTAACCATAATATACTAAGTAGTGAAATGACAATCAGTCTTTTTGACGACCTAACATGCGTTTAAAAATCTTACAGCTCCCATTTATGCCTTCACCTAATTAATGCTAGATCTGTAATACGTAATATGTCTCTCCTTAAAACCACTGCTTTACTATTGCTTTACTATTCAGCCCAGCCATCCTGATAATCACAGAATCTTGATGTCATTCCAGGATCTTGAATAATGAACTAGACATTGACTCATACAATCATTACCGCTTTAACCGGGTGAACAAGAGTGAAAATGGTTGCTTAGTTCCCTTTTTACACTCACTACCTCCCATACGTTTTAATAACTCAATCCTGAATGCTGTGAAAGAGTCTATATGGGCCATCAACAATCTGTAAGAACGCCACACTCCTGATTGTCTGTATCTACAACTGTAGATAACATTTCCCCCCACTTGCCAGTATTATCGAAGTCGCTTCTTCCCTCCCATACGACCAAAAGGTCATTTGTGGTGACTTCAACCTTCCAGACATAAATTGGAATGTCTACTCCTGTCTACCTAAGCACAATTAACCTTTGTACACTGTTGATATTCATGGTTGGCGGCAATACGTCATTCATCCCACGAGAGGTGACAACATTCTGGACCTTATTTTCTTTAACAATATTAGTCCCCTGAAAATTCATATAGCCCACGGTTTAACCGGGTGTAAACCAAAAAATACCACTCTGCTCGCTGCCACTACCATCTCCATCTTACTACGCTACATATTATAGCCATAATCCCCCCCGGTAGTTTTTCGAAACTACAGTGTTGCTGATTAGGATCTCCTATCTTCGTTAATACGCCTGTCAGAATGGACTCTGTTCTTTGCAACCGACTATCTCCAACTTAATATGAATACCTTCTACACAAATCTTGGCATT
Organism: Schistosoma mekongi; assembly: GCA_034768735.1. Taxonomy (NCBI): domain Eukaryota; kingdom Metazoa; phylum Platyhelminthes; class Trematoda; order Strigeidida; family Schistosomatidae; genus Schistosoma; species Schistosoma mekongi. The sequence continues at coordinate 6,056,427 of CM068305.1, forward strand.
TGTCATGACACACTTGTTCCTCCAAAGCAGCTTATGTGGAAAGGAAGTAGCAAGCATTTCATTTCGCAGCACTTTTGGCTTAAGCTACGATCCCTTTGCAAAAGGTTATTTTTATCACGACTTCTGTACACTGGGTTCTATTATTGACACATACAACTTGGTTTCTTCCTAACATGACGACACGGCTACGAGGATCGAACTTATAGCATTCTCTGGCCCTTCTAAGCAGTGTGCCGTAGCACTTCTTTTTAAAAGGCGACTTGAAAACAATAAGCATACTGTTCCTCTTCTTGTTCCAAATGGTAAGACATATAACAGTCCTGAAGCTATTTCTGAATTATTTGACAAAACACTCCCTACCAACTACTTGCCATATCATAATCAAAACGATGTGCAACTTATCAATACTCAATGACGTTTAAACACCGTTGAATTTCATTGTAACAGCATTAGCAGAGCCATTATTATACTATGATACTCCAAGTGTTCTGGTGTAGACGGTATAGATTTCTATATGCTGAAATATGATAGGCATAATATAATAATAATAATAATAATTTATTCTCAAGTAACAATTTGTACATGAGAGCATGCCAGTTTACAGGCATGATCTGAATGATATAAGTTTACATACATACAAGTATTTCGACGAAGTTTTAGTGTCAGGAATTTTCTAGGTATAAAGATATGCATTGAGAAACAAACCAATTGCAACAAATTTCACAGTATTAGGACACCATTTATATGTGTTGTAGCATGGTGCATATGTGAAAAAGTCCCGCGCGCTCCTTATCTTAACTAACCTACTCGAAACTTTCACTAACTCACTAGAATCATCCACTTACACGGACGTCTGGAAAACCTCCTTTATAACTCCCAGGTATAAGTCAGGCCCCACGTCGGACATCAGTAACTATCGTCCAATAAAAATTATTCTCGTCGTTTCAAGAATAACGAAAAATATAATCAGTGAAAATATGCTTAGGCACTTACTAACCCTGAGTCTAATTATACCTCGACAACATGTTTTTCTACGATATTGATCGTGCGTGACTCGTCACTTGGACTTCTTCAAACACATAACTAGTAAGGAAACTGAAGGCGTACAATATTGCTTGCCCTCCATTAGATTGGATCAAGTTCATTTTTAGTGATCACACACAAATGGTTAAGTTTGATTCTACGCTCTCCCATCCATAACCTATAAACACAGAAGTTATTCAGGGTACCGTTCTTGGTCCCCTCCTCTTCTCTGTATACTAATAATGATTGTGGTTGTTTCTCGAATGGTTAGTCTTTTATGCTTGCTTATGATCTAAAAGCCGCATATTCTTTTCGGCCTGAAGAACGTGCCCAGTTTCTAAGCTTAATGCAAAATGACTTGCTGCTTGTAACTGATCTGTGCACTGTCTGGAAGCTGCGGTTTGATCCGACAAATGTGGCTGGGTATGCTTTGGTACACTACTTACTAGCATAACTTTCAGCACTTCGGGATCCCCTTATACTACGAAAAAAGTTGAACATCTATAATTTCCGTCTTAGCGTAACCCCTCAGAATGGTGGCACAAATCTATCCTGTCATTCTCATGTACCACAAGATCGTCAGGTCATGTTCGGAATAGGCGCAGCATAAATGCCAATTTAAAACAATGTTAATTACTCAACTACTTCTGTGCAACAAAGTATAAAAACTGTTTACAACAAGTGAACACTTTTACCGTCTGATATGTTTTCGCTGATCTTGTCTGTAAAAATGACTTGCCCTTTACATCAGGAAATTAGTTATTATTACTATTGATATAGAGTTGACCATCCACTTCGTGACTTTACCTAGGTCACATAGTGTTATTGATCTTGGGTTAGCATATTCCGATGATCTCTCCCTTTCTAAACACGTTATAACACATGGACACTTGGATCATTCATATCGCCTGCAGAAGCTGCACTCATTTTTTTTTGTTTTTTCACTTCTTCCTTTTATTCATTCGCAAATACACCAACACGTTGACGATTATGCGTTATTCAGCTCTTGTGTTGCTGAACGACTATCTATTTATCTTCCACCACGGCCGTTCTTCATTTTTAGATTGTCATACCAGACATTGCAATCTGTAAGTATAATTTAGTTGTCTCGTACTATTTAGGATCAAGTATTATCTTTCACAAGCCTTATTTATGTCAGTTTATTCGTAGATGTCACTTTCGTTGAATTTGTTAGCTTTGTATTACTGCGCCTAACTGTACTCTTAAACATAACTAACATTATTATACATAAACTATTATCATTATGTACAGCTACTGTAATCTTCAACGTAATGCTGAACCTATTAAAAACTTTAATGTATTTTTTACAGTCACGAAACCTTATTGGTTAAAATTCATTATATGTCACTATATTATGCTTCATGCATCAAATTAATCACGCTTTTGAAACTAGTGTGTACCTGTTTCAGGAATAAATCATTGTTGTTGCTATCTTTTCCACTGAATGTCATGTTTTTGGATTCCGTAATGTAGTTTGGCTATCGGAATACGACCTTCTGGTTCAGGTTTTCTACCTCTCAGGTAATGTGAATTGTTACAAGTTCTCACTATCCATAAAGTACTTATGCTACTTATGCTACGTTTTTTGTTTCTATCTCATAATCTATGTCACCGTCTTCCCGAGTTTATGGTCTGAACTTGCAAGGAATTGATCTTCTTTCGGCAACTTACTCCAAACGCTGGCTTAGAACGTAATCAATGCACCAGCAACTCACCGTGCAAGACCAGCCCACACAAATTGGCTGCCTTAACCAAATTTCGAAATACCAGCCTTATCCTGTCTCTAGATTGTCCTTATGGTTCGTCTTGCTCTCTCGTAGCCATTTCCTTAGATTATAGCACTAAGAACAAAGAGCGCGCGGTTGTTTATTGGAATGTTCTATGATACAAAATATACCTCTGGTACTGTAGTACTGTAAACTGTGAAACTTACTACCGTTGGATTCCTAATTGATTAATATCTTCATATACCGTCAATTCCATAACAGTAACTCTACTAAAACCCTGTTACAATTAAGCCATATCATTCTAATTATGCCTGTAAATTGGTATGCTCTCATGTTCAAATTGTTACTTGAGAATAAACTACTACTATTATTATTATTACATGTTTTACATCCAATTCTTCACTGCTCACTTTGTGTCATAGCTTAGTGTATTACACAGCCACTATGTTGTTTTGGCGAGCTATGCTTTTACTTCTACTCATTAATTCACCCCGTTCTTTAAATAATGCCCTGTTTCTGAATATGCGTTCCGTCAATAGTTTCCCCACCCGGGTATATATATACATACACCCAACAGACCACTTGTGCAGATGTCAACAATTTTCGTAAGTATGTTTGCCTGGACTATTTATTACTTAATGTTTCGTTATCATTGCCATTTTTACTGCACAATATCCGCTCCGTCAATAAATATGGTTCTTGATGCTATCTTGCTTACAACCCTAAGTGATCCAGTTACACCGACCAAGAGATAGTGTAGGGTTGAGTATGCACAACATTTGCAATGTACGCACTCAGTTTATGATTCAGTATATCATCACCCCGTCTCATCAAACAGAATGACTCCTCTTATAATCTGTACAGTTTTACAGGGAATTTCAAATAGACACTCATTGTGACAGACCTTCTCCTCAGAAAGCATTTTTTGAAATGTAAGGATTCATCCTCAGACTGGCGTATAGTATTGGGGTTTATTTTATTTTTAATTTATCTTAATCACATACAACTTATTTACAATGAGCGTTGTGAAGGAACAGTTTAGAGTTTCATCAAATGAGTATAAATGTGCAACATTTAAAATTAGTTTGCATGGGCAAACAATATACAGAATTAAATGGCAATGCTAAGTCGTATATATACACATGTATGACACCAAGGAAAGAAATTATAAAACAAAGTTTTAAGGGGTTCAATAAGTAGTTATAGCTTAAATTCAGTGTGAATAGGTTTATTAGGCAACTAATATACAAGTAATGATTAAAAGGTAAAACTGTCATGAAAATTGTGAGTTGTTGTATAAGTGGTGATAGAAGACGAGTAAAAGTAGACTTAAACGAAATGGAAATATGCATTATTAACTGTGTAAAATGAGTAAAAGATCAATGGACATATGGTGCATCATGAACTCATTCGATAAATTTCAAATGTCTAAACAGAGCTGGTACCTTGTTTATACATATCATTATTTATTTCATGGTAGTTAAGAAGATTACATGTACCTTCTAACAATAAATCACATATATGTGGTCCTCAGTAAGAATCCAGCTTTACTTCAAGTTTATTAGAGGCATTATGTGGTAACTTTTATTACCCTAACAATACAAAAGCTGTTCCAAACCAACAGCACCACATGTTATCAGGATTCCCTGTGTGGAACGGGTTATAACCTTGATTATACCTTTTAATCGAAAGCCTACTACAAATTTCCGAACTATGTTCATAGTACGACACCCGATTGATGACATCAATACTCACGATTTTGCTAATAATATGTCCGGCACTACAATTTTCTCTTAGACTGATCTAGTCCGAGCCTGTTATCGGATCCCGGTAGCATCTGCTGAAGCCGGCAAGACGGTGATCACAACACCCTTCGGGTTATATGAGTATCTTCGCATGCCCTTCGGGCTTACTAAAGTAGCACAAACCTCTCAAAGATTCATTGATACAGTGATTCGCGGGCTGCATTTTGTGTGTGCTTATATTGATGACTTGATGATAGTGAGTACAACACCAGAAAAGCATATGAAACACCCACAGCAACTTTTCCAACAATTGAAGGAATATGGGGTAACAATTAACCCTGACAAATTAGAGTTCGGCAAGCAATCACTTTAATTTTTGGGCCATGTTGTGAACTCCAAGGGAATTGCGCCCATTCCAGAAGCTGTATAAGCCATCAAAAACTATCCTTTACCCAACTCGTTTAAGAAACTCCGCCAATTCCTCTGCTTGATTAGCTTCTATAGAAGATTTCTTCTACACTGTGCGCATATAGATTAGCCTCTAAAATATTTTTTGAAAGGACGCTCCTGGTCTTTACACGTGACTGAGACAGCAATTAAAGCTTTTGAACAATTAAAAAGAATGTTAATTTCAACAGCCTTACTTTCCTGTCGTGACAACAATGCCCCTCTAACCTTAATGACTGGCACATCAGATACGGCAGTCGGAGCAGTTCTTCAGTAGTTCATTACTGGTCAGTGGAAATCATTGTCATTTTTCTCCAAACGCCTTAACACATCTCAAACTAGATACAGTGCCTTCGGCAGAGAGCTCTTAGCAATTTATTTGGCGTTTAAACATTTTCGACATATGCTTGAAGGTTTCGCTTTTACTATTTTTACCGATCTTAAGCTACTGACGAAAGCACTTAGCACGAAGCACGACAACTACGGTCCCAGAGAAATTCGACAATTGGACTTTATCTCACAATTTTCAACTGACATACGCTTCGTCAAAGGAAGTACCAACGAGGTGGCTGATGCCTTATCTCGGTTGACGGTGGTCGCTTTAAGCAATGTTGTAATAGATTACATGGAAATGTCAAAATGGCAGAAGCACGACACCGACATACATAAGCTTTTAGAGTCTCACACGTCACTGAAGCTTCAACAGTTACCCTTAGGTGGTGCGAAAACGCTTACGTGAGACATGTCCACGGTGAAGCCACGGCCTGTAGTACTTCTATCCATGAGACGTTTAGTTTTCGAAAGATTTCATAACCTCTCACATCCAGGCATCAAAGCGACTGTTAAGTTGATATCAGACAAATTCATTTAGGCAAACATGAAAAGTGACATCGTCAGTGGGCGAAAACTTGCCTGTCTTGCCAGAAATCGAAGATACATCGCCACACTGTTTCACCTTCAGGAGTTTTTCCAGTAACAGACGCCAGATTTGATCATGTGCATGGAGCCCACTTAAAGTTACTTCAGTCAAGCAATAGAAGTTTCTAATAATAAGTCTGATTATACCCCACGATTGAAAATACATCTTGAGGAAATAAGATCGCAAGCCCCTCGTTGTTCATTGAGCCCTTCCAACGTACCACGAAACATCAAAGATTGTTCCCACGACTTCGTCAGGATTGATCATGTACGTATACCCTTACAGCACCCGTATGAGGACCCAATTAAAATCCTACATAGAAACGACAAAACAGTCACTATCGAACGTGCTAAAAAAAAGTAACACCGTGAGCATAGATAGAGTTGAGCCTACATTCATCGAAATTGGTACCTGTCACCATACCGAAAGGCTACTGCCAAAGTCGAAGCATCAGTTGAATGACAGCGAGAAACCAGCAGCCTCATCTACAACGCAGAAGTCATCAACCAACCGTACGACACGTTCCGGGAGGACAGTACGCGAAGATATGTAGAAACGTTTTACATATCTTAGTATTTTTTTCTTCAGTTTACTTGAGCAAGTTATCAGTTAGGGTACAATATTATTCCGTTTGTTGCGTGTAGAACATATTCTTCGACACTTCATATCTCAAATTCTTTATTATTTTCTTAGTACCATGCATTTTAGTTAGAGTTGCAATAGCTAGTTTTCTAAAACGATGATATATCAAAACACTAGTATCCGCAATTCACTTTTTGTCGTTTCGTTTACATGTCATCCAAATACTCATCAACTATTGCTTAACCTATGCAATTATAAATTTAGAAAGCAATATCGTGAACCCTTTTGCAATGACTTATTGTTCCAAAAACATCAAAATTTCGAAATTCACACATTTTACATTCATCCGTGCTGTTTTTTAGAATTAAATCGGCATTTTTATATACATAGACCCAAATATGTTAAGGTCCTGTAGCACTCTTATCCCCTTGTCACATTTTGGTCTTGTTGTAGTTGCAAGCATATTTTATTATTATTCATTTGCTTTTCGAGCGCAGACAATCTTTTTAAAATAAATAAATACTTATGAATATCTATGAGAAGGCTAATGTAAAGCCTCTGTTGCCCCCAACACTATGATGGTTGTACTGCACAAATCTCTATTGATATTTGCACCGTAAAGTTAGACTGCAGTGTCCAACTAATCGATAGCGCGTTGTACAATTTGTGACGCTGGATTACTTCGGTCGCAACTTCTTTCATTATTTCTTGATAATACGCGTAATTGGTAATTGATGTGTGTAGAAGTCTTGTTATTAAAAGTCAAATTACTTACGAGATATATAGTTATTGGATCTAACGAAGTTACAAATCCAGCAGTGTAAAATTAGGTTACAACAAGAGGACAACGAACACTACTCAGTAACCTCCTACTGGATAAAAGAGAAACAAGTGACAATATATACATACAAGGCCCCAACATTGTATGAATTGTTCGAAATATATCAGATGTGATGAAAATGCACCGAGTGCCGGATACACATTCATTAGTGTATATCGCTACCCTATTCCAACCTTCTAAACTCCCCTCTGTTATCACTTATATGACATTAGCAACATCGTTAATAATTTCACAACTTGACCTACTAATCTATTGTAGGACTACTAGTCGTCTAATTAACCTACCCACACCGTGTTTATGCACCGAACGCCCACTGAATTTTTAGTCGTTTCACATATTTAGTAGTTCATATCACCATCTTATCTTTCTTTGACCCCTTTTCTATCAACCTTTTTTTCTTTAGTGTCATATATACGTACAAATAAGACAGTTCATAAATGTGTTTCATTCAAAATATTCATTTGCCTTACTAACCACTGTATGTGTATGCATCATCGGCATAACCCAAGACGGTTTGTTCACAACGCGTATTGTGAACAAGTTGTATGTGATCAAGACAGGACCAACACAGACACCGGTCTTGTGCATTGTATACTAGGTAGAACCCATCCAATCCAGTGAAGTATCGGGACGGACAACACAACCGAAGGCACCTCCTAACGATTAATATACTGGTATCTCCATGAGTTACACACGATGCGTACCGCGAACCTTTGCACTTACCGATCTTTAGTTGGTGGAAATCCTAGCACTCGTATTTATCCCAGTCACCGTTACAAGTAACAACGGGGTCATTTGCACACAGGTGGTAATCTAGAAGCACCTTTCCCACCCCTTCAACGTAGAACCAAACAACAGTCGACTCCACCTGAATCAATGTGTCACGATTTGAACTAGACTCCACAGAACGTTGCGTTAATCTATAGTCGATTTGGCTTCAATCAATTAGTGTTTGTTACTCCCTATAGAACATAGGCTGCCAGCCAAGATTTGTCAGCATATCCTGACCTACGCTATCATTCGCAGCTTTTTCCAAGTGCGATGTTGGCTAGGGTTGAAGTAGGATAGAAGGGCAGGGGTCACCATAGCATAGCACGGAATCAATCCACAAGGTCCTAAACCGTTAGTCTAAACCATATTGACAGACGCAGATTACGTGATTAGGGTCCGCGGGACGATTGCAACAAATGGCAGGAGACACTAGGCGATATAGGTCAGGACCAGCCACAGTGGAACAGATGCATCCACGCCTTACCTTCATCTGGATAACGAATGCCACAATTCTCTACACCTTCACTTTACTCTCCCTTCTTGCATTCTGTTACCTCTGCAATCTCAGTGCTAATGTGATATGACAACCTGAACTTACAGGCCCATGTACACGGCTCTACGTAGTTGGTGAATAAATCGACGCATTTTCAAAACTTCTCCAGTGTATCTTAACTGATACCAGCGTATCCTCATCTATTTCTTAGCTGAGAGTTGGTTTATCCTGTTACACTAGGTTGCCGACTACCGAACCAATGTCGTGATTATTGCCCCGAAATGTCACACACACACCACAAGTTATGCGCACTCTCGCACACATAAAAATGTACTACACGCAATCCGAGAGGGGGGCGTAGCGTTGGTACTACCGTCATAATTACATGTGTTACAGACAGGCAAACATCGCCAGTGTTAACTGACTTGGCCCTTTAAATTCTCTCCAAATAATGAACCCACGAGACTAGGAAAATCATAAACAAACTAGGAAACATTTCAATTAGTAATGCTCCGAAACACCTCTATACGTGAGACAACGAAACAATCACAATGAGAAATCGCACCTCGGTAACTTTAGATTTCTATTATAAAATGTATCCGGAACGCACACGATAAATATAAAAGGTATGTGAAGATAAAATTACTCTGCGGGAAAAATATTAACGTATTTACAACAATCTGATAATGTCATCCGTTAGGCACAACTGCAGCTACTGAATTTATAACTATAAAGATGAGACGCAAATCCTGTTGAAGGAGTACCTGTATTCATTTAGGATGACTGTGAACACATAAGATTCCAGACCACCTTCGTATCGATCTTCTCGATAGGCTCCAAACTTGTTTCTGGTAGAGAAAACTCTTTACAAATAAAATCTTTGCATAAAGCAGTGGAGGAAAACCCGACTAATTTCGAGAGAAATGAAAGACTTATTGTAGGACGGAAACTAAAATAGCGAGGATATTTCATATGAAACGATTTCAGAATTTTAGAAAAAAGATCATGATTGAAATGGGTATTAACATTAGCAAGTGCAGTGGAAGAATCCATATTGGAAACAAACGAATACGTTGAAGGTACCAATAAAATTCACGTAAACGACATTTTCGGATGGTAGTAAATGGAAGAAAAATCAAAATTATCATTATACAAAATTAAAACAGATGGATATGCAATGAATATGCAAAAAGATTACAAAGCAGTGCTGCCTAAAACTAATAATTTTAGAGGAATATTAAAAAAAAGATTTGTAGTGAAAATTTACTAATTGAAAGCTAGGTTATAGAAATCAAGTACAAACATGTTCTCTTCAGTGGAAAGCAACAGAGAAGAAGAGTAAGAGATTAGCAACGATGAGGGTAGGGGTTAATGAAGAGTTGGCACAATTTACAAAATGAACCACCATTGATCAAAAAAGCCTATTGAGACAAATACATGCAACATACGCTCGGAAGAATAATCTGACAGGAATTTGCAGCTCAGGATTCTGGTGGTGTTCTTATAAGATGGATGGTTTGGTTGTGAAGCTTTCACCGACATACTCGCTAACAACACCAAAATGTACTTTAGGTCAAAATGAGCTTCTCAAGTTTCTTCACAATTGACTACTCATTCGTTTTCATGATGTAGTTTATAATTGCCTGCTGTGAGTAGTGGACGAAAGCTTTACAATCAGACAAGAACACATTACCACCAGAATATCAAGATATATAATAATGAGAATGAATATGCATGATCTGATCTATAAGGTTTGATATAGTGATATTTAAATTAGCAGACGTGAAAATTTAACTACTTATATATAATGGCGAATAGAGTCGAGGAATGAAGTGGGTGTATCGTTTGATTCACCTCTCTAGTGAAAATAGTTAATGACAAAATACGCATAAAAATGGTATATATTAATTGCACGTAATTTTAACTAGAATATTCTAATAAGTGGATGGTTTTAGAGCTAAATATTCGTTTCTTTACTAGTGATCTAGCTTTGAAGTGGTGTTGATATTAATCTAAATTTAAACATTACGCTATCAAGGCATAATTTTTTGGTATTATTAACCAAAATTAAAATGTGAAACCTAAACAAAGATATGCGCAGACCCATTATATTCGTAATTACAACTTTCTTCGAACTAGTTGGTAAGAATTAGCGTTATCCATAAATTACACCTTATGACGATGCCTTTAAGAAGTACTTCGATAAATACCAGAGGTACAAATCGAAGCCAACAGTGTTAAATGGTCATAGCTACAGTGATAAACAAATAGTAATAAAACGACATTCGCAATAACAACAAAAACAATAACTAAGCCATCAACAATAACACTATCAGGTATGGCTTTTACATCCTTCCAACAATTCTACCACGAGTGATCCTAATATACTGCTTCTACAGGTTATAATACTACCACAAATCTGGGCACAACGTACACCTTAAACATTAGTCTGATAGCCTCTTTTCTCTCACGATCAACAAACCAGTTTACAACATGTTTGCAGCGTAAAGGAGGTTGTTGATCTTCAGTCGTTGGATAGAGAAGCTGGAAGAAACGATGATAGTTACTTAATGACCAAGCTGACCGGAGTTTTAAAGCAAATGCGATACATGGATTAGTTTTGTGAGTTGAACGCAAACCAGCCATGATGGTATTGATACCTAGTAAAATAAATAAAGATTTAGTAATAATATAACACAGTAAAATAAAATATGATAATTTGACTAGTAAACAAAAGCGAGCAAATTAGGAGTTGATCTTATTCAAATGAGCACACATTTTATTAAGAGTTCGTAGTCTCCTTAATGACCTGTATACTAACAAATGCAAAACCATAGAAGTATGATTAATCGCCAAGATGGTCCAACCACTCAATATTATTATTATCATTACTACATATTATATTATTTTTATTATCTTGTTTATTGAACATCTCAAAACAACTACTTTATACTCTAGCACTACAATTATATACATTTTGAATTTCAAGTAACAGATCATAGCACTTTAATCATGAGGAATAATGTTAGATTCTTATCATGAAACGTAATAATGGTAAACTTTGGACAGTCAGTCATCAGTCTCCGATGTTTAAATGTACTTATAATTTAACTCACAATACGATGGATATATCAGAAATTTATAATCAAAGGCAAAATAACCATTCGAATTTGTTCTACCTGCTTACTTTTCGACTTCGTGTGTGTATTTTGAACCTACTGTATTGATTAAATTTTTCCATGTTGCTTACATATACTTGATATTCCAAACTGATATTTCCCAATCCTTTATTACCTACTAATAACTAGTTTAATACGCGGTTAACTTTCACTTCTTACGAATGACTTAAATGCTGTAAGATATAATCATCCCCACATTTAGTCTTCATGTTCATGTCAAATTCTGTCTGTCTACTTCAACCTCGTTGCTAATCCCGCCTGTTTATCAGTTCTTCCTCAATTTTCTGGATCAATTCGAGTCCTTCGTGTTCAGGAATTTTCTCTAGTCCGGAGCACCCTAGTCGGTGTTACTTTCTTACCTTGACCGTAATTTATTATAGTGCCGCATTTGTATAAGGAACGCATATTACACACTCCATTCACTCATTCATCAACAACGTACAGCCCGGCACATACAACCATAGGTTCAAGTTGCCATACCACATTAGCACTACGAGATTACAGAGGCAACACAATAACAGAATACAAGAGGGGAGAGTAAAGTGAAGGTGTGTAGAGAAGAATAATGGACTTTAAGACCCAGATGAAGGTAAAAAGAGATATTACACACTGGGACTCATTGAACTAATCCTGTGAATTTTGTCTTTGGATTTACCAGAATAAACATCGACTGTACCAGTCTGAGGATTAGTTTGTGCGCGACTATTAACTCGCCTTGTTATCGAAAATACACAACAATACCATTCATAGGGCTGCAGTTTGTTTAAAGAAGTCGTCTATCAGAATTTGTAAGTCTAATCTGTTTAAAGCAGTCCTGACAGCCAAGTACAATTTCTAAAATAACATATAAATGCCTAATGGTTATAGCTTATTCAGTGAATATTAACAAAAAGAACAGCTTGTGGATTGAAAATCGAGTAAAATGAACTAAGACAATATTGATGTTAATAATTAAGAGACAACAAAGAATTTAATTAACCAAGACAGGAACAAAGGAGAGAAATTTCACAACTACGATGACTTTGAAACTTGAAAATAAACTACTTAGTGTGGCCACAAATAAAGTATTACGAAACATAGACCCATTGAAAGTGAAAAATTGAACTCGTCGGATAAGAAAACTAATTTGAAATTATAATAGACTTACCTAATATATCGAGAGTGAATATGTAATACAGAAGTCTGTAAGCAGTGAACTCTAGCAGTCTACTAACACCTAGGCCCTCTTTATGAAGACGAAGCAATTGGCTTTGGCACTGATGAAACTCTTCGAAATCACCAGCATCCAAGGCTACATCTGCATGTGCTTCATAAACAGATACCGCAAAATCATCTTCAATACCCTGTACCTGCAATTGTTGGATAAAGACATGTGAGAATTCTTTTAAAAAGGGTTTTCGTAAAACATATGCTTTTGTACGGTTCTTAGAAAGACATTAATGATGGTGTTGTCTATGTGGTCAAACGACCTAGTTTTTAAACATCAAATCAAAGGCTTAAAACATGCTCCACTTGAATAGCATTGTTATTATTAACACAAGTGTGGCTGAAAACTGAGTACTGAAAGACTCACTTCATGGATTACATAATAATCACAAGATCTCAATGTGAAATCTTAACACTTTTGTGCAGGACAAATGTAACACAAGTAATAAATAATGGTCTATACCATCATAAAACCGACTAGCTGTCTTTTTACTTGGGTTGGCAAGGATAAGTAGATAAACACTCGCCAATTGTACAGTGCGTTATAGTTGCGTAACAAAAGCCAGAGAAATATATAAAAGTTACAACCACTCCGGTGGAATTAGGTGGTGTGAATCTACAGAAAATGCATCACGCCAATGTACCATTTTTTTAATGTGGCTTTTTAAAGAAAAATGAAATAACAGATAAACGAGTTGAATATGTACATGCATGAAAATAGAAAGAAACTAGATAATGAACTGAAAAAGAATGAGTTTGTCAATCATGTTGATTTCTGCACTACTCCCAAGTTTGTAATAACTAACAAAATCCTATTATAAAGCCAACACTATTTTACATGGCTTACGTTAATTTGAGGACAAACTTCACGAAATATCTTACGGCACAACAGGTGAGATAGGCTCTCAAGTCACCAGCTCATTAGAATTAATATAATTATAAAGTAATGAAAACCCATTCACTTTCCAGGTTCATGGACATGACTATTAGGACAAATGAAATTGTTAATTCATTTAATTTACTTATATCATATACTCAAAATGCTGATAAATACAAGCTTAAAGGGAACATTTATTATCAAATAAATGTAAAAGACAACGGACGCTTACACATGCGAAATTTATTCTAGAGACTGAGTTACCTTAATTAGTAGTTTTATCATAAGGTTGGATAAGAACGATGACAGTATGCATATCGAACAAACATCATTGTTGACGTGGTAAGTGGGAATGACAGTAGCTACTTACAAATTTGCATTTACATTAATATGCTGAGAACAATCTTACATTTGGAGAAATAGAAAATATTAAAAATATCCTTACTGTAAGATCTTGACGAATACTTTTGAACTGTTCACAAACCCAATGGTAATCTGTGTTTGAACGCCACTTTTCTTTAACGTGCTCCAAAGAAAGTTTTAAAACTGCTAAAGGTCGCACTTCAGTGGGATCCGGAGCCTAAAATCAACAATGAAATTCATTTTGCAGTCAATGGAATTTGATGTTTGAGTTATCACGAAATCTATTTATTAAGATAATTCAATCGAATAACTGGAGAATGACACTGAAGAGGCTACCTAAACTTTATGAATCTTGAAAAGATGGACCAAGTATAAAAAATAAGGAAATCAGCACCAAGTTGCTGAGTTAATTACACACATATAAACTAAAAAGCAGCACGTGAATAACAAACCCTTTACTTATACAGGTGATTTACATTATCTTAAAATGAACACACTTATGAAGAGTCCCACATAATACTGTCTCATATCTAGAATACATTCGCCAAAGATGTTTTTACAATGATGTCTTTCATACAGGTCGCCGACCAAGAAGTCAACCATACATCGACAAGTCCATGAAAGTAAACGAATCGGATGTTACATGCTAGTGTACAAGGTTACGGCTTCAAAATTAGTGCTCACATTGTTTAGAAAAACGATGCAAGCTTAAAGATTAAACCATCCAGAGCAGAGAACGAAAACTTTGATTGAAATAAACACCTATAAAGATAGGGAGTTTCTAACTAGACACTGACTAAAATATACCACAGAATATACACTTTCAACATTATAAAAGACATTATCAAAACTTACGCGAGTTAGTCTTAA
This sequence comes from Schistosoma mekongi, assembly GCA_034768735.1. NCBI lineage: Eukaryota > Metazoa > Platyhelminthes > Trematoda > Strigeidida > Schistosomatidae > Schistosoma > Schistosoma mekongi. The sequence continues at coordinate 6,071,491 of CM068305.1, forward strand.
ATACTGTTTTTCTATCTCCTGCATAGTACCAACGATTTGACAGCTACTGAAATCAACAGCTAAACCATCGCGTTCGTCTGTGAAGCTTGAAAGTAACTGACTAGTAGTTTGCGCAATAGAACCCGATCCAATTGCAGATGGTTGAACCAGATGGTCCTTAAATCTACTGGCCCGTTGTGTAAGGCGAGATTCACTTGGAGGAGTTTGTTTCGAAATGCTCCCACGCTTGCCACGCCAATTACCACGTCCACGACCCCTCACACCTCCATCTTCACTTGAAGTATTTATGTCAGTACTTGAGTCGATATTTGAAGCTCCACCACGTCTTCGTCGTCTACCTTTGGAATTTCCTCTAGTTGTTGGCTGTGGCACACTAAAAATGGAAAAGGATACCAATGAAGACCATTTATAAGGACTAAATTCAAGTAACAGAAACACTTGATAATTAACACGCAATCTTTTCATTATTATTAACAAAATGAATAGATGCGTTAACACAAAGTACATCAGTATCAGGCTCATATAAGCAGACAACAGTTTCAATCACACAATAGTGACCATAAATGAAACTAAATATTCAATTCCCTAATAGGCCCTAATTCTACAGCTGATATAATACAAAGAATCAGCCCGGTTCACCCTTCATGTTTCCAGAGACCCCCCCCCACTACTATTCAAGGCCTTGCCGGTGTAAGTAGAGCACTAAGTTCAAAAGCTGAACAGGCTCTCCTTAACTGGATTACAATAGACAGTCGTTTGTGCTTTGTCCTTCTAAATGGAGCAGCAAGAACTCGGAAAGATAGGGACACACGCTGTTACCTCCTTGCTGTCTCTGCTTACGTTCCCACTGATCGCAGCTCAGATGAAGTAAAAGATAAGTTTTAAAGAAAGCTTTCCAAACATCTTCGTAAGGCTAAATGCACTGATATAGTAATAGTGGCTGGTGATTTTAATGCCCAACTAGATAGAAAAAACGAAACCGAAACGAATATAGGTGAATCCTATGGTGTTGCGGTTCAATGGACAGATAATGGCGACCGTTTGTTACAACTATGTTCAGAAAACCGTCTGTTTTTCGTAAGCACCAACTCTAAGCATAAGAAAAGACATCGTCCCAATCTATAATAAAGGACCGAAGTCCTCTTGTGACGAATATAGAGTCTAAAATATTGGCTTCAATCATACTTCGATACATAACTGAAACTCGTGAAGAGCAAACTCGAGAAAACCAAGGTGGATTTACACTTGGATGTGGTTGTATAGACCAAATATGTACACTTTAACAGGTTCTGGAACATAGACACACTTTCAGACGCCCAACAATAGCTGTATTCTTCGACCTTTAAGGCAGCGTTTGACTCTATTGATCGTAAGGTTCCGTGGCAATGTCTGTCATTGAAAGGTATGCCAGTGAAGAACACTAACTTTATACAAGCTCTCTACTCAAACACCGCATGTCGAGTCGAAGCTAATGGTGGATTGTCGTTGAAATTGATAACCTCATGTGGTGTTCGTCAAGGTCGTCCGCTTTCCCCATTTTTAGTTAATTTTATCATTGGCATACTTTTAGAGTTAACAGAGTTGATCTGCTTCCATGAGATAAACTTTCTGACTTAGAATATGCAGATGATCTAGTTTTCACTCCCAAAACTTCACTTATGCCTATCATTATTCACCTACAGTCCAGTCTCGTCAACCAGCTATGTTTAATGTAAGTCCACATAGACCTATGGTGCCGAACATCACATACACTCCATATGGTTAACCGCAGTTCCCATTACACACACAAGGCCAGTTTGGGTGTAACTGGAACACAACTAGACTTACCTACAGTTATCCGCTTAACCGACTGATATTCTGATTTGGGACTTTAACGGTGTGATATGCCGGGCAACGAATGAAGATTGACTATCTTCGGGAACTGTGTTTTAGAACATTATTCCAATTATTATAATTGTGGACAGTTTAAACATTTCATTTCTATGATTGTTATGTTCCCCTTGCCCGATTCTCTCGTTTTGTATATTTGCTCTTAGTATATTGTTTATTTACTATAGACTACGCTTACTTCATTGTGTACAAGTTGTACCATTCACTGCCACTCTTCCCTTTGTTCTGTACAAACGTTAGATTGTTGATTGGTTCACTGTGTAGTCTGATTTTATGCATATATAAAGGCATGATTAAAATATAATACGTTCTCTCGGCTCTCTCCGTCTTCCAGTTCCCAATTCTGGTTCTCCTATTGTTGGCCTGGGGGTGAGTGGGCTTAGGTCAATCGCACATAATCAACTGGACACACTTGATTGGCGTTCGCTACAACCAACCAAAACCCTCCTCCCTCTCTTTCTCCACGCCATAACACTATGCTCGCATCAAGGATGGTAGATAATATCAAAGTGAAAGTTGTGGTAAAATCACAACTTTAACTTCTTTCTTTATATTTTTAAAAGAATAAAGTAATACGTCATACGTAACACAATACTAGAGTGACTTAACAATGTACATGCACATAACATTTACACACAGAGTGAATAGCTTATTATTAGGTGACATAAAATGGACCCCAAAACAAATAAATGCTATATTGGTAGATGATCCCAACAGACTACTAACTGCAACATACTAGTTGGATCTGCTAGTAAGGCCTACAGTAGAACAGAGATAAGACACATATTTGCTGTGATGTTTACACCCAACACAACTACTAATCCTATTTTAAAGATTCTATATTTCACTATCCACTAGATATCAAACAAATATAAATATAAAATTTCAGCTATAAAAGTATTTAATAGGCATACTGGGTGTAGACACAAAGATAGGAATACGGTAAACAAAGTGGATGGGTAACCATATAACTTCTAATAAGAAAAATAACTTCACAGGTAACGGATGTCTGAATCTTTAAAAGAAAAGCGACGTAGAAGCTGTTCATAACCACGGAGCTGACTTACTTTTAGGCTATGTTGATAAGAATCATCAACTTTCCTTATTAAAATGATGACTTCCAGGTATGTAAACCCGTTAATGATCAGGGTATATGCAAAGAAAATACACTAAAATACACCACAATCTGCAAAACTTGTTCTTAATACACTTAAAAACAGACATTTTTCAGAAGTCAAACTTCCTCTGAGTTAAAGCTGAACATTTCGAAACAGATTTATCTAATTACCACTTTCTAAAAAAACCATTAACGCCCAACGATGACAAACAGAAAAGTTATGGGTAGGTACTAATTTTGGTTAGCCATTTAGACAGAGTGCTCATACATAGAAAGGGTGTTTTTAATTAGACCCTAAAACAGAAGATTAATCAACAGAAAGCACTTATTTACACTTGCGCTTTCGAACTAATGTTGCTTTGACATAGTGTAGAATATCATTACTATACATTACAAATATAGGCTAATGTTTTTTGCTCACAGCTTCTAAGATATTACGAGATCTAAAAAGTAATATTACGAACCTACAAGAGATAAGGGTGTGGACAAGATATAAATAGTAAAACCAAAATGGAGAAATCACTGGCACACCTTTTTTGCGAATCCTTTATATCATTCGCTTTTCGCTGTATATGTCGAGAACCGGAGCCTGACCGAGAATCCCGACGCCGATGGCGTTTTGTCCTGAAACTACTTGAGGATGAAGAATGAGGAGAGCCATATGATTTCGAAGATGAACTAGACTTGGATCTATATGAACGCTTTCTCTGCCAATCTTTTAGAGGTTTGGAGACAGGAGAACGGCTAGGGGAGCGAGATTTCGATGGCAACTTTTTGGATGGTGATGTACTTTCAACACCTGGAGATGAAAACACATTGCGGCCACCTCTCGTCAAAAGCCCGACAGGAAGACGTGAAGGAGCTCCCCTTGATGGACCTGTAGGACGAAGTCCACGAGGACCCGGAAGTTGAATAGGTCGAACAACACTAGACAATTTCATTCAAAAATGTAAACATCCAATTAGTTACAGTTAGGTTATTGAATGGTTTACAACTACAGTGGGTGGTCAAAAACTGTTATCTATGGGTGTGTAGATTTTTAGAGCATTATTCATGCAACGAGCGTTAATAGTATTTAAGGCTAGTGAGTTATCTAATTATCGGGTCCGAACAAACACAACACTTAAAGTCTCATAAAGGATTCATACTAAGCAATTAAATCTAAGTCTCGTATTTACCACATCAAACTGATTATGAGAACTTACAACGCCGAAGCTAGTATGCAAGATGAATGCGGATAACTCATTATCTAAGCAACCCGGAGAAATTGCAAGTTATTGCTATTACTATTCATCAAGCACAGAGATCCAATGATATGTTTATTGTAAATGTTTGATAATACACAAAACTCAAATTCTATAGGACGTGTCCTATGCTCAACACAAAACCGTGTATTTCTGATGAAAAATGGGAAAAACTGAAAACCTTTGGAAGTGTGAATAACATGCTAAATATCCAGTGTTTGAAAAAAAAACACTACAGTAGGCTTCAAAAAGCATGAACTAAAGAGAAATGGGGTTAGCATAATCGATGATGTCATTGACTTCCAAATTAAGTTTAGTAGTAAAGTGCAGATTTAACTGAAGACAATAAAGAGATATTCAAAAATAAATGGTAAAAAACTAGTGATGCTGTTTGAGGTCAAGCATAACTAGTCAACATTTTAAGTCACTAAACTAACTGATTAACGACTTCTAACAGCACTTTCTTAGATTTTTATCATTATTGTTTTGTGTCCGTTACAGATTTGATGAACTCTTTAGAGGACCACTAAGTGTTACGAGAGCAACGAGTCTTGATAAATGACTAGGAGAAAACTTAAAATCTCATTATTTTAATATATAGAACTTTGCTTATACATGTTTTGAAAATAAGTCTGAATTTGACATCTTTGACTATATGATTACTATTCAGAAATGAAGTGAACAAATTGGAATGTGTAGGTGAAATAGTACGATTGAAGACGTTGATAAGATGTAAATCATCTAATCATAGCATAAAACTGGGAATAAGACTATGTGAATCTTGGAGCAGTGCACTCACTAAAACCAATGTAAATAGCAGGACAGTTTGATCGAATAAGGTAAAACTCATATCCATTGAGAACAAATAAACTACGTGGCAATAACCGTCACGAGGAATTTAGTGAGCAGGTATATATTTTGTAGAAAAATCAAGTCGGAAAACAAATATTCAGAAAGTGGTGAAACTAAACTTTGCTGGCGAACATGAGAGATAAAATGAGAGTCAAGGTAATTGTTTAATATTCTTAGTCTGGTTTACATTGGATCGGTTGATTGGAATTTTCTATGAGTACTTTATTACTACTGATTCACGAGCTGTCAGATTACTTCGTAGAGTTGATTTGTGTTTGTGAACTCGATATGGTTAAAGTACCATCCACAGCTATGCGAGATGGAGTCATTCGTTGCATCGGTTGCTGGCAAAAGGAATCAATAAGAACAGGCAGCTTTTTTAGCCAGTCTAAACTGATAAACTTGCATGCTGATTGTATTGTAGGTAATGCGGTTGCCTGTTTCTCTGGCATCATCACTTGTAAATGAAAGCGAAGCATCAGAAGCGCAGTGGTATCACTACTGCAGAGACATTTCAGAATTGATGCTACATTTAAACCTGCTGCTAAGCATCGGAAAAGCTGTTGATATATAAAACAGTTATCAGAAAGAGAAAGTATAATAGATGGAGATGTCTGCAAACTGAATGGGTAAGTACTAATTACTTTAATCTCACTGGTAGGTTCTTGATATTTACGATAGAACATTAAGAAAGGGACATTCTTAGAATGTCTCAGGTCGGACTGCAAGAACCAAAATACGAATTCAAACGTACGTCCTTTCAAGAGCTACGATTTATACACACGACAGGCGACTCGTATACGCCTCTTCGAAGACGAGGACGCATTCACCGTGTCGTAGTTCATGAAAGACGTTTTGTGCACTTAAATACTAGTGTTTACACATAAAACATCAGAGGACATTGGTCACTTCTGAAAGAGTTTCTGAGATCTTATAAATGATCTAGAAACAATATGATTTGGAGTCATATGGATGGGTTTCTATACCGTACATATAATGAATTCAAAATCAATGAACCTGTTGCCAACCTTCAAAAATTCATGAATCATTTAAGAACTTGTGTAATTTTTTATAAACCTTTTGTCATTTTTCATAAGAAATAGTTTCATCTACAACTGCGTTCTCATTGGATAAGAACGTCCTCTAGATCATCTGTTGTTATTCAAGTTCGCCAGCAAAGTTTAGCTTCACCAAGGTTTGTCCGTATTCACGCTACAACTCTTGGAAAAAGATGACTTGGATAGTAATATCAATAGCAGTCAAAAACAGAAGTAACGCTTACTTGACAGAGTTGCCCCTGATATTAAAAGATTTGCGGAAACTAGCGATCGCACGACTAGGGATAGTTGGAATATTCTCTGTCTTCCAATCAACTTTAATGTTATTTCTAAAAATATACTCCAATTTTTCCTTCAAAATCCGTTCCATTTGATCTTTTTCTTCACTTGTATCAATGCTGCAAAATGCTCGTTGAACATACTCCCTAGACAAAATTTTAATAAGACGGATAATACACACAGGAATTATGGAACATAAAGCGCTACAGAAACGAAAAACTTTGGTCAATATTATATAGACAGTTCTATTCTACAATGAACTTTATGTATCTGGAGACAGTAAGTGATTTAGGTGCTGAACATTGAACTTGGACTAGATAGTTTGGAAACTACTTGTGTAGGCTAATTTAACATGTGCACTTAGTGGATAATACCAAAATATTAAAGCATGGATATGCACTCTTACACTTTCGAGTTAGTTTCTTTTACTTAGTTAGGCTGATGAAACATACATATTGGAAACACATTCAACTACGACGCCATCTCGGTTTTTTGAAAATACTACAAGTTTTTGTTTACAAAGCTAAGATCTGTATATTCATGGAATGGATCATAAATAGCTAAGTATATTACTAGATGACCTGAGAAAAAGTCAATTATTGAAGTCTTAGAGATTGCCGACCATAGACATACTTGAGTTCATCACTCCATTGCTCTTTCACGCCTTTATCCTGAAAACTAGCAGGAGGCTGCTGCAAAGCTTCCTTTGAAATTGGTGTATGTGCAGTATTTTCACTAGGTACCGAGTTCGGAGAATCTATACAACAAAATATAACCAAAAGTCATCATAAAAATGGAGTTTATGGAGCCAAGAATATGAAATCATTAAGGGACTATTAGGATTCTGAAAAGAAACATGTATATGATTTTTACTTACATCATTAAACCTCACATTAAGGATTAAGTCTGATTATGTGCACTATAATTGCTTCATGTAGTTTCTGCACAGTTGTTCTGAAACATTTACGAGAAAATTTAAGCTTTCGTGCACTACTGATGCTAGTCGTAGGATAATGGGGAAGTATGGTAAATCAGGTGTCAGGGCTATGAATCTTTGTCGACCTAGATGGTAGGAGCACATGCTCAACCAACGTCTACATTTAAGCCTGGTCATGGTCAAGAGGGAATCAGGAGTAGGGAAACCAAAATGCAGCATATGATAAGCTACGGCCAAATACGACCTACGGAAACAGTAAACTTGACAGAAACCAATACCACAACCTAGTCACCAAGACCGTTAGTTCTATATTCGCACTTTTACCCTAACCTTTAAGTCGGTATAGCGAACCCCCCCCCCTCCTCCAGCCCGGATTGAAGGACACAAGATAATCAAGCTAAAAACCAATTAGTTCATATTTCACTCATTCGTTTACATGCAAACATGATCTGACCATACAGGAGACCAGCAAGAAAAACAGCATTCATAAAAAACAGGAACAATAATAACTGGAAACAGGAGGAATAAATACATAGTTAATTACAATTCCTGAATGAATGACAAAACAGTTCATGAGTCTGACTGGAGGTTAGGGCGAGAGGAAAGTAACAATAATAGAAATGGAATGATCAATGTGTACTTAAAACAAATAAAAGCTACCTAAGAAACAGTTTTGAAAGTTAACTGTCCTTTTTGAATCGCTCGATAAAACAGCATTATTTAGTCTGACCAGTATTGACAGATTTAGACTAGCTGCTTGGGATTTTTGTGAAACAATGAGTGATGTGGGCCAGAATTGGTAACAGTGATGCATGCACATTCATCCGAATATCCACTCTCTTGATTACTTTTTCTAGACAGTATTGAATTTATTAATATAGGGTGTAATGGGGGTGTTTACATGGCGGACTGATGAAGCAACTGTAGAGTATTTCTTAGTTTTTAATAACTGTCTACCTAAAGTTAGTTAGTAATCCAAAACAATGAGATCCGCTATGATTAATATTCCTCGATATCGTTGACATAACTGTTATAATTTCAATACACTAATTCATACTGCTGACTTTTTTCTAACTTGATGTAACACCTAAGGATAATGCAAATGTGCCAGACGATACTGATCATAACGGATTTAGTGGTTAACCACGGACAATCAAAGTAACGTTTCACAATGTATGAAAGTAAAAACAGTTCGGTTTGTGAAGGTCGCCATTGTTCAGTAGCTCTCATACCCCTGAAGACTACTTACATTTTAACTTTAGTTGATTGATAAGAGTAATAGACTATATAAAATTCGAAAATTTAATTTACCTGATATAGAGTCGGTTTACAAAGGTACTTTCTAGCAAATTAACGATAGAGAAATTGTTACCAGTAAAATGACTCCCAAAGCGAGACCCTAAACAAATAATACGACTCAGAAGCTGCTTACTGGCTTATATACTAAAGTGCGGTTATTTCAGAGCTCAATTCTGAGATTATAAGCCCAATACCCAAAACAGATCACGTTAAGTTAGACAAAGCATACAACAAATAACACAAACTTTACATGCGTACTTCTTACCCAAAGTGTTCTGAAATGGAAACCGCGGGCCCGACATCGTTAAACCATTGGAAGGAATTGGTGATCGCCCATCTGACCACATACCAAAAGACTGAACTGAACCTCCGTTAAGCGGATAACTGTAGGTAGGTCTAGTTGTGTTCCAGTTACACCCAAACTGGCCTTGTGCGTGTAATGGGAACTGCGGTGAACCATATGGAGTGTATGCGATGTTCGGCACCATAGGTCTATGTGGACTTACATCAAACATAGCTGGTTGACGAGATGGGACTGCAGGTGAATAAGGATAGGCATAAGTGAAGTTTTGGGAGTGAAATGGAGTTGAAGTAGACCATGATGGATCGTAGGCTGGTGGCACAGAGGTTGTTGCTGTAACTGTCCCATCTGTCTTGGAAACAGCGGATTCTACTCCGGGTGGGGGAGGTGTGCTAGGTTTTTCCTGTATTGATGACACGGGGATGGTTTGGTGATTATAGTCATATGTCTACAACGGTTAGTAAGTAAATAAAGAAACTAACCTGGGCAGGCTGTGAATAATCGTAATAGGGAGGATAAGTACCTTGCCAATAGGAATTGTATGAGCCCCACTGCGCCATTGGAGTTTGATATATTAATTCTGTTGGGAAAATAATAACCTCAGTTGCAATAAGTGAACACATATACTGAAATCATTCAACTTTAACTTACTAACCAGACTCTTACTAGCCAAGCTGTAGCTCAATGATAACCAGTTTACATGACTACCGTCATATTAAAGTCATCATTTGAATTTAATTATTCTCTAACTACAGCTCAATCTATTTAGCAAAGCGGTCGCTTAGCTCGGAAACACTTGTTTACAATTATATACACGTAATAAGCTGACAGTTCCAAAACTGTTCTGTACTATTTGCTCTCTAATTTTATTCTCTTTTGACCTAAATGATAGACCTCCTAAATCCCACTGTTCCTCTTACCATGCCATAAAACTTACCAATGACGAGTTCATTTACATGAGTCACTCTAAGGATAATACCTGTGTAGTGACTTTAACTAGCATTCGTTTATAAAATAACCGGTTCACGAGGAATCACTTCCACTGCTAAATGTAGTATAATAAGGTAGTAACTACCATGGAGAACTAGTAAAGCATCACCAGTACCTTAATGCACCCAGGTAACTCAGGTACGTATCAGGAGAATTAAATAACCAGTAATAAAGTGCAACAAACCTATCCTATGACGCCTAAATGCAAAACCGAAACTCGCAGTGTAGCGTAGTAACACCTAAACAACTTACGGACCAAATATCCAAAATCGTCGTGATGACATGACATAGACAAAGTAGATTCTCGGTGCTAGAGTCTTGACGGCACTGGTCTAGTCTCAGGTCTTTAGTATTGACAGCAGCAAATGTCAAGCTACTCAATTTCACTGACCCTAGAATGTAAACCAGAGGATGTTATATATATATATAACAATTAAAAAGTTTCACTTAAAACTAGATATATATTTAGTTATGAGCATAACCTTTTAGCTATTTTCTGTTTTCTTCTAAATTCCAGTAGTAATTTCAAGCATTTAGGACGTCGGAAGAGGCGCAAAATACATAATGCGGACAAGAGGAACGGTTTCATGCAGAGGGAAACTTGTAAGAGATATAGAATAGATAAAAGAAAATAAAAGAAACATTTTAGATTTGAATATTTTTGTTTTTATCTTACGTACATGAGACCATTTTGGTGATTTTTGTCACTTAGTATGCATTTTTACATGTCCGCTCTTTACTTAAACAAGTGGTGCATGTGTTACATGGTAGGTTTTCACTGAATAATAGTGAATGGTCGAGTGCAATTTCTTCAATGTATGTCCTATCCACCTTCAGAGTCTTCTCCTAATTTCCTCCTCGGCTTGAATTTAGTTGATTTGTTCTCTGCCATAGAAAGTTGTTGTTGATGTCATGTGGTCAACGGATCCGAAGTATCTTACGCAGACAGTTGTTTATAAATACTTGTATCTTCTGAAGGATACTTTTCGTATTTCGCCAAGCTCCATACAATAAAATTGTCCTCACATTTGTATTGAAAATTTTGACTTTGGTATTGACTAACAGTTGGTTTGAGTTCCAGATATCTAACAGTTGTAGAAATGTTGCCCTTGCCTTACCAATCCTCGCTTTCACATCCTAATCAAACCCTCCTTGTTTGTCGATTATGCTGCCGAAATATGTAAACATTTCAACGTCTTCCGGAATTCTCCCATCAAGTGTAATTGGGTTAGTGTTTGCTGTTTTGTATCGAAGGGTCTTGCCTTTCCCTTTGAGTATGTTTAGACCTACTACTGGCTGCCGAATCTGCTGCTATATTGTTGGTCTTCACCTGCATTTGATGTCGTGTGTGAGATAGAAGAGCTAGGTCATCTGCAAAGTCGAAGTCATCTAGTTTCGTCGATGTTGTCCATTTTATTCCGAGAGTGTCTTGAGATGTTGCAGTCCTCATAATTCAGTGAATGATCAACAGGAAGAGGAAGGGCGAGAGTAAGCAGCCTTGTCTGACACCGGTCTTCACTTCGAATGAATCTGTGAGCTGACCTCCATGAACGATTTCACAATGTAGCCCGTCGAAAGAATTCCGTATGATGTTGACTATCTTCTTGGATACGCCATAATGTCGTAGAAGACTCCATAATATTCTCCTATCCACGCTGTCGAATGCTTTCTCGTAGTCGAGGAATCTGATCTAATGTGGCAAATTCCATTTAATTGATTGTTCAACAATGAACCGTAGAGTAGCGATTTGGTCGGTACACGATTGGTCCTTACGGAATCCAGCCTGTTGATCTCGGAGTTGGGCGTCGACTGGGTCCTTTATTCTATTCAATAACACTCTGTTGAAGACCTTTGCTGGTACTGAAAGTAGAGTAATGCCTCTGTAGTTCTCACAATTGCTGAGATCACTTTTCTTTGGTATCCTGATGAGGTACCCTTCTTTCCAGTCTGCTGGAACTTGTTCACTCTCTCAAATCTTCCTGAAGAGAATGTGGAGTATCTTTGAAGTTGCTTCTATATCTGTCTTCAGTTTCCCGCTGAGCTGGTAGGTTGTCTGGTCCTGCTGACTTACCATCCTTGATCTGTCTGATGGTCGTTTTGATTTCTTCGACTGTTGGTAGGTCTGTGCTTATGGGGAGATCCGTGGCTGCTGCTTCGATGACTGGTGGGTTCAGTGGGGCTGGTCTATTCAAGAGTTCTTCGAAGTGCTCTACCCACCTGTTCCGTTGTTCATGCACTTCAGTGATTGGTTTGCCACCCTTGTTCTTGATTGGCCGTTCTGGTTTATTGAATTTCCCAGCTAGCTTCTTCGTTGTGTTGTATATGAGCCTCATGTTTTCTTCTCTGGCAGCTTTTTTCGCTGTCATTGCTAGGTCCTCAACAAATTTTCGTTTATCCAACCTGATGCTCTTCTTCACTTGGTTGTTGACTTCGGTGTATTCGGCCTGTGCCTTGACTTTCTCTGCTCTTGTCCGACTGTTATTGATCGCTGTCTTTCTGTTCCTCCTTTCTTGGATCTTGTCCAGAGTACCAACAGAAATCCATTATTTTTGGTGTTGTTTCTTGAGACTCAAAACCTCCTGACATGTTGGAGTTATTGTTGGCTTTATCTCTTTCCAGTTGTCTTCCATATTAGTTCCACCTTTTTCTAGTAGACCATGAAATGCCTGAAACTTATTAATCAGAGTTATTTTGAATTCGATGCGTTTGTTAGTATCCCAGAGAAGGGCTGTATTAAACTTGTGTAATACTGCTGCTCCAGTTGTCCTGTGCTTCCTCCGTTTCAGTTTCATTTTAGCAACCACCAAATGGTGATCGGAAGCTATGTCAGCTCCTCTCCTTGCTCTTACATCTTCCATGGTCCTTCTAAACTTCTTATTGATGCAGATGTGGTCGATTTGGTTCACCGTAATGTGGTCCGGTGAAACCCATGTAGTTTTGTGTATACATTTGTGGCAGATTATGGTGCCACCTATAATCATTTTGCTGAAGGCACATAAGTTTACAAACTTTTCACCGTTATCATACCCGGTGTTGTCCACCCTAACCCTGGCGTTGAAGTCCCTCATCAGAATGGATGGGTCCTTGGTTGAACATTTCTCGATGATTGACTGCAGCCTCTCATTGAATTGGTCTTTGTCGTCTTCGTAGCTGTTATTGGTGGGTGCGTAGCACTGGGTGACATTAATTGTAATCCCTTTCTTCTTCGTCTTGAAGGATATTGTGATGATCCTAGGTCCATGAGGCTTCCATCCTACAAGAGCCTTCCATGCTTCTTGGGACAACACTAATGCTACTCCTTGCGTGTGGGGGGCGTTTTCTTCTTCGTGGCTGGAGTATAAAAGCACATTTCCCGAGGATAACCGTTGCTGTCCAGCTTGCAACCAATGCGTTTCGCTTATTCCAAGTATCTTCAGGTTGTATCTTTTCATTTCTTCAGCTATTTGCATGGTTCTCCCTGTCTCCTACATAGTGCGAACATTTCATGTACCTATATAAATTGTTGCTCTGGTTGTCAGAAGGGATATAGGTCTCGTGGCTTCCGAATAAACTCGGCTTTCACCATGAGGCGTCATAACACACCTTCGAACTCCCAGGGCGGAGTAAAAATGGTTATAAAGGTTTTTACTGGTTAGCGTATTTTTAGCAAGGTTATTATTTTACGGGATGGGGTTGCTAACCCCATGCCCAACCCACCTCCTTTATCCAGGCTTGTGACCGGCAGCAACCTTAGGGGGGCTCCAGGCGGAGTTAAACCATGCAGTTTAATATTAGATTTATTGGTGGCTACAAGTGAGTTGAACGGTAAAATGGTAGTTCATAATCTTCACCGAGGTTTGTATTTGAAGAAGAATTTTCATTTTTATATTGAGAGTGCCAGATGAATCGAGTTTTTGAGCTTATGTTGGTATGAAAAATCATCACCATCAACTTATGTTGATTGTAGTGTCTGAAGAACTTTAAATTATTACACAGATATTGATACTTGAAAAATAAAGTAGAAAGTAAATACATGTATGCTAGCAGTTATATATTAATGCTTGTGGATTCCTTACAATTTTGTTGCCAACTAAGCAGGTACATGAGAAATGATGAACATTGTTTGGTCTATTCGTTATCCACCGTTAGGTGTCCATAATCCTTGCGTAGAATCTGTTGTGATGCTTGTGGGACAAAACGATAGCCAATATACACTCAGAAGTTTAGAAAATTGTTTGTTAACACATTGTTTTAGACTTGTTTGTGTTTTATCAAAACCAGTGAATTTATGTTGTTGTTGGTGTAAACAGCGTTAAGTATTTTGGTTGATTAAACAATATAAGCTTGAAATCACAAGTGTTACTGTTGTTGAATTGGCTTGTGGGATATAAATAATTAGTATTCCGGAGGCTTACTGTCGCGATCAACCAGGCCTATCCGAACAGCTTATTTGAAATTTATAACAATGTTAGTTTAATTTGAAGGCCACAATATATATCTCAGTGATTGTATCCACGTTCCTGCTATCACAATAAAACACAGTAATTGATACAGTTTCATGTCAAGTAGGTAAACTTGGAAAAGTGCACTAAAATATAAAATTTGATGAGTAGCAAGTAATGGAATATACCACAAGTGAAAAGCGAACAAAAATATTCCGTAAATGAAACATGCACTTAGAAATGGCTTACACTTCTGAAGAATTGATGGAGCCTGCCATTATTATATGCCTATAATTGGCTACCTTGACTATTAGGTTGGGATTGAATGGCAGTCGGACGTAATCCAAGCCTGATGACACAGTTAATGGAGTTTCATAATGTATATATATGACCTACCGTTTTGATATCTAGATGATAGAGGTACGATCAGGATGTGTAGGTCGCAGAACATAGTTACTTAACGATGCACTAGATATTTCTGTTAATAAAACTGTAACACTGATTAACTGAAATTTATTATTAATCTCACAACATTAACAGAATTAAGAACTCAGAACTAGTACGGTTAATTTAATAACCACGTGATGACGATATATACTGAATGTACAACTGTAGGGATGAGGTACATGGAAGTGGATTGCTTTGATACATATAGACAAAGATAGTTAAAATGTGTGTCGACAAACATATTGACAAAATAAGTACCCATATATAATGCCAATAATCTATTATTAAACATAGATGTCCATAAACCGTGCCCCATAACTAATTGATTATTATCATTGACCAACGCTTGGATATTCAAACAACACTCCACGTGTTTATACAGAGGTTGGATATAAGTTGGTACGAGATACCTTATTTTGATAGGTTACGGCCAAACAATAAAATCGAATTCATCGAGTACCACGTGTCTTTAAGCGTGTTTTGCTTATGCATGATACAGAGTGCATACCATAGACTTAAAATATGTACAATTATTAAAAACTCGATGTAATGTTCATAAATATTCGAAGTTATTACATAATGATGATTAAATCTAGATTTCTTTATACTGTGAGCCATACAACGGATCACATAAAAATGTTTTTTTATATTCTTTTTATAACATTTAACGTCTCAATACAATTCGCAGTATGTATTTTAATTGACGCAAAATGAAGAAACATATCGCAGAGATTGTAGTAGCACTTAGGATTACACAAAACAAATTTGCTACACTAAGCAGATTCAAAATCTGTATTGGTTTCTAGTCTCATGTGTAAGTCTGCAAGAATTAAAATCCCCTTTATTGCTAGATATTTTTGCAGATATATCCGATAGGCTTAGTAGTCAACCTACTTTTACTGTTGACCTTACATCCAGATTCGTTTATCACTCCTGACTATAATATGCCTTCTGGTTTGATGTGAACCGACACATGAATCAAAATAATCTGAAATAACTTACCCGATGCCATTGAATCAGCGGCATTTTTTTTGAAGCTCATCGGCACCTATATGGTAGAAAGATTTGTCACGCAAACGTAGGTTACCATACAATTATGATCAAAATGCTCATCATTTAGTACCGAATTTGAGAACAGTCTTTTCCTGATTACCTTGTCCTCTACTAATTATCACACTTATCAACTGAATGGATGTCATGCACAGATTTTTTCTTAACTGGCATGAATCAATTATTGACGAATAATTAATGTTCGTTGTCAGTTCGCGTGAATATCTATGTCGTACAGAAAGTCAATCGTCTTTTCACTATTAGGAGTCTGTTACTGCAAAACTTGACCTTGTTGCTTCAAATCTAGCTGATAAAAATTGTACCTTAAAGTTGGAATATACCTCTTGCTGACGACTGTCAATTAGTACAAAACTTAAATACGTGACT
Organism: Schistosoma mekongi; assembly: GCA_034768735.1. Classification (NCBI taxonomy): domain Eukaryota; kingdom Metazoa; phylum Platyhelminthes; class Trematoda; order Strigeidida; family Schistosomatidae; genus Schistosoma; species Schistosoma mekongi. The sequence continues at coordinate 6,087,763 of CM068305.1, forward strand.
TTATAGTATCAGCATCATTAATAATTTATAGTGATTGATCATCGAATAGTGACCAATGTTATATGTATCTAAACCTAAGTACTTATAGAATCGTCTTTATAAAGTTTCAGAGTGGCCATGAGTCCAATGAATTTGACATTACATGTCGGCTGATTTTAATGTCAGATGGCTGGAAATAGACCAGGAGGAATCCAAGACTTTAAAATCTTTAAACAAATGAGTCAGAAATAGCTAATGCGAATTTCAAACTTCAGTCACTAAATGACATACGGTTTAGTCATTGCTTATTACTATCGGCGATAATAGTTTCACTTTTGATATGATTGACTTCATAGCTAATTAATTGGTTAATAACGGGCCGAAAAGCAACATCGTAAAACGACTCATGAGTGTATAATAAATAAAAATGTAAGTATATTACACCGATAGTATAGCATATCAAATATGATAAAAGTTCATATAGTTATACAAATTATGGAAAGTTTATTATATGCCTACCGCTACAGAATATTAATAGATAATTATGCATGGATCCTCCAGGCTACTTGTTTTATTGACGAATGAACTATAAATTTTTACTGCTGATACATATTAAATTATAATCAAGCTCAGCTCAGTAATGGCATAATTTCAATAGTAAATCATAATATATCTCGATGGCTAATACACATTCACTAGCAATAGGAAAAGTGTATATATAAGAAATCAGTAATGGTGGATTTATAAGGATTATATCTGAACTAAATTTAAATCCAACAAGTAAAGATAGAGGACAACGCCAAAAGTTTTAATAGTCAAGTTGAGTCTAATCACATGTTAAATATCATGTCAACGGTTATTATCAGCTGCTACAAATGTTTGTTAATCAGTTTATTTGTATGTGACAAAGTTAGAGTTTAAAGGTTGTTCCTGAATTTCAGATATATTTATTAGCCTGTAGAGGCCGTGGTTTCCCATCAATATAACGACCTTTGGTGTGTGAAATCAGTCACTTATTACACTGATGAGCTCCAGTGCACTGTGTGACTTGTAATGTTGAACTCTTTTGGTTCAGAAACGTGTCTGTCGAATCTTCAATGGTGGCTTCTTGATAATACGCATATCGTGCATTAATCATTGTGACTGACGAAGGTTCATTTCCGGATAGTATATATAACTGACAAATCTTGACGTAGTTACAAATCCAGCAACTATGATTCAATAAACCAAACAGTATCCAGACATAACTGGAGGCTATTCAGCTATACGACGACGACAGCTAATGATTACTGAATGATTCTGTTATGTTTAGGTACAATACATGATAGTTATTAGTCTACGGTATTTACAATTAGGAGACAATTCAGAACAAGCGCTGACCCATTATAATGTAATTGAGACTAGCTAAAAGTCACTGAGGAACAGAAACAAAAAGTAAAAGTGCGGTGGCTATAAACTAGATGGTACATAAATATTTTTATACGTTTAAACAAATTAACTAAACAAATATCAAAAACCTCATTAAAAAAATCTAGTGCATGAATAATGTTAATAAGTCTCTTATCAAAGTTCTATACCCATATGAGTCTGTACATCCTCATCAGTTCACCAGTTGGTTGGCTGAATTTATTGCCAAACTACAACTTAAATGTGTGCCTAATTCAAATGTTATTTCATTATTAAGTTAGCCATCTATACTTCATTTTATGGATTTTAAACAATAAGAACTTTTAAATTTTACTTCATCAGAGCGTGTTACAAGTAAAAACAATTGCTTCTTTAGTCGGTTGTATTCGTCATAGTTGTCATCGATGACAACAGATGATCGTCGAACTATATTTCAAATTAATCAAAAAGAAAATCCTGCAATTGGACTCCATCTAGTCAGGTAGTACTGATGGTTGAGCATTCAGAGTGAGGCATATAGATCATTTGTTTGGTCTTCTGAAGGAGGTGAGAATGCACACTGATGATGAATCCCATATTTAGACAATACAACTGCTTATTGCTCTCTTGTTTTCAGTGATATCAAACAAACATCAGTCTATGATGAATACAAACAACTAGAGTTAATACTTATCCCCAAGAAACTACTTAAATAATTACTTTAATTGAACTAGTTAATTTTAGCTATGAGAGTAAGAGAAGTTTACTGGTTCACGTTTCGTTGTTGTAGACTGTGAGTACCCCCAAAATTAATCTGTAAAATCTGAAATTCTATGATTTATTTTATTGATAACAGATCGATTAGTTTAGCCGTTAGTTCTTCATGATTTTATCTCCGAAATCGATAAAAATAACAAATATACACTACACCTATACATCTTGTGGTGGCTGCAGAACACTGTCGAGTTAGTAACGCCTTATAAGCAGTCACAAATGGGAATAAATACCATATTGACAGTTAATATAAGTACATATAAAAAGTGCAACGTTTATCAGGATTTAGTTTACTTGAACTAGCGGGAATGTTTGAGGTGAATAATGGGTTCTCCAGATGACCACCAAACGTATGTATAAATCAAAGTGTTCAGTATAGGTTAGTTCTAGTGAGTTCGACTGGAAGGAACGGCAGCGGCGTTGAATATTCAGTTCTGATGCCATAAAAGGGATCAATTGTTAATCCAAGCAATCAATGAACGAGACTCTGTTCAGAACGTAGAATATTACGGCGACAGTATATTTACGCTTCAATCAGCAGAACGCACAAGGCGCCAAGAGTCAAGTGTGTGTACAATCTTACAATGAAACATTTAAATAATGTTAGCATAGTATGTAATGAATCAATCAATTAATGCATGTTACCCTTCCCCCCTCATGTGGAGCATTGGCTGCCGACCAGCATTCTCCAACCAATAATCCAATTTCTCTGAATACTCTACAGCTATCAAATTATTAAAATGAGTTACGGCTAGTCAGTTAACACAACCACTTTGTTTGTGATTAAAGGTGTTTTGAGGGTAGTCAAAATGAAACACTATATGGACGAGGTTTAATGATATTTCTGCACTCGTTAACAAGACGTACCAGCATTCTTGAGAGAATTATTGCTCCCATGTGGATTTGATTCCTATTAACCTATTTAAACAGCACGAGGCCCTTATTAATGGGTTCATCGGGCTAAATGTTCAATGACTTGTCGCTAAGTAGTAATCAACCTTACGTTCGTTAAGTCCTTGGCTATATTGATTAAATTTTATCAATTAAGCTGTAATGTGATCATTAGCCTTAGTAACTCGACATCACGTGATTTATGTTGTGATGGCTGGTAGTGAATTTCGTTTGTACCCGTACTGCTGCATTTTTGATATTCTCGGGGTTAATTTTTATTCAAAAACACCATACTTGTCAACTACTCCGGTATCCTGATTAATGAGTAAATTACCTAGACACTTATTACTAACTTTGTAGATATTTTACAGAGACTCTAATTTGTATTTGATCACATGCCAATCAACCTTGTTGATGATTTAACAACTTACATGTAATAAAAACTTTAAATTAGAAAGTACAACAGATAATAAAATTCTAGAAATCCTTGATTCTTACACTGTAAAAGTCACAAACTAAATGAATAGCTCATTACAACTGTTGTAATAATATTAAAATTACCGTTCTCATGAATACAGAATCATTAATGCATCAATATTCTTCAGTTCTTGTTGAATTGATTTGTTATGAATATATTTCTATCTAATTCGTCGTGCAGACGTTCTGATTTACATGCATCCGATCATTTATACATGTACGTGAAATCAAATTGATGTACCAGGATTTAAAAGCACACAGAATATATTTAAGTGAACCGAACGTAAATATCATTCAACAGTAAAAATTTCTGCAGCCGTGCATCCTACGTTGATTTTGTTAGTGTAGACACTCAACAAACATCAAAACTCCATAGTTTTACTGTTACGCCGGGCGATTAAAGAAAAGTAACGAACTTTCAGAACTGTATTTTGGGGGACTATTCTCGTTATTTTATTCATGAGTGATGTAATCATTTTATTTCTATGACTGTTACGTTCCCCTTGCCCAGTTCTCTCGTTTTTTATATTTGCAAGACGTCTACCTTATTGTGTACAAGTTCTCCCCATTCACTGCCACTATTTCTTTCGTTATGTATCAATGTTAGATTGTTGATTAGTTTACTGTGTGGTCTGATTTTATGTGTATATAAAGGCATGATTAAAATATAATACGTTCTCGGTTCTCAGTCTTCTTGTTCTCAGTCCTCAGTTCTCAATTTTGGTTGTCCTGTTGTCGGCCTGGGGGTGAGTGGGCTTAGGTCTATCGCGCATTTTCAACTAGGCACACATTTTATTGGTGTTCGCGTCCACCAACCAAAATCATCCCCTCCTTCTTCTCTCTCATCGCGTCATAACATTTACACACAGCGATTATCTCTATTTAAAATCCTTCAAATAAATAAACCTAGACCCATGTGTCGAAACACATGGACCTGGCGTCCATAAAACTAAAATATGGTGCCTACTAATCTACTCAGTTCAATTAACCAGTAACTTGTTCAGCAGATATAAATGCATTAATAAATAAAGTGTTATTCAACCGAATTTCATATACTGTGCCAAACTTTTCCATCGTCCTATGATAGTAAACTTATGAACCCTGTAATATGAGTTTCTAGTTCATTCAGTTTCGAAGCGTTCTTCTCATTCTTTATGGTAAATAAAAAGTTACCTCTTCAAAGATACTTCATGAATAATCAGCGGTCCTTGTAGTAATTTCTGAAACCATTATAGCTTTCATCACAGCTTCATTATTTTTATGCTTATAAATCTTCGATCTGTAACCAAGACATGGCTCTTTACATGAACAAATTAGGCTGATGTACCTTATTCTATTTACTCTTCAATACGTTTAACTTTATTGTTTTTTTTGAACATGGAAATGTCAGTAGCTTACATTTAGATTAAGTGTAGCTTCAGGAAGTAGACTTTGCTGTGCTTTCAGCTTCATTATCCTATTACTCTGGCAATGTCTTTACCTGTTAAGTAAACATCTGAAACATAATTAATGTCATCAAAGCTGGTTTTATTATGCATGTTTTGATTAACCAGTTTACATTTATTCAAAGTGTATTGGTATTTTTCTCAACTGCGGATAACATAATTCGAAAGGTTATTCACCCATTAAGTTCCATGGATTTCGTAAAAACAAAAAGTTGCTAACATAGATTCAAAAAGGCAAGTTATAAATTGTTACTCATTACTAAGTAATCACTTTACACCCTTGTGTTAATGACATTTATTTCTTTATTCAACTTGTCACGCAGCGTTTCTGAAAATTTACAAACAGATAACCTTTTTGATTTGTTTTGCAACTATTTCTCAACTTTTAGTAGTTGTTAATAAAAACAAAAGGCTTACCTTAAAGAATACTAGATTCATTACATTATCATAGAGGTAGTTAACATGTTATTAGATTAGTAAATAAAGTTAGCAGTCTACTGAGTAGTGGTTAAGGATCTTCTATGTAGAAACAGGATAATACCAACATAACCCAATACTCATTACGATCATGTAGAAGCCGTAATTACCCCTTAGCATAACAATTTTCATAGCGTACTTTTCTATGTTAGTATGTATGCTCATCGTGTGACTGGACACAATATTATTGGAATTAGCGGCTTGCTTAATTTTTGATCTCTTGTGGTCTTTAATTGATTTCTGATACGACCCAATATAAATCTTCGTTACTGACTTCTCATTATATCCATGTTATATCTATTACATATGCGTTTGGAGTCAGAGGATATACGATAATTTGGATGAGTTCAGCGTGTATAAGTAACGAACTGAACATAGAATGAACACTTCATCAATCACTAAAATCACATTCAAAAATTAAATTACAATCGAACTAATTGAAATAACTTCAGATAGTTTCTACAGTATATTTCTGTAGAGAGTTTTATCACAGCCACACTAAACTTTGTTTTAAATCATTTATCAAAAGCTTGTTTGTTATAAGACTTGATAAAGCGAATCTTTCCACAACCTCACAAGTTTCATTACTTTCGCATCAAAATACTCATATTGTAATCGGATGTTGTTAAGATAGTTGAATTTGACTTTGACATCACGGAGTGGTCTAAATAATGAAGCCACTGAAAATCAGGAAGCACTAGGCATCTGCTTCGTGGATGCATATTACTGAAGAGTTTCATACGAAGAAAAAAGCAGCTAACTAATGCTTTCTCGTATTCAGTGGTCGTCTAACTCAGATCAATCCATGATATCAGAATGAAGAATTCTTAACAGGCTAAAATGTAGCTGTGATATAGTAATTTGATAATTTCTCACATCACTTAGGACTAAGTATTCAATTTCTTTCATACCTAAACATATATGACAGAAGTGCTAATGATGAAAAGTTTAATATGAATACTAAATGCATAGTCAACAAAGCATAGCATTATTGATGGGATATACTGTAATAGTCATAAAGCTTTTATGAACGAACCGGTGACCAGAATGTACTTTAAGATAATTAAATTAACTTTTATCTGACTACCGAACAATCATTTATATTATAACCAATTGTTTCGATTTTTGACATTCTATAGTTATTTTTAGATTTCTTATCTATCCCATCTGTTTTATGTAACTAAGTACTCATTGCATGATTTTCTTCTGTTTTGTTATTGAATGCTAAATTTATCCTCTATCAATATGGTAGTCTTAAAATCAAGTTTTCGAATTATCAGTCACTGAATAACTCAATAAAAGTACCATTCAGTAGTAATAATAGTATTGTATTAGTTAGTATTAGTTAGTAGTCTGAACGCTATTACAAATGTGATCAAACCAGGAATATCTCGTCATACAGCCAAGCATAGATGCCATAAGCAAAGATAAGACTAAGGAGTGATAATGAAAAGAACTCATGATACGTAAAGGTTAAATTATTATGGAAGTACCTCAGAAAAATGCAATAGGAATGGTCGACAGACAAAATAAACACATAATCACACATCTAAACAAACATGATTAAGGTCACATAGTAGCTATATGAATGAGAACGAAAATACATTATAATCATATGATAGTCTAAACTTGTTACAAAAAGTCGCCACAAATATGTATTATATTATTATATTTGCCAGAGCTGGTATTAGTTGTTTTGCTATCCTTCATTTTATCTAGTCACTCTTGCTCAATAACTCTGGGTAACTTCTGTTTAGGTTGCTGTCGTGCATATTTTGAGTTTCGCTAGCCACGACGAGTTGGCATCTGGCGAAATCTCGATAAGGATTCAGAAAGCTCATTTGGCTTTTATGGATTTATATCACCTTTAACGTAGTCAGGAAGTTTATCTGCCAACTGAAGGATAGGTGTATTGAGTAACAGTCTGTTCTGTTTTACTACACGGATATGAAGCGTAGCCATTAAGATGACACACAGGAATTCGGCAGAAGCTGGCTGGAACTCAACACTTTACATCAATTTCCTTGATTATGAGCAATAGGATCCTGGATTCGATTCTTGGTGAGGTCGTGGATACGCACCGCTGAAGGGACCCATATTAGGACGATGCAGCTGTTCAGTGCTTCCAAGTGATCAGTGGTTGTCCAATTCAGACGAATTCGTAATATTAAATTGACATTTGACAATCTCCACACCACCCAATAACAACCAATTCTATTTAATGAGTATCTACAACAACTGTCCAATTCTCTCTGGTTTACAATGCTACCATACCAACACCTATCTGTAACGTAACTAATCAATAAAACTTACCACTAATCTCCACATAACCACTGCATTTCTACTATAATTAATATTATAAGTAGTATATTATCATACTTATTAATGTTATCCGTACTATTTTTATTACCTTTTTTCTTTATATTTGATTACTTTATGACCGACATCTTTACAATTATTCTTGTCAGCTAATCAAATATAATCAGGCAGATATCACAATTTATTAGTAGCCACCTACGCAATTTCATTTTAAGCTTTTTCTTCCCAAATGTATCCTATTGTAAACTCAATGCCACTTTAGGATGGATGTAGAAACATATAATACATAAAAATTTTTGTATTGATTACTTTTCTATAGATTTTTTCATTAGAAAAAGAGACTGTTACTGTTAGAATGGGTGGCGGGGGGAGTTGGTGGTGGAGGACACTAGAGACAGAGTGATAATCTCAATAATTCAATGACCTCCCCCCCTCCTCATTTTATCGATTCACTTCTTGTTTAATATTTAATGTTATTCTGTAATAATAGTTCATACCTTTAGTTAAAATACTTCATTTTGATTGGTTGTATTGATTATTTGAATTGGGCTGGGCAAATGATAAATTAAAAATGATGTATAATTGAGTATAACATACATTATGCCATTGTATGTTTATTTCATTTAACATAGATTTTCTCAATTCTTCAATAGTAAACTATATAATTTACATTAAAATAACAAAGAAATAGAAGAAAAAAAAGCAATTTTTTTGAAGGAATTAATTTCATTTCAACAACGAGAAACAAAATTGTCTTTTCTGTGTTCTCTTTTAATGATCCTTATTGAGAGAAACAGATTAATTCATTGACGAATGCCAGAAGAAACTGTATCATCGTAAGTTTAATTTATATTGATTAATAAATTTAAGTAGTAAATAGTTGACAGTAATTTTAAAGTTAATTCACATTACAAATTGAAATCAGTTAGTTGTGAATATTAAATGTATTAAGTTCGATTATGGTTGTAGAAGTTGTGTATTTGTATTGTTGAAGTGTTTGAAACTGAATGGAGGAAGAAGTTGTTCATTGATATGTGATTTATGATAGGTCTTTAAATTTTGATCTGGTCAACAGATCCACAACATAATTTTTCCGATGTAAATAACACTGTATATCAAAAATTAATGGAACTAGGAATCTTACCATTGGATGCCTGCCCACTAGTTTAGAGGGTTAGGTGTTTGTCAAACCTGAAGCCCTTGGGGTGAAATCTAGAGTACGCACTTCTGGAGAGTTCCATACTAGGGCAAAACAATTGTCCAGTGCTCCTTGGTTTTCAATGATACCCTACCAACATCAATCTGTAACGTATACAATCAATTAAAAGTGCCAATCTCCGCAAACCATTTCAATGTAATTATAAATAACATGGATAAAACAGTACATACACATGTATATATGTATGTACAGCATAGAACTTGCCACATATATGCATCTGTCTAAGATGCCACATCTCAGTAGAATAGCAAGACGAATGCCAAATCAATAAAAGTAGGAGTTACTTCAATGGTAATGTGAAAATACTTAAACATATAGAATATCGTGCTGGAAGAAAAAATTGGTTCATGTCAAGGTATACAATAATTTCAGGCTCATAACTTAAGGAAAGATAACTAGTGAATACACGTGCCAAAGTTAGAACATTTGTGTATACCCCAACCAAGTAGTCTGCACTCAGTGACTGCGTAGAAGAATGCCATGTTTTGGTTTGGTCACCCATAGATTTTTTCTATCCTACTTTGATATCAGTCAGAACTGCGCGTCGATTAACATCTTGGACTGCTAAACTGAAACTCAGGAATGTTCTCATTGAAATTCAAATAAACCGTTTAACTATCTAACAAAACCTGAATACTTCTGAGTGAAGCTTATTTTGTCAGTACTTCTATCCTTTGAAAGAATTATTACAGATATACTCGGCCTAATCAACACGTTTTTCATAATTTTAAAAAGTATTCGTTAGCATTTAAGTTGGATTACAAATAGCATGTGGATTCAAGGACGCTCGTTTTGTCCTACCTGAGATTCACCATATGGGTCTACCCGCATCCTAGTGTCGATGTTAACACCAAAACTCAGATTTAGCTTGTTTCTTGTTAAACGCCACCACGTTTAACACTAGGCTACTGAGTAAAGACAGCTATAAATGAGCAACGAGTATGCATATATAATTTAAATAATTGTCGGTTAAGTACTTTAATGAAAGGTTCAAAGAAGTATTGGCTTCCATTTACTTCTAAAATACCTGATTTTTAAAGAGTATTAATGGCATTCTAGCATTATTATTATTATTATTATTATTATTATTATTATTATTATTATTATTATTATTATTATTATTATTGTTTTAATTGAAACCTTGTTAAAGTTAGATAAGGTTTTATAAACTACTGGTTTTAGAAGGAGAACTACTGAAGGTCAGAGGCTAGTAAACAACTTATGTCATCCTAGCATTATAATCATCAGTATTACTTAGTCACAACTCCACATAACATTCATTCCTTGGTAGATTTCATAAAAGCGTTAATTAATGAAAAGATAGTACAGTATTTTTAAAATAGTTGTATAACTTTAGTACTAATTATAATCCCCTGAGTAAAGTTTCATCTGACGAATGATTAAGCTGAAACTTATGCATTTATCGCATACTTGTAAACATTAAACAAAACTAAACTAACCATTTTGTTTTAATGATGCTACTAATCATAGTAGCTTTTTTAAGAGAATATCGTCTACCGTTAAACCATAAATACAGTACACCATAACGTCACGTCACATGTTCCACTTGTCATAAAAGTAACCAAAGAAATTCGATCACTACTGAGATTCACAGTGGCTCAAGTGAATTTACTTTTGTTATCCCTTAAATCGTGAGCCTAAAATTATTTTATACTTTTCCACAAACTAGTTCTTTCTCCCTGGACCATATTTCTAGATGTCTACACCTTTTTCTTTACTATTATTTCTACTAATTTAGTGTTAATCTTGCAGTGGCAACTTTGAACAATGTACGTATGTGCCAGGTTCTATGATGTACATACATACATGCTAGTGATCGAACCACTCGATTTTCATTTATTGATAGTATTTCACCTTCTTCAGTTGAAGCGATAGAATAACTTTGTTAATCCTAGCACAAAATAGTGTTACTTAAACTTAGATATGTGTAGCTTTATCTGAATATTGAGTTTCATTATTAATTTTATTATTACTTGTTATTATTATTACTATTACTAATATTTAACCTTTAGTGACTGATTAACTTTTGTCAGTTGTTCGACAAAATTGATTCATTATTCCTCATACACTGGCTTCAATTAGCTTTCATTTAGTTTAGAGTAGTAAGCCGGGTGACATTGTTTTCCTAAAGGTAATTCACTCCAGTTACTCTATCTTCTTCGGCAGTTTTTCTTAGTTATTTCAGCTGACCATTTTGGAATTCTTGACAACGCTACACACGTATTTTCTTTATTCTATGTATCTCGTTGGATGTAGTACTGATAAATAGTGGTCATAAACTGAATATATGTTTGATTGAAACCTGTGAATGAAACAAAACCTTTTCTAATCTCCAGGCATAAGCTCCAAACGATTGTGTTTAGGCTATAGTATTGCCTAACAAATCTCATGTAAAATTAATCGAACTTCCTCTGAAAAATGACTCAAAATGGATGTTTTAAAGCATAAATTCATCTGTGTTGTTCAGGTTTCTTTATAATCCTGTAATCTAGGTTCATAGATTAATAATTTACGATTTTAAAATTCAATAACATTGATGAACCTACTGAAATGCTACTGGATGCAATATGTAGTAATAAAAGGTAATTTTGCAACTGTCACACTATATGGCTACCTCAACATGTAGTGGTTCTTAGACGGATCGATTAGCTTGTATCTATCTCTTGGTTTACACGGAGTTATCATAACTTGAAAGGTTAAATATCGTGAAATTTCCCATAGTAAGTCTTTCTGTTTGTGAGCTTGTTACATTTATCTTTAGTTATTCGGAGTTGATCTAGAGACAATTAGAAAACTTCGAAGTTGACCTAAGTCTATTTCAATTACTATTGTTATATTACCGTTTGATTTTTTGTACTTGTCACTATTTCATCTTCCATGCTAATTGATTTTTGTTTAAAGCTTAATGGTTGAAAAATTGACTAACAATCTTCAGAACGACACACCGAGTCACTTCATCATATTTAAATTAGATAAACTGTAAAATTTCATTGTTAAGTACACGGAACTAGTAGGATGGTAACCCTACCAGACCTAAGTTTTGTGCCATTTGGCTCTTGTCATTAAAGTATACTCACAATCTTGAGGGAATTCATGTTCCATGTAGAAAACCAACGCATCACACAGTTTTACAGCATAGAGGTTGCCACCGGGGATTTTGGGTATTCTATAACTTCATTTCTAGCTGAAAAAGACAACTGATCATACGATGTTTTGCTAAATTGACTTGGATCATCCACAGAAATGTAAGTCACTGTCAGTCATTCGGAAAAGTTACTTTCGACCGTAAGGTATGACTCATCTAATAATGTAAATAATACCAATCACTACTTTATATGTTATCAGCTAGACGAAGTGGTAGGATTACTTTTAAATCTTGTTATGAACTGTTTTTGTTCAAGCAATCAAATCATCACTAGCATTGAAGTCATAAGCACACTCATAATATAAGGCAGGAAGCAAATCTAACTGTTTATCTTCCTAATGAATATATTCAGTTATCCATCAAACACTTATATAATAATAAGAAGCAAGATACATATTCAATTTAAAGTAACAAAACTATTTATATTAGGACGATTCATTAGGTACTTTAAATGTAATACACAGACTATTCTTATATATCATGTTAACTATCTGCTTAACCTAACACTAATATAACTACTAATGTTACGACGTCACCGTCTTTAGTCCACGCTAAATAGTTATTTCATACACATTGTTCCCTTTATTATTTTCAAAAGAGCATGAACAAATATTTATGCAGAATAAGATGAATTCATTTCATCTCGTTGGTTTCTCATCAACTTCTGCATACAACCTAGGACAATATTTTATAAAATTAATATTTGGAACAAAGTTTAACCATCTTGTTGTGTAATCGCTTAAACTCTAGTCACTATTTTGTTTTCTGGCACTTTCTTTTGCATCGAATATCTATGGTTACAGCATTTTCTCCAACATTTTAGTTATGTTCACCTGTCTAACATGTTCAACCAAGTTCAATATTCTCATGAGTATGCTAAACTTTGTTAAAAATATTAATTTTGTAAAATATTGTTCTAGATTGTATGCAACAGTTGATGAGAAACCTACGAAATGAAATGAATTCATGTCATTCTGCGTAAATATTAGTTCTTGCTCTTTCTAAATAGTTATTTTGTAACATACTTGTTTATATACGGTCTGTCTACTCTGATGACTTTAAAAAGTTGAGTTGTATTATTTGTATCGCTATACACCTAACACGTTCAAATACCGATCTTTCAAGTTTCTAGTTAATTATCGTTATCTTTTATCTATCATATTGTGGTTATCAGTTCTGCAGTTTTATCCATCAGTCTAGTGTTTGATGTCATTAGACTTGTCGTCAAGTTCATAAACTGCCATTATCGAAATTCATTAATTGCTTCAAGTCATTTAAACGTCTAAAATATAGTTACACACTCATATGACAACTTAAAGTAGAATAAATAGAAATTCTGTTTTCTTGGCAGAAACCAGTAGTCAGACCTAAAATATTACATTAAGATAAGGAATTATAGGAAAGAGTATATTATGAGTAAACACAAATATTCTAGAGTACTTGGTGAACTCTTTAAAGCTAAGAACCTCTATGTGACATAGTTCTGTAATAATTTCTTTTAAAACTGCTAAGCGAACTATCTTTTTAAAATGTACAAGTAATTGATAGTAACAGAATTCAAAAGTCTGATATGTATCATGATGACTGATATATTTTAATCTTATCCGAAACATCAGCCTAATTAACGTTTATTCAGTTAGTGAATTTTAAATACAAAATTGTTAGCGTTCTGGATTTTACTTCAACTCACAACCTAATGATATTTAAGGTGATGAATTTCAAAGTAGAAACAAAATAACCATATAATAAGCTCGTATGTATAATACTTTCCTAACTGCAGTACCATAGATTCTAGATTCGTACAGTAATCTGCACCTAATGAGTCTTGGTTAATTTGTTTTATTGGTTAGAGAAGTTATTAGAATAAGCTCAAAATAAGTTTCATAAATCCAACTTGATTGTGATTTTTTCTTTCGTTAGTCGCTTTTTCTTGTTTCGAGTACTAACAGTTTGATGGATGAATTATAGATAGAGACACGAACACGTCTTATAGTTTAATAATAGAGCTATTTTGAAAAAATAATGTATTGACTTTTATTTATACTTACAGTAGATTGTTGGTATTAGAACGTTTGTAGTGTACTTCTAAGTTTTGTTTACTTGCTTGTATTCGTCACAGACTCATGTTGGTTAAGTACCACTAAAACGAGGGAGCACTAGAAAGTTGCTTTCTTTCAACATTAGACTTCTCAGCAATGTGAAACCTTGATTCCACTAAGGAGTCAAACCAACAACCTTCAGGTCTCGTGGCAAACGCATAACTACTTGCACCACTGGGCTGGCAGACGTCCAGTGGTAGAATTTCCACTTCACTCAATTTGTGATGTAATGCGACTATCGTCTTTTGTCATCGGTAATGACTATTTTACTCTTGACATATTTGAACTTCACCAGTCACGACCGAACCAAGATTAGGCTGTGATGACTGCAGACAATGAAATTAAATACCAATCTCAACAAAACCACCTCACATCAACTATAATGAACCGCCTATTAGTGACCAACTTCAAAATGTTCCTGAAGTTCTAGTGAGAATTCGTAGCTGATAGAGTTCAAACTTGTCAAGCGAGGGATAAATATCATCAATGACAACTGATGGTTTTTGCCGTATATCGCAAATTAATGGAGGTGGGAACTCTACCAATGGACTCCAGCAGGCCCAGTGATGCTGATGGTTTGTTGAGAGACCCGGTAGTCGTGAAGAGGGAGGGTCTGATTCCCTGACATAATCGGCAGTGAGCACTGCTGCAGAGTCTCCTACTGGGACGAGACAGTGGGCCATTGCTCCTTGCCTATGTAGTACCTATCTTTGGTGAATATAAACTTTATTCCAAAATAAAATGACTGTGATGAATCACTTGACAATAGACATCAACGAGTGACCAAATTTTATTTATACACTTAACTAGCCTCAGTTCAATAGTTAAGAATGGCTCAATCAATCAATGCCTGTTACTCCAAGTGGAGCATAGACCGCCCACCAGCATTCTCTAGCCAACTCTGTCCTGGGCTTTCCGTTCTAGCTCTTCCCAAGTGCTGTTCATTCTCTTCATGTCTGTTTCCAATTCCCGACGCAATGTGTTCTTGGGTCTTCCTCTGTTTCTGTGGCCTTTAGGATTCCAAGTCACTGCTTGTCTTGTGACACAGTTTGATGGTTTCCTCAGTGTGTGTCCAATCCATCTCCAGCGTCTTTTCCTAATTTCTTCCTTAACTGGAAGTTGATTAGTTCTCTGCCACAACAGGTTGTTGTTGATGGTATCTGGCCAACGAATCCGAAGAATCCTACGCAGACAGTTGTTTATAAATACTTGTATCTTCTGTAGGATACTTTTCGTAGTTCTCCAAGTTTCAGCTCCATGCAACAGGACTGTCTTCACATTTGTGTTGAAAATTTTGACTTTTATATTGACTGACAGTTGGTTTGAGTTCCAGATGTTTTTCAGTTGTAGAAATTCTGCCCTTGCCTTACCAATCCGCGCCTTCACATCCGAATCAGACCCTCCTTGTTTGTCGATGATGCTGCCCAAATATGTAAACGTTTCAACGTCTTCCAGAATTTCTCCGTCAAGTGTAATTGGGTTAGTGTTTGTTGTTTTGTATCGGAGGATCTTGCTTTTCCCTTTATGTATGTTGAGGCCTACTGCTGCTGAGGCTGCTGCTATATTGTTGGTCTTCTTCTGCATTTGATGATGTGTGTGAGAAAGAAGAGCTAGGTCATCTGCAAAGTCCAAGTCATCTAGTTTCGTCGATGTTGTCCATTGTATTCCGAGAGTGCCTTCAGATGTTGCAGTCTTCATGATCCAGTCGATGACCAGTAGGAAGAGGAAGGGCGAGAGTAAGCAGCCTTGTCTGACACCGGTCTTCACTTCGAATGAATCTGTGAGCTGACCTCCATGCACAATACTACAATGTAGTCCGTCGTAAGAATTTCGTATGATGTTGACTATCTTCTCGGGTACGCCGTAATGTCGTAGAAGGCTCCATAATATTCTCCTATCCACGCTGTCGAATGCTTTTTCATAGTCGATGAAGTTGATGTAAAGTGGTGAATTCCATTCAATTGATTGTTCAACAATGAACCGTAGAGTAGCGATTTGGTCGGTACACGATTGGTCCTTACGGAATCCAGCCTGTTGATCTCGGAGTTGGGCGTCGACTGGGTCCTTTATTCTATTCAATAACACTCTGTTGAAGACCTTTGCTGGTACTGAAAGTAGAGTAATGCCTCTGTAGTTCTCACAATTGCTGAGATCACTTTTCTTTGGTATCCTGATGAGGTACCCTTCTTTCCAGTCTGCTGGAACTTGTTCACTCTCTCAAATCTTCCTGAAGAGAATGTGGAGTATCTTTGAAGTTGCTTCTATATCTGTCTTCAGTTTCCCGCTGAGCTGGTAGGTTGTCTGGTCCTGCTGACTTACCATCCTTGATCTGTCTGATGGTCGTTTTGATTTCTTCGACTGTTGGTAGGTCTGTGCTTATGGGGAGATCCGTGGCTGCTGCTTCGATGACTGGTGGGTTCAGTGGGGCTGGTCTATTCAAGAGTTCTTCGAAGTGCTCTGCCCACCTGTTTCGTTGTTCATGCACTTCAGTGATTGGTTTGCCACCCTTGTTCTTGATTGGCCGTTCTGGTTTATTGAATTTCCCAGCTAGCTTCTTCGTTGTGTTGTATATGAGCCTCATATTTCCTTCTCTGGCAGCTTTTTCCGCTGTCATTGCTAGGTCCTCAACAAATTTTCGTTTATCCAACCTGATGCTCTTCTTCACTTGGTTGTTGACTTCGGTGTATTCGGCCTGTGCCTTGACTTTCTCTGCTCTTGTCCGACTGTTATTAATAGCTGTCTTTCTGTTCCTCCTTTCTTGGATCTTGTCCAGAGTACTAACAGAAATCCACTCTTTTTGGTGTTGTTTCTTGAGACCCAAAACCTCCTGACATGTTGAGGTTATTGTTCCCTTAATCTCTTTCCAGTTGTCTTCCATATTAGTTCCACCTTCTTCTTGTAGATCATGAAATGCCTGGAACTTGTTGCTGAGAATTAATTTGAATTCGTTGCGTTTGTTAGTATCCCGGAGAAGGGCTGTATTAAACTTGTGTAATACTGCTGTTCCAGTTGTCCAGTGCTTCCTCAGCTTCAGTTTCATTTTAGTTACCACCAAATGGTGATCTGAAGCTATGTCGGCTCCTCTCCTTGCTCTTACGTTTTCCATGGTCCTTCTAAACTTCTTATTGATGCAGATGTGGTCGATTTGGTTCTCCGTAATGTGGTCCGGTGAAACCCATGTAGTTTTGTGTATACGTTTGTGGGAGAAAATGGTGCCACCTATAATCATTTTGTTGAAGGCACATAAGTTCACAAACCTCTCACCGTTATCATTCCTTTCTCCCAGTCCATGTTGTCCCATGATGTCTTCATACCCGGTGTTATCCACTCCGACCTTGGCGTTGAAGTCGCCCATCAGAATGGTCAGGTCCTTGGCTGAACATTTCTCGATGATTGACAGCAGCTTCGCATAGAACTGGTCTTTGTCGTCTTCGTGGCTGTCATTGGTGGGTGCGTAGCACTGGATGACATTCATTGCAATCCCTTCCTTCTTCATCTTGAAGGATGCTGTGATGATCCTAGGTCCATGAGGCTTCCATCTTACAAGAGCCATCCATGCTTCTTTGGACAACACTAATGCTACTCCTTGTGTGTGGGGGGCGTTTTCTTCTTCGTGGCTGGAGTATAAAAGCACATTTCCCGAGGATAACCGTTGTTGTCCAGCTTGCACCCAATGCGTTTCGCTTATTCCAAGTATCTTCAGGTTGTATCTTTTCATTTCTTCAGCTATTTGCATGGTCCTCCCTGTTTCCCACGGCGTGCGGACATTCCACGTACCTATATAAATTGTTGCTCTGGTTGTCAGAAGGGATATAGGTTTCGTGGCTTCCGAATAAACTCGGCTTTCACCAAGAGGCGTCATAACATACCTTCGAACTCCCAGGGCAGAGTAAAAATGGTTCTAAAGGTTTTTACTGGTTAGCGTTTTTTTAGCACGTTTGCTGTTTAACGGGATGGGGTTGCTAGCCCCATGCCCAACCCTCCTCCTTTATCCGGGCTTGGGACCGGCAGCAACCCTAGGGGCTACAGGCGGAGTTAGTGAAGAATGGCTAGAACACGTCAAAGGGAAGAAAAATAGTAACTTCTAAGCTGACTGCTCCAAACTTTCAAACGAACCAGTCTGAAAACAGTAATTGTAAGTAAATAATTTTGTCTGAAAAAAAAATCATATTAGGATAGATGTACAGATTTTATATGGTTATCCAATAAATTTTGGTATTTTAGTTGTCTTTGCCTCTAAACTAAAAAAACGCTGCCTAAGAATACGCTCATATGATTAAATATCTGACCATTCATGCAACTGTTATGCAAACGTGAGGATACGTTAAGGTGTCACCCAAAAACCTTGTTAGCATGAACGACGGATCTATAAAATGTGTCTTATGTTCTATTTGTCCTTATATTATGTTGTGTAGTTGATTTATTTAAACACTTTTTCTAAATATGGCCACGTATTTTAGATTTAGAACTCACTTTATTCTTTCCATTCTATTAACCTATTAACTTTAAATAACTGGAAACAGTAGCCTAGTGGTGAACGCGGTGGCGTTTGACACGAAACGGACTGAGTTCGAATCCCAGTGTGAACATCAACATTGGGATGCAGGTACATCCAGCCGATGAGTCCCAAATAGAACGAAACGCGCGTCCTGGATTCCGTTTGCCAGTCACAATCCAACGTCAATACACAACTAAATAACTTGCTCCTGTTTTTGTGTTATTTTCTGGTGTTTTATTTGTTGTTGCATTTTTGTATAGTGTTAACATAGTTACGTAAAATGCATAAGAAATGTCAGTTGAGTATTTAAAATTAGATTGTATCTCCATACAGTTTTTTTTTTAGCTTAGTAGATAGGCTTGCAAAAATGATGGATTAGTGTAAAGTAGCTGGAGATAGTCAGCAGGAAAATCTGAACTGAACGAATTCTGTTGATTCAGTCGTTATGTTATCATTAATCGAGGTGACTTGAAATCGTGCTAACTGTTTTTTAGAAACATTAAATCAATATGTATCATAAATGCTGATTGAATATTCAAGTTGTAGATATCACACTCTCCAGAAGCATTTTTGAAGGCTAATTTTTTTCAGATAGTTTTCATTATAACATCGATATTGAAATATTTGGTTATTACGACTTATTATCATAAGTATTTGATCATACTTATGATCCTCTTGTGAACCCATAACAATAAATGTTTACTGAGAAAGCTCACACCTGGCATGTTATTCAACTGAGCTCTAAACAATCATACCGAAATATTTATTTTCACTACTAAGTTTATTAGATCCATCTCCTATTTGAAAATTATTTAGAAGACCTTTATCACTCAGATGACAAAAGTTTGGAATAAAACACGTTAATACACTCTGCAAACTTATTTTATGTATCTTTTGACTACAAATATAATATGATGCTCCGGAACTTGTCTTTGGATGCATCTCGTACTAAAATATAGGATGAGTTGTACTTATCATTACCAAGGTTAACTTTGATAATTTCAAATAAATTGAGCATTGGATAGATTGTTTATAATAAGTGATATATATTTGTAAAATTCCAATGAGTAGAAATTAAAATTTCTGACGTTTCGTGGCTTAGTGCAAGTCGCTTCTTCAGAGAAATGAATAGCCTAATTTAATTATTATTATTTATTCTTGTGTTAATTAAATTCGGCTATTCATTTCTCTGAAGAAGCGACTTGCACTAAGCCGCGAAACGTCAGAAATTTTAATTTCTACTCATTGGAATTTTACAAATATATATCACTTATTATAGGATGAGTTGGTTTCTCCAGTTGAACACTTAATTCGAAGGTAGTATGTACGCAGTTCAACAACTGCAAGAGAATCAAGTCATCCGAAGAAATTAAATTAATAATGCAGAATATGCAAGCGTGAAATATCAACTAATGTAGTTGCTTGTGACATATGAACTTGGTGGAAACAGGTAGCAGTATATATATATATATATATATATATATATATATATTGTTCACATATATAACTGTCATTCAAACTAAAGTGAGTAAGTTTTGAAAAGAATTCATTCAGTATAATGTTTTCATGTGGGACTTAAACCAACTACAGAAAGAGCACTCAGCAAGTGCTGTTTTCTAGTTCAGGGCTATTCAACAACAATCACAAACACATGACCTATAGGTCAAACGTCTTCAACAACATTCCATTTTCAACCATAATCGAGTAACCGTTTCATAAATCACTTTGTTAACTTTAAGGTCATTGATTCTCACTATGACTTCGGAAAACCCATCTTAGAAGTAATGAATGGTCAACTCATAATAATGAATTTCCCGAGTGGCTTTTTGGACTCTATATATCAGACTTAAGGAAACAATACGTACATGGAATTCCGAAAGTTGTTAGTAGTGGAAACTCTGTTTTGATCTGTCCTGCTCTACTCTGTATCGACAGCCGAGGTTGAGAGTGGAGCTGTCCGATATAGTTCAGACACAAAAGTTACGTTTGTGGATATGGATCACTATAAATACAACGGTATCAAGAAACGAACATATAAACTGCGTGAAGGATAACTCTGAAGTTTTATTCATGTCTGTTTACTATTCTATATCAAACAAGTGGACAAGAATAGAGCTTTCAATCATGCTTAGTTCAACTAGGTAGGATAATGTTCGAATATACGATAATAGAATTGTCTAATTGTACTCCCTATGTAACTGATATTACAATTACAATTGAATTGATAAATACAAATGAAAATGGTGAATTCAGGCACAATGTGTTTATTTTAGGCTATGAGTAATGAACGATTGTAGAACATAGTATTCACCGTGAGTTCCATGAACATTTACTGTAATCCCCTTCTCGACATTTATGTTGGCAACTCTCAAGCAACATTGATTTTGAGGACACGACGAACAGAGATTTGGACAGAATTTACATGAATTCACTGTTTGTTTAGACTTTTATCAGATTCTTACAACTTGTAGTATTACAAAGTTAAAATTACTTCAGTGGGTTGCCTGGAAATAATTTTGAGTACACCTCAGGATCGTATGCTAAAATCGCAAATACAGTTAAGAGACCAATATTTCCTGGTTTTCACTATAAGCTCAACTAAAAAATATGTATTAATCGGCGACTGAAATTGTATACAAATGAAGCCGGATATTATTAACTTTTGAACGAAGAGAAATTTAAACAACTAGTATTATCAGGTTTCAGTGTATTAATGTTATGAATGATAGCTGAAGTTGTTCTCATTGCTCTAATGTTCAATGTGTGTGCCACCCTAAACATTTTTGATCACTTTTTCTTTCATTTAATTAAGTAGTACTGCATATTAGATTATAAACTTCATTGAAGAGTTAATTTCATGTTCACCGAGCTATTACAACGGCGTAGAAAAGTCTGATATGAGGGATAAAAAGGACAAATATGATGAAAGTTAGGACTTGGATTAGAATTTTTAATGGAAATTACGTTTTAATTCACTGAACGCCTCTACTAAACGAACTTAAAATGTCGCTAAATTTATTGGTAACGGCAATATTAGTGAACAGTAGAGACACTGTAAATACCCCTCTTATCCAAATCATTTGGTAGATAAACTCTTAAGTTAATTAATAAACTTCATGAATCCCCCCTTTCTTGAACATAGTTTTCTTTTTGATCATTATCCAGCACCTGACATTTACTTCTAATTTTAATTTCCTCATCACTTACGCCTTTCTTTTAACTCCTCGATACAATTGCTTTTATCATTAATACTAATATTTTTATACATTTATATACATTTAACTTTAATATCCTTAATTTTATCGTTAATATGGGCAGTAGGCAAATAAGCCAAGGTTCTACGATCTGTCTGCCTATCTTTATCTCTTATTATATGTTGAAGAATCAATTTTCTATTGAAACATAATTAAGGTGATTCACTTGACCTTAAATGATCTGAATTTAAAACTTCGGTCATTATGTTACATGAATACGAGAGTATCATCACTGACTTCATATGGATTATAGAAGAGAGACAATTATTTAAAAAGAAAATTACAGGTATATATTGTGTGTAATTTCATATATTTTTCTCTATCAAAAAGAAAACAGAACAGAAGAGTTTCAAATGAAATATGTTTATTCTATTAGTGCACAAATACTATTCCTCATCTTTATAATAAACAGAATAAAACCATTTAGGATGAATAAAATATCGTTTCATTAAAGAAAAAAAATATCATTCAAAATTTCAAAATGATCCATTTTGTCTCAAAAATCAACAAGGAAATACAAAACCCTTCAAATGAATGGTCACTTATTGTTCATAATCCTATCTTTGAATGAAACAGAATGATTTTAAGTTAATTGTGGAGATTGTTCGTTTTGACGATGGTTTTCATCATAGATTAGCCTCACCTAGGATAACATTTTAAAACAAGGGTGTACCGGATAACAGTTTTGCTGTAGTTTAAGACTCTACAGTAATGAGGATTACATGATTTTCAAACCGATCAACTGCACGTAAACGGCGAGAATAACGTGGCATACATTCCGACAATGAAACAGATTACTCTATGATCAGAATAATATAATATGCGTAATATACAGAGACAGCAACATTGACAAGAACCAGTACTGGAAAACCCAGATACTAAGGCCGTTGTTCTATGTCCATACGTCTGACCCGTGACTCCTAGTCTCCAAGCTGGTTAAAAGAACAAAAAATTGATGATCCAACAATCAACCGGCCAAATTATATTTCACTCATTCATTTATATACACACTAAAGCTGATCACACGACAGACCAATAAGAAGAATAACATTTATACACGAAATAAAGACAATAATGACTAAGAACTGAAGGAACAGATACATAGTTGATTAGTTATTATTGTTGTGTGGAAAATAATGCGATGACAGTTCATACATCTAGTGGGAGGTTAGGGAGATGGGAACATGACAATAATAGAAATAAAATAGTCTATTTACATGTTCTCAAAATAAATGAAATAGTTTCCTAAAAGACAGTTCCGAAAGTCAGTTACTCTTCTTGAATTGCCCAATAATAGCAGTATTGTAATCGGTACTATATATTATATAATACGGTGTTGTCAATACTCTTCATATTGTCATGCAAAAAAAATCCTTTAAACTATTTTGTTGAACATAAGCATCCAGGCATTTAAAAGAGCACGCTTAGTGTTTCCTATTGACTAGCTACTAAAGTTTCCCAAGTATATGCTGTATAATGTTTGTAAGAAGTCTTACCATCAAACTTGAAATACTAATCTGTTTATTGCTGTTATGTACAAATTGTAGATGCTTTATTATGTAAACATATAGAAATAATATCCAACGTAGCTATTTATTCAGTCTCAAGCAATAAGCCCCTACTGTTTTTGTCAAATTTACCAGTTAACTACTAATTATTTAGCAGAGACATTAAATGCGAAAACAACAGTGTTATGATTTCGTTTGTGTTCCAAATGACTGTGGATTCAGATATCACTTTGGAACTTTTGGTGATACAAAACGCCTTGATATAGTTGTTCCATCTCATGATTTTAACTAACATGTAGGAAAAATTACCTAACATGTACATACATTAATGGCTACACCAGCATTTTCAGTCAGTGATATTTTCTGAATGTATTAGAGAGCTGTTGTGCTTTTTGCAACGAGTTTATGATCAAAATATCTCTAACTACTGGCTTATCTCATAGCTATTAACATTCCTTCACTTCTCGATGAAAGTTAACTTTGAAACTAGTTTAGGTAACTCATTCAGAAAAAGAATTTTGTTAGTTATATATTTGCGTAGTGTATTTCGAACAATCTGATCACATATCATACTAAATAACGATCGAACTAAGGGAATAAGAACATGAAAAGCATAGATAATAACGGATAGCTTATGTAAATCACATCCCACCATGGATATTAAATCAATACTCCTAGAGTACACATAGTGTAAATATAAATTGTTAATGAAGAAACAAAGGGGTGGGGAGTGTTTGAACTTTCCTATGACATATGATTAAAAAAACCTCAGTATACCCTCTAATGCAATCAACACCACAAAACTGATTTCAGACCAGTCTTGTTTCATTTCCTGTTGTACTATAAAAGTTTGACTTTGAAGCTACACATCAGTGCAGATTACGAACGCTCTCAACGTATAATTTAGCGAACATAATTTCCAAGATGGATTTTTGAAATGTATTGAAGAACTGTCTAATTACTTACAATTAATAAAGATAGGCTACTAATGACTCATGAAATTCAGATTCTTAGTTCACGTTGATTTGATTGAAGAAAATTACTTTAAATTCATAGCTCTTATAATTGTGTGAATAGTTGACCACAATTTATTCTTTTGTTCACTATCAGTGTAGCACATGACACATTAAGATAAAAGTCACTTCGAAATAGACGAAGTTAAGATAGTTTAGCATTAATATTAAGAATGTTTTACTCATAAGCATTATTAGAAAGATTTCACAAATTTGAATACATAATAAATCGAAATTGAGTAAATACCATCTATTTAGACGTATCGTATCGTCTTAACGTGACTGAGTGGTTGCATTCTCTTACTTTGCGAAGACTGTATTCTCGTTTCGTACCTGGCTGTTGGGGTGGGGGCGGAAGGGAATTATTTTCATTACATAGTGAAACAATTGCTCAGTTCTTTACGGGTATTCAGTGGTGCTTCTACTGAGGTCAATCTATAAAGAATATTATCTACAAATTTACACGAATCTCCACAAAACTCCTTCATATATAAAAGTGTTGGCGAACAATTCTTTCCGTAGTTGCTGAATGTTATTGGCATCTAAACTAGTTATATTAAATGTATTTATCGGTATATTTCTGGGAATTTTTTTCGTAGCTACAACTAGTTAGTCTAAAAGTATTCTACTTGGATAAGATGGTCAACCAATTTCGTACTTACCCCTTACTACCTAGTCTGCTAATTATTTTTAAATGCTCGTGACTAGAACTACATCGGAGATGTTGCTATGGTTACTGCCAGTCCCAATTCCTGGATAAAGGAGAAGGGTTGAACATAGGGTTAATAACCCTATCTTGCAGAAAACAAATCACTAGCCATAAAAGTCTCTTAAACCATATAGACTCGACCCTGGGAGTTGATGGTTTGTCATTTGGAAGAGTTATGACACATAGTGAAAGCCGAGTTCCTTGGTAAATCACGAGACAATTACCCCTTCTGACAGCCAGAGTAATTACTAACATGTGTACAAGGAATGTCTGCACGACGTAAGAGACCGAGAGAAGCATCCAAGTAGCTGAGGAAATGAAAAGACACAACCCGGATACACTTAGAATATGTGAAACCCATTGGTTACAAGCTAGGCAGAGGAGACTAACCTTGGGAGACATACTGTTATACTCTGTACATGAAGAAGAAAATGCCTCGTACACACAAGAAGTTGCATTCAAGTTGCCCAAAGAAGCATTTATAGGATGGAAATCTCATGGACCTAGGATGACCAAATCAGCGTACAAGACAAAAAAAAAAGGATTGCCATGAACAGTATTCAGTGCTACGCGTCCACAAACGATAGTAACGAAGACGATAAGGAACAATTTTATAAGTCTGCAGTCAATTGTAGAGAAGTGCTCAGGCAAGGACTTTACCATTGTGATGGGAGACCTAATGTCGGAGGTTGGAATGGGCAACACTAGATATAAAGGTATTGCGCGACGGCACAAATCAGCATAAAGAAGCGAAGATGATGAAAGATTCGCAAACCTATGTGCCATCATCAAAATGGTTAAAGGTGGAATCACATTCCCTCACAAACGCATACGCAAAGTTAAGTGGGTTTCACTTGACCAAATTACTGATCACCAAAATGACCACACTTACATCAATAAAAAGTTCAAAAAGACCATGTAGGACTTGAGAAGAATGAGATAAGCTGATATAGCTTCAGCTCACCACCTGGTGGCAGCTAAATTAAACTGAAGCTAAAGAAGCACTCGACAACTGGAGCAACAACAATGCAAAAGTTTAGTACAACCATTCTTCGGGATACTAAAAAACTCAACTAATTCAAGGTAGTTCTCGACAATAAGTCCCAAGCCTCGGACGACCTACTAGAATAAGTGGAACTGCCATGGAAAATAACTGGGTAGGGACTAAGGGAGCAATAACTTCAATATGTCAGGAGGTTTTGGACCATAATAACAGATGGATCTCTGTAAAATATTCTCGAAAGGAGAAACAAGAAGACATCAATCAATAACGAACGAACAAGACCACAGAAAGTCAAGATACAGGCCAAATACACAGAAACAAACTAGCAATTGAAGAGGGGCTAAAAACAGATAAGAAAATCTAGCAAGGACAGTAGGATAAGCTTCAGGAAAAGAAAACACGAGATACCTATATGGTGCAACAAAGATGCATCGGAAAAGTGTAGCAAGCCGGGACGATCAGTCACAAAACAAGAAGGAAAAGCAATCACTGAGACCCAAGAACAACAAAACAGGTGGATAGAGCACTTCGGAGAACTCTTAAATAGGCCAGACCTACTGAACCCACCAGTTATCGAAGCAGCATCTACAGATCTCCTCATAAATATTGACGAACCAACAATAGAAGAAATCAACATGACCAACCGACAAATCAAGAGTGGTAAGTCAGTAGTACCAGACAACATATCAACTGATATACTGAAATCAGATATATAAGTAACTGCTAAGATGCTCCGCATTCTCTTCAGGAGGATTTGGGGGAGAGGAATGAGTACCAGCAGACTGGAAAGAAGGGTACTTCATCAAGATACTAAAGAAAGGAGGTCTCAGCATGTATGAGAACTACAGAGGCACCACTCTACTTTCAGTGCCAGGAAAATTCTTCAACTGTGTGTTATTGAACCGAATGAGAGGTCCAGTCGACGTCGAACTTTGAGATCAACAGGCTTGATTGCGTAAAGATTAATCGTGTGCTGACCAAATCTCTACTCTACAGTCCATTGTTGTACAATCAGTTGAAAGGAACTCACCAGTTTACATCACTTTCCTTGGCTGTGAGATAGCATTTGATAGCATTGACAGTAAGCGATTATGGAGCCTTCTTCGGTACTATGGCATACCCGAGAAAATAGCCAATACCATTCTGAATTCATACGACGGACTACACTGTAAGATTGTGCATGGAGAACAGCTCATGAATTCATTCGAAGTAAATACTGGTGTCATACAGGGCTGCTAATCCTCGCCCTTTCTCTTTCTGCTGTTGGTTGACTGGACTATGGAAGACTTAACGTCTCGGAAGGGGGGGGAAGCGTGGAATACAGTGGACGGTTTGGAAGCAGCTAGACGATTTGGACTTTACAAATGACCTAGCTCTTCTATCCCACACCCAACAACAAATGCAGGTGAAGACGAACAGTGTAGCAGCAGCCTCTGCATACACAATAGGAAAAGCAAGATTTTTGGATAAAAATCAAGGAGCACCAAGTCAATTACACTTGGTGAAGAATCTCTGGATGATGTGGAAACTTTATACATCTGATCAGCGGTATCACTAATTAACAAGGAGGGTTTGATGTACATGTGGAGGCATGGATTCACAAGGGAAGGCAGGTGCAGCGTTTCAGCGATTGATGAACATCTGTAACTCAAACTAACTGTCAGCCAATACCAAAGTCAGAATTTTTAACACACGTCAAGACATTATATAAGTTGGATTGTGACTGGCAAGTGGAATCCAGGACGCGCGTTTCGTCCTATTTGGGACTCATCGGCTGGATGTATCTGCATCCCAATGTTGATGTTCACAGTGGGATTCGAACTCAGTCCGTTTTGTGTAGAACGCCACCGCGTTCACCACTAAACTACTGAGTTCAGACAGTCAGACTTGTGCAACGGGCACATTGGTATTAGGATGAACTTGTATATTCCCAACAATGACTGACCAGCTTCAGTCTATAACAAATCAATGGGAATATACAAGTTCATCCTAACACGTCAAGACAGTTTAATTGTACGGATCTGAAGCCCGAGGAACTACGAAAAGCATCATTTACAAGATACAAGTATTTATGAACAGTTATCTACCCAAGATACTTTAAACCCGTATCATCAGCAACAACTGTTTTTCAGAGAACAAACCAACCAAAATCCAGCAGAGGAAGAAATTCAGAAAAGGCGCTGGAAGTGGATAGGATATACGTTACGAAAATCACTAAACTGTATCACGGTACAAGCGTTAACTTGGAATCCCCAAAGGAAAAGAGGAAGACCAAAGATCACACTCTGCACCGGGAATTGGAGACAGACATGAAAAGAATGAGTAGCACTTGGAAAGAAGAGCCCAGGACAGAGTTAGTTGGAGAATGCTGGTTGGCGGCCTATGCTCCACGAGGGGTAACAGGTAATGATTAGCTAATTGACTGATGAGTGACTAGCATATAACTATAAGGTGAACTCTGTATTATTCTGAGCAAAGTTGGACAAACCTTTTATATTTCGAGGTATAGAACGGCCGATTCTATCACTTTTGATTTACACATAGTAGAATACATATTTCCATTCCCAGTTGTGCCTTAACCTGTTACAAAGACTCGGTAATCCCACACTACGTTCAAAAACCAGATAGATTAGACACAGGCGTATATCCCAGCAATACCGACTGACGAATCACACATACCAAATGAAAAGGTAAATGTATAAGTCAAGGTTAGCTACCTACACAATTGTGATCAATGATCTATCTGCCTACGCTTTCATTAACCAATCACCTCAAGCCTAGGTCAGATACGTCAAAACCACGTTTCTAGACAACACGTTGAATAAATGCAGAGGGGCTGATATAAGCAAGTTGTTTAATGAATCAAAGTCAGCCTAAGTAATCTTGTTGGCCTGGCAACCTAGTAATATATACATGATCTATAATCATTTTCGCTTGACAATTAGCATCAAATCTTAATACTCAGTCTTTATCTTCGTCTACTATGTAGCTGGTTGACTAAACGTTAAGAATGTGATAGAGTGATTTTCTATCGTTTCAGAACAGTATGTATAAACATTCATGAAGATTTTTTTAACTGTGGGTTCTAATCTCCAACCTCGAATGACTCGTATTTTAATAGAGAGGCATTGCCCAATATCACCAAGTCTAGGTACACCTACATTAGTATAGCCAATTTTTTATTATTCTAGAAATATACAGCTTGTGGTAGCTGTAGATGTCGCCTGGAAAGTACACTTGATAAACTTACTTAATGATGGACATATTTGTATATGGCGTTTATTCCATTTAAGTTGTCGTGGCCGCAGTACACTACCGAATTAATAACGACTTGCAAACAGTCACAAATGAGAATAAACACTATGTTAACGGTTAGTACAAGTATATACAATAAGTACAACGTTTATAAGAATTTAGTTTATTCAAATAAACAGCATTGCTTGAGGCGAATTATTAGTTCTCCTGATGACCACCACACGTCATATGAGTTAAACTGAGTGTCGAATAGAATCGTTGTAGTGAGTTCAACTGAGATAAACTCCGGGGACGTTGAATTATACAGTTATGATGCTATAACGGGGATTAAAATATCATTCCAAGTTACCATTGAACAAGACTCAATTTAGAACGAGGATTGGTTCAATGATGTTATATTTAAGCTCCAGACAGCAAAGGTACAAGGTGACAGAGGCAATGTTTGTGTGCAACCATATCAATCATAATTTAAGCAATGTTAACAGTGTACATTAGTAAGTGTTTTAGTGAAATTGCCCTAACTTGCTGATTTTACAGTTTACATAACCAGTGAATGAAATTTGCACAATTAGTAGAAGAAATCATTCGTAGATTCCCCTATTGACACTTATGTTGGTAGATTCTATAGTAAATGGAATGCCACCAGGGAGACATTCAACAGCAATGTTTTGATTCAGCAGAAAGTTCTTTCTTCAATGAATTCATTACTATAGCTCCGAATCCCAGATACATTCTCCTTCACAATAATAGTCAATAATATGTTTTTTACCAATCACAAAATGTTATTCTTTTTAAGAAACTGTAAATGTAGTTGTTAGGATAACAAATATTCACTAAGAATATCAGACGCGTTAGACTAATAATTGTGAAAATAAGGTTTACTTAACAGAGAAGGATGTGTTGAAATTGAAATAAAAGGTAATTAGGAAGGATATAGATCGAAAATGAGTCGGTTAAAAATAAATAGTCGATAGAAAAGAAAAGTGGAGGGAGGAAGAGGTAAATTGTTTTCGAAAACTAGAGATTAGGACTTTGGTAGATTAGATTTAATACAGTTCTTGCGTGCATTCAGTCCTAGCTTTTGCGAATGTAAAGCAAAGTATTCAGAAATGCTAAAGAGATGAAATGTTATTGCTTTTGGTAGTAATGGCCAGTATTTTTACTCAGCACGTTAATGAAAATAACAGAAGACATTTGCTCGGGAGGAGAGTATATCTCCATTAGTGTAAAGTAAAACTCATTAACTCTGTTCAGCGACAATAGAATTTGACACTGCTGTTAGTGGGCTCGACACCTACTAAAGTCCGCGATAACGTCAGAGTTTATATTGGATATTCCTAGCTGTGGAGAAATGTGTCTACTGTATCTGATCCCTTATTATCATGATTATAATCTGTTGTATAACAATAGAATACGACTGTGGCTAACTGTCTTAAAGAATCTGGAAGTGATCCTAAACCCACAATGTATTCATATGTTTCTTGAGATTATCTTTACAATTTCAGTTCGTATTTAATTTGCTCTTGATGGTGCTTATAAGACACTTATAAGACAATGTTATGCACATAAGTCCAGTTGACAATCACGTTATTCAACAAATGTTATAGTTCTCTTATTTTTTTACCTTTTTTCTATAAGTTCATCTCATAGTTTTTCACTGCTTAATGTTATAAGATTTGTATCAACCCTAAATTATAGTGGCACAGGTCCCTATGATTCTAGCTTATCATTCGGAGCTTCAGGTATAGGTGTTTCGTGATATAGAGTTTTTAATATTACATGAAATCTCATCCTCTAGTTCGTGCATTCATTTTTTTCCCAAAAATTAGTGTTGGAATATGTTATGATGATGAGGATGATGCAAAACAATGATTGATATCAAGCACCAATAGGATGTGCATAGTCGATCACTGCGCCTCTGCCCTATGCCCACTCAGTTCCAAGCCGGAGATAGAAGAACACAAGACGATAGACCAACCGGAGAGAATCATATTATATTTCACACATTCCTTTATATATACATAAAACCTGACCACAAAGTCAACCAATAGGGGAATTAAGATTAGTTCAAAATAGGAGTAATAGTGAATGTGAACTGGAGTACGTATACACAATAGACTAACCATAGTTCATCAGTGAGAAACAACATACAGTTAATGTGCCAAATGGGAGCACAGGGCACGGTTAACTGAATAATAATGCACGTTGTATCCAACCCAAGATAATGAAATAATGTACAGATAAATAACTCTCCAAGATAATCAATCTTTCCTAGGTGCCCTACATATCAGAATAGAATGAGCTTGTGGTGTTTCGTCAGTGCTTATCAGTAGTTACAGTCACGAATCTAAGAAAGATTTCTATGAATCGTCGCTCGTTTTTCCAGTTCTGGCATTCAGTTACAATTTTCATGAAATATTTTTAATTTCGTCTGATTTTTCTTGAAGTATTTAAGTTGAAATTCGTATTCAGTGAAACTTATTGGAGTATCATAACCAAGTTTCATCTATTTTACTTCGTTATTAAGTTAGATATTTAAGGATTAATAGTTGAAATTCATGGTGTCAAATAAGTACAAGCTGTATCTTAGATCACCTAACGATAGTTTGACTCACCACAACTTGCTTATTATTAGCTAAAGCAGTAGGACACAATGAGTAGTTTTGTTTAGGTTTCATTTATGTCAAAACTGTTGACTACTATTTGGTTTAAAATCTAATTTCACTGATTTATATCGATCATTTATAACTCTTTAAACCTATTTGTATTGACTCTGATAATAAGTTAATCGTCTACATGCTCATATTCAGTAGTCACTGCAGACTAGGTGTTATGAACTAGGTTTAGAATAACATGATATTGTTTATTGTCCAAAGACCGACTGACTAATGAATTGATGCTCATCATTTCGTAAACTAATGATTTTAGTTGGTGTAAGCAAAGTTTTCTCTAGTCAAATCCTTATATATACAGCGGTATAATGGTTTTATGTTTAACTAACGTCGAACACTACTCTCATTTTCTAAATGTCAAACTGTATTGAACTTATCGATATTTCAAGGAAATTGTGCTTAGTTTGATTAAGAATGAAACTTTAAATCTGAACAAGACATAACTCCAATTCTATGATTCCAACCAGTAGAAATTGTTTTATTAATTTTAATGATAGAGTTTGTGATGGTCCTAGCATTGTTGTACTTATTATTACGACGCACTATTTAAAGGATTCAAAATACAATCTGAAATATATGAATAAGCAATATTAATTCAAGACACAGCGTACTAGGTAAACATAGTATATCAGTTGGAGAGGTCATAAACTTATGTTGACTGAGATGGTTTAAATATGTGTTGCGTATACCCGACCACTACCTGCCTCTTTACTTGATGTTGACCGGGGTGGGAGTAGGATGAAAGAAAGATCGGGGCGACCAAATCAAAACGTAGTATCAGTCCTTGAAGTCCCTGACTGATGGTCTAAGCCATGTTGGTGAATGCATACTACCCAGTTTAAATCCTCATGATAATCACAAGGAGTGCCTGGAGACATTGGGTACCATGACAAGATAGATCACGGTGGCTCAAATGTATTCATCATTTGCTTTTCTAAATCTAAAGTGTTATCATTATTTCGTCCATATACTTGCTTCATTCCTTCTTGTTGAATTATATTGTTGCGTTAATTTTGTAAATGTAATGTTATTGTTCTAAGATGGTGTGGCAACTTGCACCAATTAACATATGTACTAGGACCTACATTGTCAATGACTGACTGTCTGTATGGTAAACTTCATTACATTCCAAATCTAGCTAACTCTCAAATTACATATTGAAGTCATTTTTAAATGATCCTATTTTACATTTCAGAATGGAGTCAGAACCATCCAACATCCATGGAAAACTACACCATGGGGTAGACCCAGAAGATCATGTTGCAGTTGAAGGGTCCGGTGAAGAGTTCAAACAAAAAATGGATGATTTTATCAAAGAATTAGCTGTAAAAATGCATGGTGAATCTAATATAAATAATTTTACTGTGATTTTTTATGATTTAATTGATAGAAGTTTAATATTTTTTTAAGTAACGTATTTTTAAAAGATTGTAAACATAAGTCTTCAATAAGTTGCATCTATCGACTTTATCTTGAAAGAACAGGATAACCATAGTTATGATTGAACTCAGTTAAAGAATATCACTAAAGCCAATTGCATCAAGAATTTTCCAAACAACATTCAAAACACGATATCTACTTGATAAACTAATTATTTTAAAAAAAGTAATATATTTAATGTAATCATAATGAAACTGATGATGTTCCACTACCTGGTGGAATGACCAAAGGCTTGGTAAGTTGCCTCCTTAAGAAAACCACCTGTTTTGATCTGGGATCCTAGGTAGTATCCCGACCTATACACAATTATGATAAAGGAGGCGTAACTCATATAATGGACCCGAGTTCAAAACCTAGCACTTCTAGGTCCATGAAATTTCAGCATGATGCATATATTTTCGGTGTTCATTTGTACCGAATTTTAGGTTCTTGAATAAATCAATAAATAAATCGTAATATTAGTTGTATTAATATTACAAAATAGATATTTGCCATTTGATTTTAGTAACTATTAGTGAGTAATTTTTAAAGGTAACATATAAAATGGCAAAAAATCAATTATAGTATTTTAAGGGTTCCGGGTGAAACTAAACCTTACCGACGAAGTTGAGAAGGCTAACGAGAATCAAGGTAATTGTTTCAAGGTCGTGAGCTTATTCTAGCTCAAAATGCTTGCTTTAGATCGGTTAATTGGAATTTTCTAGGAAGACGTTATTATTACTAATCTACAAGCTCTCGGATTACTTCGTACAGAGTTGATTTGTGATTGTGGGCTCAATATGGCTCAAGCACAATCCACAGATAGTCGAGATGGAGTCGTCTTTCGTCGTAATGGTTGCTGGAGAAAGAAATCAATAAAAACAGGTAGTTTCTTTAGACTGTCTAGACTGACACTTCGGTAAACCTGCGTGTTAGTTGTATAGTGGGTTATGCCGTAGTCTGTTTCACTGGTATCGTCTCTTATAAATGTAAGCGAATTATCAGCAGCGCAAAGGTATCAGCACTGTAGAGATATATGCTCAGAAACGCTGTTACATTTAAGTTAATCACTGGGAGGCGTATGAAGAATTGTTGAAATAGATGAAATGGCTATTAGAAATAGAAAATATAATTGAGGGAAATCTCTAAAAACCGAATAAGTAGTAATTGTTTTAATCCTACTGGTAGGTTCTTGGTATTTACGACAGAACATTAGGGAAGGGACAATTTTAGTAGGTCCCAGATCGAACTGCAAGGACCCTGATACTAATAATCCAGATGTACGTTCAACCAGGACCCACTATTTATACTGACAACTGGAGAGCTTATCGGCTTCTTCGTAGACTTGAATATATTCAACATGTTGTTGTTCACGAAAGACATTTTGTGGACCCAAGTACTGGGGTTCACACACAAGACATCGAAAGATACTGGTCGCGTCTGAAGGAGTTTCTTAGACCTTATAACGATTCAAGAAACAAAATGATTCGGAGCCATATGGATGAGTTCCTATGTCGCTCATATTATGAATTTAAATTCAATGAACCCATCTCCAACCTTCAAAAGTTCATAAATCATGTAAAAACATTGTATCAAGTGTAAATGTTTTTTACAAATTTCACCATTTTTGATAATAAATGGTGACTTTATCTACCAGTGCATCCTCATTGGTTAAAAGGTGCTTCAAGGTCATTGGTGGTTTTGCAAGTTCGTCTGCAAAGTTTAGTTTCATCGGGTTCAGTTGAAGAGAGTTTATTGATTAGAAGTTATGAATAATATCTGTGTTAATTTAATATAATCTTCTGACATTTTTGACTTGCTCATAATGGTTTACGTTCATACAATTTCATAAAATGTGTATAGATTACTTGGCCAGTAAACAGGTATTTGATAAAATATGAAAACTAAATATCAAATGATAAAATTGAGAATTATTAAACCACGTTGTTGGTATTGAACTCCATGTTGTTGCTGAGACAGATAAATATCAGGCACATTCAATACATTTCATAACCTTTTTTGTAGATCGTGGGTCAATAAATCACTTACTAGTTTATCTAATGCATACACTACACGTAGCTTCAGGTGAAAGTTAATTACTTACTGGTTCTATCAGCTTTCAATTATTTCAAAAGTATTCGTAGTGGAATGGCTATAACATCCAGAAACCTATCTAAAAGCCGTCACAAATAACGACTGCGAGTTACCTTCACAAAGTTGTTTCATATTGTGGTTTTCTGAGTTAGAAATGAATACTAATAGAACAAAAACCGAAAGCCAGACTAATATTAGATGCATGAAATGGATCAGAAAAAAACTCTAAAACCAGGTTTCGTGTTAGTTGACACTCATCAAGTATAACTTTAACTGAAAGATTACTGATAGTCCCTGTAGGACACAAACCCTTCTCATCCACCTTCACAGTCTGAAAAATTGACATTAAGTCTCAATAGACCCACTTTAGGACTGAGATAACTACATCGTCTGAATTGAGTTTGTTCAGTATGGAATTGGTTACTACTTACTGATTAATTAGTCTATCTGTATACTTGGTATCTTTTTTCATACTTTTTGATATTTATCGTCAAATTTGCCTTTTCTTTCTAGTTCCTACTGGAGCTGTGATCGCAATGGTTATTGGTGTGATCCTTTTTGTTTTATTAATACTATTTTGTATTTGTAAACGATGCGTATTCAAACGTCGAAAAAAGGATCGTGGAGCAAAGAAAAGCAAAGCAGATATAAAAAGTGTACAACTTTTAGGCAAAGGTTTAACTAAAGATAAGGTGAGATTCGTCAGTGTTCTGTTACTTTTTGTCGCTGGCGCTGAAATATATCGATGAACCTTCCTTTTGAAGGAAATTGTGGTTACTTATTGTTTGTTTTATCTGGTTAAATGAAATACTGCTTATTGACCTAAATGTAGTGGATGTAAGATGATGAATTGAATTACTAAAAGTGATTATATTTTACAGTTTTGAAAATTGGTGATTCATTGAATGATTGCTGCTTGAAGTTAGTTCTCATCACAGACAGACATAAGATAAAGAATTTAGAAGAGATGAGCTTTAATTAGTTGCCTCTTTATAATATGAGACTGTACAGCAATGAAGTCCAAAAATCGAATCTAGTTGCAGTAAATAGTTTCCAGTCCACTTGTGACAGAACGCAATCATTATTTAAGGCTATTGGGGATACTTACCTTACTCTAAACATAACTGAAGTGTTGTTTGATTGGCAGCTTTATGTAAAGTTGTTGCTTGTTGTTCAATGCTTATTGATTTTTAGTGGATTAGTTTTAAGAAAAAACATGAATTGTTACTGGGCAGTAACTTACGAATGATTAGTTAATAATTTACATAATTTTTATTCTGAATTTTAATAACCATCACCAGCTAAATACTACGGAATACTAAAGAAGTGGATTTCAGCTAGTCTAAAAGAAGTGAACATTCTAAACTAGATCCACTCTTTATTTACAAATGAATAGATTAAAGTAAAATCTCTTACACATTCGAAAGAGAGAAGTTAACTGATCGAAAATGGTATATAAATTAAGCAGAAAAAGGTAATGTTTAAATAAGCTATTCATAAAAACTCCAAGGTTACATAAAAATAAATACTAAGTGAATCTAATTCATTGTGACCAATTTTTAAGTCAGGTTATGTAAATTCTTGAAACATTGATCACAACAATATCAGAAGATATAGTCAGTAGCCTACACCTCTCCATATGAATTAAGCTGATAGTTGATAATTTCATTCATTTTTCATAGTTCATTTAAGCGGCACAATAAATAAATTCAACAAGATAATGTCCATTTATTTATTTATCTAATCTTAAATAATTTCTAAGTTCAACGGAAATACAGTAAATTAGCTAATGAGATTGTGAATCTTCATCACTTTAGGTGATTGATACATATATTATGTATTCCAAACCAGTGTCTACGTCGACGAGCGATACTGACTGATATCGAAATAGGTTGGAAGAAATCTAGGGTTGGCCAAACCAAAACATGGCATCAGTCCATGAAGTCACTGACTACTGATCTGAGTCGTGTTGGTGGATGCAAACCACCTGGTTGAGGTCTGCGCAAATGTTTTAACCAGTGTTTGGAGACTAGGTGATATGGCTCAGAATCGCTCACAGTGTTGTAGGTGCATTCACTCTGTATCTTCCCTTAAATTATAAGCTTGAAATTATTGTATACCTTAACATGAACAAATTCATTCTTCCAATATGATATTCTATATGTTCACGTATTTTTCGCGTTACCACTGAAGTAATTTCTACTTCTACTGATTTGGCGTATAAAATCAATCTGAATTTATAACACCATTCATAAAGACATCATATAACAGTATATTTAAAAATTAATTTTAAGTTAGTTGGTATGATTTAGTTAATTAGTTAGTGATATGTCGTGACCTACACCGGTCATGATATACGGAAACAACAACGTTGCTAGGATCCAATACTACAACCAGGCACAACGATTTTCTGTTTCACCTTCGTACATCTGCCATTAAATTGCCAGTCTCAAAGTCGGATTTTAGAACACAAGATAATTGAACCAACAACCAGAAAGAGACCGGTTATATTTCACTCATCCATCTATATGTATACAAAACCTAATCATATAGTAGACCAGCAGGGAAAATATCATTCACACAAAACAAGAACAATGGTGATAGCAAACTGAGACGGGGAGGGGAGAGACAATCAATCAATCAATCAATGCCTGTTTTTACTGGTTAGCGTTTTTTTTTAGCACATTTGCTGTTTTACGGGATGGGGTTGCTAGCCCCATGCCCAACCCTCCTCCTTTATCCGGGCTTGGGACCGGCAGCAACCCTAGGGGCTACAGGCGGGAGAGACAAGTACAAAGTTAATTGGTTGTAGTTACTGAATGTAAATGATAGGGCAACAGTTAATGAGTCGAATGGAGTATATTAATAAGCGAAATAAAATGTTTTATTCGCATGCACCCAAAATGAATAAAATAGTCCTTTAAAGAACAGTTTTGAAAGTTAGTTGTTCATCTTATTTCGCTTGATGTTCCGTATCTTGATACATATTTGTTGAAGGTTTCATAATCACTTATTATTTCATTATTTGGCCCATTGATTTTTACTTATTCCGCAATTTTATTACGTCTACTATTCACTAGCAATCACTATCTGTAAATGGAATTTACATCATATTGTATATGAAACAGTTAGTTTCTAACAGTTTAACCATACAGGAATAAGACAATATCAGTCCTAAGGAATCATTAAACTTTTAACATAGGCATGTAAAGGCTTTTTCACAGTTAATGCAACTGACTCCACTTAATACACCAATTGAAAAGAAGGTAGGCTCATTTATGTAAATAATCACTTATGTTCACGAATTTACTAAGCTCATTGGTTAAAAAAACTACTATTTCAGATATTGAACTCAGGTCAGTATAAGTAAGTAGGACGTGACATTAATCTTCTCACGTCCAATTCCTCATTAAATTTATTTTGTAAATGCCTAGATGTATTCTTATTTTGATTATTTTTATCATGTGTAGATGGATATAAATATGATGTCCTTCTATAAATGTGAAGAACGCATTTTCCAAACAAAAAGTTTTTCATATTCCAATGTTTCTAAGTAACTGAGCATCAATTTATTTTGATTTACTGAAATTTTATTACCATAAATCTCATCGTGGTAAGTGTTACTAAAGTATTTAAAGAAATAAATGAAACTTTGTTTATTTCAAAGCGATTACTTCTGTATACATATAATTTGCTTTCATTTAGGGTGATCTAGATGAATTAGAAGCGAATATGGAAGACAATGAAGGTGTACAAGAGAAGGAAGAAGTTAATTTAGGCAAACTACAATATTCTATAGATTATGATTTCACGCAAGGCGAGGTAATTTATTCTTGTGAACTGTCTATTTAACTACCAGTATTATTGATACTTAATTCGAAATAAATTTCTTGGTGCTTTACAGAGACCAATAGGATATCAGCCATATTTATTATTATCAGTTGTATTATGCCTTCTTTTTTGTCTTGTAAAGAATTGGGAATGTTTAGTTTCATACATTCATTGCAAATACTAATTCACTTCGAATTATTCGTCATATGATAGACTTTAAAGGTGAAATTTCAGTCTTGTTACTCATTTACAAATAAAGTCCACGTGTTTACTTTACTTTGACTAGTATACTATAAGAGGAGGTTAATGCGATGATAAAAAAACTTCAAAACTTTCCCCACTTTCTATTCTTACTCTAGTTGACCTTAGTAATTATAGCGTCTAGATGCGAAGTCGGCGTTTGAACTGACAGTTCATATTAAATGTTTAATAACTCCAAAAGTAAACGTTTTTATTTACCTACGCATAAACTGGAGACGTGACATATCATAGCATTTTCAAGGCCACAAATAACGGTGCCAGTCTCATGGTATACACGACTGATGAGCAATTACTTAAAGCACATTTTCATAGTAAGCAAATTATGTCGTTTTCGTAGGTGCAGTTTAATGTCGTTATTTGGGTCGTTGTGTATAAATACCTATTGGTGATGGTAATTATCCCCTCTTAAGCGTTTCGGTTTTCTTGTTTGTATATTGGTCGGACCAATGGAAGGAATATTATCTCTTAATCGAATATGACTCAAATATTGTAACAGCTACTACCAGAAAGGGATTTTGCTAATAATGTTACTTTAATTGTTTTCTTATTCGTTGGGAATTATATGGGTGTTACTCCGATTTTTTAAAAACAGTAAAGAACTTACTTTCACCTTTTAATTTCACATTATTCGCATGTTAGCTTTTTTTCTATCACTAGTTAACAGTTGGTGTCATACAAGCTACTGATTTACCTGGAATGGATTTATCTGGAACATCTGATCCATATGTAAAAGTATTTCTATTGCCTGAAAAGAAAAAGAAATATGAAACTAAAGTACATCGAAAAACACTAAATCCAGTATTCAATGAAACATTTGTGTTTAAAGTGAGTTTATAATATTTTCCTGTTATAACCAATGTAAGCTTTAACATGAAAGTGATCATTTTTATAGACGACAATCTAAGTAATTATAACAGATGTGTAGTATCAGGTGGTTAAGATTTACCGAACTATAAAAAATACAAGAGAAGATGACAGATACAAACTTTACATAGATGTTATGACGCGAAGAAAGGAAGGAGATGATGAGGGTGAAGTTGGTTGGTGGACGCGAATACCAATAAGATGCGTGCCTAGTTAAGAATATGCGATTTACCTAAGCCCATTCACCCCCCTAGGCCGACAATAGGACAACCAGAATTGAGAACAGGAAGACTGAGAGAGCGAGAACCAAGAACCGGAGAACCAGACCAAGGTCCAAGGTCGGTATTATATTTTAATCATGCATTTATATATACATAAAACCAGACCACACAGTAAGCCAATCGGAAATCTAACATTGATACAGAACAAGAGAAATAGTGGTAGTGAATGTTACAAATTGTGTACAATTAAGTAAGCGTAGTTCATAATAAATAAGCAGTATACTAACAGCAAATATACAAAACGAGAGAACCGGGTCAGGGGAACATAACAGTCATAGAAATAAAATGGTTACATCACTCATGAATAAAATAATTAGAATAGTTCCCCAAAATACAGTTCTGAAAGTTCGTTACTTTTCTTTAATCGCCCGGCGTAACAATAGATGATTAGAGTTTTTTCATATCACTATTGAATGATTTTAATTATCAGACTATGATTTTGCTAATATTGGTTAATGCTTATTAGTATTTTAACTAATAAGATTAAGTTTACAGATATGAATGAATCATAACAAATACAACTGATTACATTTCTTTGGCGAAATCATAATACAAGAGGGTTTGTTACGTTTACTTGTGTAAGAAACTAAATTCAACTAATGTGATATAACTGAATTTAAGTGGTTTTGCAGAGATCATTATTTAAGTTTGCTCTTTATGTTCGTCACAGATTGATCTCGGTAACATAACATTCAAAACCAGAGAGGGGAAAATGAACTGCTGTTTCGTCCCCTATAGGCTTCTTAGCAGTGTGGACCATAGACTCCGCCAGAGAAACGTACCCACGACCTTCAGGCCGGGCAGCGAACTCCTGACCACCTGAACCACTGGGTCAAGTGGTATCTAGTGTTCAGATTTCAACCTCCATCAATTTACGGTACAACGTGTTGATCATTCGTTGTCATCAATGATAACTATCTCACTCCTAACATGTGCAAGATTCACTAGTCAAGACTTTTCACTTGAACTTCAAGAACATCATGAACTTAGTCCCAAGTGAGATGATTACTGTAATTGATGTTAAGTGATTTTGATGAAATTGGTATTTAAGTTTTTGTTTGTATTTGTCACAGAGTAGTGTCTTTTGGGTACTATTGAAAGCCAGGGATCTCTGGACCGCTATTTCGTGTTAGAACTGGAATCCAACTATTGAAAACCAGCAAGCCTAGTGGTGTAGATAACCAAACGTTCTCTAGGAGACCTAAAAGTCGTGGGTTCAATTCCCTAGTGGAGTTGAGGGTACACACCGCACATACAGGGACACAATAACGATTCATCGCCTCGCTTCCTGGTTTTCAGTGGTATTCAAATGAGATCAATCCGTAGCGAATAAAATCATCAAAATTATTTGACACAAACCTAAAAATCTAGTTAATTATTTTATTTGTTTTTGTATATTTTTTTAAATAGACTATGCATTTTGAACTTCATTATTTACGCGTTGATTGGACATCGTGAAGCTAAGTATCTGAGGGGAATGGTTTGATCCATAATTTAGACTGAAATAGATATGCACCTAGATAGATACTTATTTAATCATATTCTTTTTTAAATAGCGTGAATGCATTTTAATCATCTACTTTAAAATTGCATTGTTTACAAATGTAAAAAACCAGTTTGAATGTAAAAACTAGGGACTATTTTGATTAGTCAACTATAACATAGTATAATAAGAAGAAATAACAATCTACTGGTAGTTTTAAGTGTTCATATTTGTTTTATTTTTCGACTTATTATAGGACGTGGCGGGACATCATCCATATGTACTTCCGCGAGACGATAAGATCTAGGACTGGGAGGATCGGATGGTCTTAGTTGTTTTAGAAGGTCAAGACTGATGACAGACGATGTCCTTTATTTTCTTCGAGATTTTAATTAATTTGTTTGGCTTGTTCTGTCTAATTTCTCAAACAGCTGAGACCATCTGGTTTTATCGTTCCAAAATTATATGGTCTCTAAAAAGTGAATAAGATGTGCTTGATGTGCCTCTACTCCCCAGTAACAGACAGAAACAATTCACCATATCATACGATTGACAAATAGTTAGCAGAAATCCTTAAACCGGTAAAAAATCAGTCAAACCGATGATTTAAATACATCTTTTCAAAATCATCTTAAAAAGTCAGTCAGTTTCATAAATTTTCAAAGTCGCTCCTTAGAATTTCCTCATGACATAACAATTGTCCAGTACTTCAACGATTGGTCTGGGTAAACTCAATTCAAGATGTAAATTACAGGATGACCTATCGTCACAAATTTCTTATACTAATAGACATTTATTATTATAGAAAAATCAGCTAG
Source organism: Schistosoma mekongi (assembly GCA_034768735.1). Taxonomy (NCBI): domain Eukaryota; kingdom Metazoa; phylum Platyhelminthes; class Trematoda; order Strigeidida; family Schistosomatidae; genus Schistosoma; species Schistosoma mekongi. Next base: position 6,130,958 of record CM068305.1, read on the forward strand.
ATAGTAAATATGCTTTAATGGTGGGGCAATTAACTTCATATATATTCCCTATTTCGAGATTATTTAATGCCTTACTGACGTATCCTTCGTCATTTTGAAATCGATTTATGTTCATTTATAACAAAAATCCGCTTAAATAATCTTCACGGTTACTGCTTTCACAATTGGTTTTTTAAGGTACGTTAAAAGTTAGCGAAACATTTCTCTATTGTTTTTAATCATATCTGATTCAAATTGCATTGACTAAATGGGCTTTGTTTTGTAGAAATGTGCATAAATCAAGCTATCCAAATTTCATTTCAGTAGAGTGATGAAATTATTAACATGAAATAAGTAAAATAGTAGTAATAGTCATCAATCAACTACTTTAATTTTCCTGAATCATTCAAGATTCTTGCTTCATCACTGAGTATTTTTGGCAGAAAGATTTCTAGGTGGAAAATCTCCTTCTAAATTGTCTACGAAACAAAATCATTTCATGTAGGACTTTTTTAATGATTCCCAAACAGTTACATTTTTGTCTTACATACTCTGCATATTACTTCTACCTAGCAACGATACTGATGAAAAAGACTATAGTGAAGTGACTTTTTTTAAATTATTACCTCAATATAGTTAAATAATATTATTGTAAATCTAGTCAGTGGCAGTTACTATGATAATTCTTTCTATTATGTAATCATGAAATACTTTGTGTGGTTACACAAAATCTAATCTCTTATAACGCTTTGTATTTACGTCTTTTCTTTTAAGGTTCCATATGCTGAAGTTGGAGGCAAAACTCTTGTGTTTAATGTTTATGACTTTGATCGATTTTCCAAACATGATCAAATAGGTCAAATTCAAGTACCACTTGGATCTGTTGATTTGGCACGTGTTATTGAGGAATGGCGTGATTTAAGCCCTCCTGACGACGATGAAAAGGTGAATTTGTGTGCATTCCGATATCATTCAGTTGTTACATATATATATATATATTATATATATATATATATATATATATATATATATATATATATATATATATATATACTCATTCTATCATATCAAATGTATGAAAACTCGTTTAGCTTTCTATTGGACTTAGGTATTCCGAGTCTCATCACAGAAAAAATGAAACTGACCTGAGCCTTGATAAATTCTATTTGTGTCCAACAATAAAACTTTGTTTTTCTCTGGAAGTGCTTTAACGTTGAATCGTTGTTAGAAGAGTGTCAGTTGATGGTTAATTATATCTGAGATTTTAAAATTCATCGGTGAATGTTTCGCCTATTATATAGAGGACTCAAAAATATAAGATAATTTATCAACATGTTGGTTAAAAGGCGTTTGGCGTATCGCGAATCAACCATTTATTCATAGCCAAAAGATGAAGTATAGTTACCGTTGTATAGTATTGGCTTCTAGAATATCTCTGTAATGCCTTATTGACATTTTATTCCAACCATTTTTCAGGCATTAGATAAAGACTCTTGAAGACGGATAAAATATGATTTCATTTCAGTCCATCATAACATTCTTAATCTTGGTTTCATTATGTATTTCATCAAGTTTGACGTTGGAAGTTTTAAAACTAAGAGCTTCTTCTGGACCCCAGTATCGCAAGATATGTTGATGTTAATTAACCACTGATCAACATGCATATTGATGATTAGATCATATTCAAAAATTAATTTCGGATCATTCATCATCATTCTAAACGACTCCGTCGGTGAAAACTTCTTTCAGTTAAATCACTCAGTTCAGTGAACACAATCAAACTAGAACCATCCTCCTGAGCTACAAATTTTCATGGCCATCTCAGCAATTAAAATAACATCTTGAGTCATAAATCGTGTTTCCTTGTACAAAAAGCTGATCGTCTATATTAAATCAGTGGTTTATAGAGCTTAAGAGTTATAAGTTTCACCCAGTGATATAGTTGTCATTTCAATTTACAAAGTAGTCACTAGTGTGTGATAGTGTCATATCTTGAAAATAAAACGGCTAATCACAGTGTGTGGAGAACAATAACCTCGATAATGCTAATCTTTGAGCACACACGTCTGCCATCTAACCACTAGTCCCCAATCCTGAATGAAGAACACGAGACAACTGAGCCAACCACCAAACAGTCGGATTATATTTCAACTCATCCATTTATATACACACAAAACCTTAACATGCATCTCACCAATAGGGAAAATAACATTTTTTCAAAATGGAAACAATAATGACTAGGGACTGGACAACAATTTATGAGTTAAGTGGGAAGTTAGGGCAATGGGAACATGACAATAATAGAAATAATATAATCAATTTACACATACTGGAAACAAATGAAACAGTCTTCTGGAAAACAGTTCGGAAAGTTAGTTACCCTTCTTAAACCGCCCAATATAGCAGATAGAGTTTAGTAGTATTGTAGCATACAAGAAAAAAATTTCATAGTAGTATATTATAAATTGATGATTTTTATTTCACGTCTAGGAAAATCGTCTTGGTGATATTTGCTTCTCATTACGTTATGTGCCAACTGCTGGAAAGCTAACTATTAATATTTTGGAAGCCAAGAATCTCAAGAAAATGGATGTTGGTGGATTATCAGGTAGGTCAACGTAGTGACCTTGTATAATCTAAATGACTTACTAAATAAATGGTTGTATCTTATTATCAAAAAGATAGCTAACCATAGTAACAAACTTTATTAATCGCTTAGTTTGACTAATAGGTACTGAAAGAAAGCCATATATCCACCAAATTAGCAATGTATATTATTTACTTAGTAAGCTAGGAGCAAGTATAGTTGCTTTTTGTTAGAGATTTTTGGAGATTGATGGATATTATAATTTACACGCAACTGAGGATGGAGACCATTCTACTCCAACTAAGTTGTTTGAAGATTAAGAGAGACCTGAATTTTTTCGGTTTGATCCCTGAGCATTGTTGAGAAGTCTCAAGTAAAGACAAATAGCTCTCCAGTGCTTCCTAGTTTAAAACGATTGCCTTGCTAAAGTTAACCTTTCTTTTGCTTCTTGAAAATAAAGCTGCTTAACAAGACTAAATTTTGAATATGCAATTTACTGTAAACTTATGGTTACAGTAAACCATCATAATGGAAAGATAAAGTTCTATACAAAGAGATACAATCTACAATTATGGCTACTCTGTCAGTTTATGACGAGACCAAATAAAGCAGCTAAATCTTATATGCGTTATGTTTATTGTTTGAACTATTATTACAATAGGTTAACGTAATCGTAAGCGGCAATTTAGTAAATCGGATGCATTAAAGTAAATATCGAGTTACCAGTGAAACCAATATTTCTCATACAGGACATTTTCAAAGTAATAGCTTTGTTATCATATTTAGCTTCTATGCATATGTATGACAATATTTATTCTAATTTTATTTGCAGACCCATATGTTAAACTTTCTCTAATGTTGGGTGGGAAGAGAATTAAGAAGAAGAAGACCACTATTAAGAAATGTACTTTAAATCCTTATTATAATGAATCATTTGCGTTTGAAGTGCCATTTGAACAGATTCAGGTAAGTAATATTATACAATACTAGGGTTATCCGCAACGTGCGCTACAACCAGAACATTTGATCATTTTTCCGTCCATTTAGTAGATAAAAGTTCCAGATTGTATGATACTATTGACTAAAAACTTGATTACAAACCCCAGCTTCCGATATATTCGTGCATTCTACCTGTCAGACTGTCTTATGGATGTTGGTATGCTTATAGCAGACAATTGAGGTTAAATTCTGTGGTGAAAGTCACATTCTAATATGCAGCATACATCCGCTAAAAGAATGGAAAATTGGACGAAAGTCCTGGATGTAAGGCGTGTATTGAGAACGCTATCAGTAACTTCAGCCAACAAAACATGTTCTTGAAGTATAGATTAACTAATACATCAGATATGTAATGTAGTTTTTGATAAGTAGTTATAAACGTTTTGAAAACAAATCGTAGATCATAAATGAAGAATATTGGATGATTTTCTGTGAAACTAAACTGAGTAAAACCTACCAGTATTTGGTAGATACATCAAGGCTAAGCAGCGGGGATAAGCTAAAGTGATTCTTAAAGTAACAGTAAAAATGTGATCAGTTTATAATGAAAGATAAGCAAAACTATATAAGATGAATAACTGAAGTTACAAAACACAAGGATTTACGAAAGCATAATGTTTTAATGTCATTAAAGAAATGAGGTAAGACTGAGCACTGTGCCCTCCTCTGCATGAATTTGAAGTAAAGCATAAATGACTTATCTGCAAATGTGTCCACATACAGATTCACAAAGTCACTAATCGTGTAGTTTACAAACATTGTAATGTCATACTATTTGCAGTAAATTATCCGATAATGTTAAACCTGATTAACTTATAGAATCCCAGGGTCACTTGGAGTTGCACAAGTTCACCAGAACAATTTATTTTCATTTATTTAAACAAAATTTGGTGCAAATCGGCACCAATAATATATACGCCACATAAATACACAAGGTAATCAAGGGAAAACAAGGTAAGATTTATTAGGACAATAGGAGAATTACAAGCTGGGAGATACAGCTCGGATAGAAATACAAACGAGATTTCATTCTAAGAAAAATCAACAAATCTTTATGATCAGCAAGATCGCTACTGTCTTTTATTTTGCGCCCTATCTGATAATGTCTCAAACCACTGATTTGCATAACTCTCTAGGACCCCAATCAAGAAGTCGGCATGAGCCGACAGATAGCAGCTACATAAATCTTTCATTCTACAGCACCAAGTTACTTACTGACCACCTCTCCGTCTATTGCGAGAGTGTAAAGTACTGCTATACATAGGGATACTATTGCCAACTAAGTGCGATATAAGTAGCTTTCTAAATTTAGTTCCACTTACATAGAAATACTTCTGAATTGTGAGATCTGATGTAGATTATATGCGATTATTTTAAGCCCCAAATTATATTTTAGCGTAACGCATATTATCGATTTAAGATAAACTGCATGCAAAATATTATTTAAGATAAACTGACTGCAAAATATTATTTCTCGAAAAACTACATTCGTAGTGCTGGAAGGGATTTTTATACAACAAATATTTACCTTCACAAGATATCTAGAGCTAATCAGAAATTCGGCATAACACTTAATGTGATAGAAAATAGATGACATGCCTTCCAGAGAGTGAGACAGAAATCCTTGTGGTAACGTCAATGTAAACCCAGTTTTTGCTAGTTGACTAATAAACGAATTTTTATTTGAGTTGACTCACTGTTCATATTAATGCAGTAACCGACTAACAAAAGATGTCCTGATATCATAACATCCCCATCCTAAAAGTCGCCTGGTGTTTAAGGATTAACATGTAGCAGTCAGTTTACCTAACTTTCGACAACTTAATTCGACTTTGATTATACGGTGTTCCCTAATAATTTAGACACACTGAAAATCAGCTTGAACTAAAATACTAAATATACTTGATTAGTTTAGTAATATCCCACATAGCTAAAAACTTTAATTCATATCTTTGTAAATAACCGCTAAATGGTTAGTTGATATTGTCGAGGCGATACAACAGTGAATTATAGGCAGCATCTTAGCGTGCAAGTTGACTCAGCCTCATTGTAGGTTAAGCACAGAAACTGAAATACTTCACGTTAAATTCGACTACAGATGTGCTAGTAGTAATGAGCCAGTATTATATTTTTTTGAACAAAATCACTTCTCATTAATTTCATCTTAACTATTTATTTGTAGAAAGTAACACTAATCGTTATCGTCGTAGATTATGATCGTATCGGGACATCAGAGGCGATTGGTCGGGTTGTTCTGGGCTGTAACGAAACAGGAGCGGGCCTACGTCACTGGTCTGACATGTTAGCTAACCCTCGTCGACCTATTGCCCAATGGCACACTTTGCAACCAATGCCTGAAAAAGGTTAAAAACGTAACTACAAAAAATAATTCAAATGATACCCAAACTTATTTCACTATTTTCCTCTAGTGCACGTACCTATCTTTCCAACAGGCTAATACACTAGCCAATGAATAATAAAACATTTAGAATCATATATAACAAATGATGAAAACCCAATTGCCAACAAAACCCTATGAACCATGAATCTCTTATATTTATCAGACACACATTTCTTGGTCCTACAATGCAACATCAAACAGGAAGAATACCACTTCACAGCCAAGTTCAATGTGTAACCAATGCACGTCCCTGTTGCATACTTAAATAAAAACCATTTCCATTTGGTTTGTTTTCTTTATGAGAATAATTTCATTTTATTAATAATTTTCTTGCAATCTATTTTGTGTCTACAGAACAATTTAATTAACTCCAAACTTCTTTACACATAAATGGAGTTCATCTACTTATTAATTTATTTACTACTCATATATATATGATCCGACCCATTTTTTATATATATAATATATATATATATATATATATATTATATATATATATACGAAATAATCATATAGATTGTAAACGATTTCATGAACAGATGAACATTCCACCAAACAAAATAGATAAAACTAATGAAAATGATAAAATTACAATTAACACCATAATACAATATTGTTAATTTTATGAAACATTTACAAAATAGCCAGCTCAAAATAACATCATCAGTGTAATGAGATAAATGAAATGCTTGGTAATTTGAATTCTTTAAAAGAGTACAAAAGGTTAACAAGTTGGTAATACAACAATTTTTGTTCTACACACACGCACACAATCCACATTATAAAATGGTTGCATTTCTTAGAAGAATGTAGCTGGGATTTATAAATGTTAAGATCATAAAACATGCATGCCTGATAGTTTGACTGTCGATAATTGTCAGCTTTTGATATCAACTAATAAGTTACATATGCATACTTGCAAGTAGAATAACTCAGTGTACCGTTAGGAGTAATTACAAGCCATTTCTGAGGAAACTTGATGTGTGTGGTAGGTTAAATATGTTCATTATTATCCCAGTATTTGGCGTAATAATTCAGGTTCCTCTGTGAGGTGCCGTAGGATCTAGGGATCCACACAGATGTATTTGGAACATTATCAAAATCATAACGTTGAGCATTTTCATTCTGTGCTCTAATAAGTGCACGAGCTTGGGCAAGGTATTCTGCATTACGAGCACGTGAGGTTGGATTGCCGGTTGCTGTAGGCATGTAACCATTACGCTGTCGTCCTCGGAACGTCATTCGTTGGGCCCACCTTTGATTACGAGCAGTGTTGTTGCGTAATGAATTATTTCGGGATAACGCCCCACGAAGTGATGTTCGCCTGCCTGTTACACGAAAAAAATCAGTGAAAATTAGGTGAAAATCAAAGTAAGGGTTATAATAAATTTATTTCAGCACGAAAAAAAGCAAATATGTTTGAAGTTGGCTGTAATATTTGACAATTTCTTCTTTTATGGTTCCAACAGTTGAACTTTTGTTCCGTGATAGATCTCATGACAATTTTCGATGAAGTGTTGCAGAGGTATGTTTCTGAAAAGCAACTATTAGGTACTTGCTTCAAATTCACTGTATAGTAAAAATATTTCCAAGAATCTTTGATCTTTTGAAAAACGTTTATACTCATATCTTGAGTCACTAAGTTGTTATTAATGCAACTAGGTTTTGCCGGTGTAAGTTGGCTTCTGATAAACTTGATTCTCAAGCTTCTAAGCAATCAAGCAAGTGAAAACACAATGAAAGACCCCTACTATACAGCAGAAAATGAAAAGAAATGCCTAACAGCGATTCCATATCATTTTTTCTACAGAAATAATTATAACTCACTACAAAGCATCGTTAGAAAATAATGTAATCTTGTTCAGTAATAAGCAGACTCATGGACTAAGCCAGCAGTCATATCTAATATGCGAGAATTAAATGGAACTGGTTGTAAGCTGTATTTCGAAGTCGACAACTTAAGGACTCGTAATTTCAGCTGGTCAGTTATGTTCAGTGTAGAATCTGACACAAGTGGATCGATTTAAATTGCCACTAACCACTGACACAAAAAGACGAATACCAAAGTAACAGTGATACAAGTGATCAAGAAAAAAAACACTAGATATATAGAGATAACGACTGGAGAAAAAAACAACTCGTAGATGTGTAAAAGATTTCAGAGCTCGGGATAAAAGGGTACATAAATAGTAAATGCACCTGATCCAATGCAATTGATGATGAGTCATGTCAACTAATATATCCAGTAGGTAGATAAGAAAACTGCACAGACTACAATTAGGAAGCCTGCACATACTAACACGATTCAGACCGATAATTAGAGACTTCATGAACTCTCATGCTTTTGTTTGGCTGCCCCTTAGTTTTCTTCCATTCTGATCGTATACCTGTCATCATTGAACATCTAAGTTGGCTTTGGCTGGGCATACGTAATATATCGTTCAACTACCTTGGTCGATAAAGACTCACATATTGACCAACCAATTTATTGTTTTGCCATCATAATTAAAGTGGTTGCTAACAGACAAAGATATATTATCAAGCTCTATTTAATGCACAAGCTTGCGTGTAGTTTAACGTATTCATAGGAATCCTCAATTTGAAATGATAAGGAAACAAAAAAAACCGTGGATTTAATTAATTTACCTTGAGGTGACATCAAAGTTTGACGTGATCTGCGACCAGGACGTCTTTGAAAACTACGTGATTGTTGCTCTGATTGCCATGAACGACCAGAAACCTGGGATGTACTGTAAGCTGTATGGGAACCGACTGTCGAAACAGGAGCGCTCCTTCGTCTTGAGGGGCGTCTTTCATAGGCTATAAGAAGAAATAAATGCTTCCAATTGTTCATTATCAGGCATATCACTGACAATATATCAAGTAAATTAGTCGTAGGACTCATTTGAGGGACACTACTGAACAGAAACGATGGAGAATAGTTCATTCAATAAAAGCTATACCGGCATTATGTAGGTGTAAACCCCATTATTAACCTTATGCATGTAACCATGTACAGTCTAGAAAGTTGTGCCGAGCTCTATGAACAAATATTTTACGAACTTATTACTGAAAAAAACAATAATATAATGACCATAACGAAAATTAGCAATATACGGGAACGAGTGCGCACCAATGCGAGAGGTAGGTTGAATACTCCTTCTTTCATCGAATAACTGCTGACGTTGAATACGACTGCGCTGTAGAAGTGCAGTGGCATCAGCAGCTGTTTTGGCGGCGGCAGCGGCGGTTCGCTGAGCTCGGCGGAGCACTGCTAGTGCCATCGATCGGCTTGAGCGGACATTTCTTAGGGTGAATACACCTCGCTTTTTCGTTGCGACTTTAGTTTGAGAGGAGGACTGTTGAACAAGGCGATTGAAACGAGAAAGTCGCTTTTGTTTTAAGCCACGTAATCGAGTTCCAGAGGCAGATATTCGTGGTCTCTGTCGAGATTGTGAAACATTTTGGCGCCTACCACGAGTGGCAGTTGTTTGGTGAACTTGCTTATTTTTGCGAGCCTCCTTTTTATCCAATTTAATGATTTCATCTTCAAAAAAAGAAAGTTGAGGAAAAGCTAATTGTAAAACTTGAAAGTTAGCTTCGGACAGCAAAATTATTACTGAAAATAGGATAAATAGGTTTATCAACAAAAAACCGACTTCAACTGGAGACATTTAGATAATTATTGTTGAAACAAATCAAACGCGACTGAATAGAAATATAAGTAATAAAATTAAGTACAATGAGCAATCTGGTTTGATGTTTAACGAGACCAAAAATCCCCTGAATTTTTGTCCATAAAAATATAAAAAGATGAATTGTAGAAAGAGTAAAATTAATCTAGACTATATTTGTATATGGTTATTATACACCATGATATTGACTACAAACTCTCCATACTAAACAATTGCCAAAAAAATATAAACGTTGTGTGAAGGCTACAATTATCTTAATGAGATGGTTATAAAAATCTGCGGTTTATGGGGGGGGCGGGGAGGCATCGAAGATAAAAACTATGACTTATCTGATGAAACAAAAAAGAAAATTATTCCGAAAAAATGAGAATGGAATGGAACATTTATTTGGACTACATGTATAAACATTAAATAAACTGACCAACATTACCATTGTCGAACTCGGAAAACAAAGCAGTTACTGACTGGTAGTCTGTAAACTAGGGTTGTCATCATAGTATCGTAAGTTGATATTTCTATACAATATTTTACTTTATCTAACAGGAAACCATTGATTATCACTCGATGTTATGATCAAGCTTATCCATAAGGATGATGAGTCGGACAATATTGAATGAAAGCTTGCATCTGGAGGTATTGTTACATGTGGGAAGTGGACTAAAGAATGTTTTGGGTTCTAAAGTTGCATTTTTACTGTTGACTGCACTGGTGTAGAGACAGTAAAGTGGATCGCATGGATAACAAACAGCATTGCAAATAAATCTTCTCTTATTTGTATTTAAGAATTGTAGAGATTAGTGAACGCACCGTCAGTAATAGATCTGGGTTAAACTACTGAAAACAAAGAAGCAATCAACAACTCTTTCATCTTAGTACTGAACTCTAAAGCACTGAGCACTCACGATCCCACCAAAAATCGATTCCTCGACGTATAGGCTTCAAAGTGAATGTTTAACTACCAGACCACTGTGTCAAATGGTTGATACTACTAACTTCAGTCTGCAACATAATGCGCTACCTCATCTTTTGTTATTGGTGGATAAGTGATTCACATCTGACATGGATTAACTCCACTGGCCGAGTCTTTAAGCGAGAGCTCTAAAATCACCTGTAGTGATATGATATTACTTAATCTGTTAGTTGACATCAATCTTGAGATATATGCTCGCTGGTCTCGTGGTTAAGCGTTCGTCATGTAGCTTGAAGGTTCTGAACCATACCTCTCGACAGAGTCTAGAATGCTCACTCCTGAGACCAACACTAGGATGAAATAGATGTTCAGTGTTTCCCGGTTTCCAGTGTTTGTCTAATTCAGGTCTGTTCGTGATATCTAATTTAGAAATGTAAACCTCGTATAAAGTGTGCCGCATATACAACCGGCAAAAATAATGCCTAAAAGTAAATTTTTAATTCACTGGAGTGAATGATCTAAAACTAGCCGCCGCTAGTTTCCCCGCTTACCATACCTACATCAGCCAGAATGGCGTGTTGAGGTAAGCGTTGGTTGGAAGTACATAACCCTCCTGCACTATACAGACACAATTAAGATACTATATTAGTCAGAATGACTCCAGTGGTTATCGTAAGAAAATTTGCCATTTTTTAAACGAAGACTTGTGAACAATATCGGTAAGATGCGTCAGCCCCCACATCTAGGCTAACATACCAATTAATCCACATACTAGAAGCGGATAACCAAACTTAAAGACACCTGGAGCTAATCTATTAAGTCCTGCTGCATTCCCTTGCATCAAACTACTTTTAGATTTTCTCAATCTCACTAAGAGTATAGAGTTATCTGAAGATAATCGGATATCAAAGGGCAGCTGAAGACCATTTTGAAATACCGCATTCATCCATGATATCTTAATGCTTCAATATACTGACCGAATTACTGAAATGTTAAATGCCTAATTTCAAAGTGTGAATTAGTTATTGCAGATTAAAAATGATAATATTCAGAGTCTTTATTGTCCTCATTCTAGGTACTGGCTATACAAGTATATGTGCATCAAAACAACTTGAAAATTTCTATGGTATTATGCTCTATTCAAATTAGGGATCCGGTTTATGGTTAAAAAGCTAAAGCATTAGGAAGAACTATAAATGCAATAACCTAGAGAGCAGATGGTAAGTAAAACATTGTGTTAGGGATGAACAGTACATTACTTTTGTCAGCAACTATTCTCAAAATGAAAAACAGATGCACAAAACAAGCAGCTATCAATTACTCAAGACTATCGGACTGGAATTCTGAGGGTAATGCAATTGTAGCTTCAGACGTTAATGTGATACAGGATGCGAAGTAATGGTGATCGTGATGTAACTTTCAACAAATTTCGTTAAGCATAAATTTTAAGTGGCTTGCTCAACTTTTTAATCTAATTTTATTTTTGTTCAAATAATGATTGAATGATGTTATCCTTTTTTCACTACAATTCACGGCTAAATTGACAGTGTCAACCATCTATATTGGCCTTAATACATCTCTTAGGACTGTTTTCTTCAGAAGCTAAAGTCATTAAGTATGGTGGAAACTGCGAATGCCTCCTTGAGATGGTGAAGATATGTAGCTCAGAAGGATGGTTCTAGGTAAACTGAATTTTCTGAGCTAGATGGTTTGATTATAGATCTTTTACCATCATTCTAGACAACTTTATCAGCGCAAACTTTAGAAACAAGTGACTTACAAGACTTCCTAGACACATGAATAGCAACTTGTTCTGTCGACATTGAGTTTGATTAGTGAACTCACGAAATCATTCTCCCGAGCTTTTCATTATTCGCAAATAGGATTAAGGAAAATAAAATTAACAACAACGAACTGGCAGCACCACTCGACGCCACAGCTCTGTTCACTTCGATTAGATCAAGGCTAGCATAACACTATGTCCCTTCTCACCAATGACCCTAATCTTTCAAAACATACAAAGCCTCAAAATCAAACTAACTACATAAATAAATGTCGCTCAAGGCAATCAACAAACGGACCATCCTACTACATATGAAAGGCATCAGAAATTACAACTAAACTATTGAGGCTGTTAGGAGTAAGTGTCGCCCACAAGCGAACGAATTCGCCACAACCGTAGAACAAAACAACGAAAGTCAAACCGGTAAAACCAAACTTCGCCGACGAACTTGAGAAGGCCAATGTGAATCAAGTTATTACTTTTAAGGTCGCGCGCACATTTAAGTTCAAAACACTTACTTTAGATCGGCTTATTGCAATTTTTAATGAGGACATTATTATTTCTAATCTACAAGCTCTCAGACTACTTCGCAGAGAAATCATTTGTGATTATGGTCTCAATATGACTCAAATACAATCTCCAGACAGTCGTTGCAATGGCTGCTGGCGAAAAAAATCGGTAAGGACAGGTAGTTTTTTCAGCAAGTCTAAACTGACACTGAGGCAAACCTGCATGCTGGTTGTATTGTAGATTATGCAGTTGCCTGTCACGCTGGCATCGTCTCTTACAGATGTAAGCGAAGTATCAGCAATGCAATGGTATCAGCACTGAAGACACGTATGCTCAGAAATAATGTTGCGCTTAAATGTGTCACTGGGAGGCATCGGAAGAATAGTTAAAATCGATTAAACAGCCATTAGAAAGAGAAAATATAATAGAGGAAGATCTGTAAGAACCGAACGGGTAAGTGATAATTGCTTTAATCTTACTGGTAGGTTCTTGGTATTTGAACTCAATGAACCCGTCTCCAACCTCCAAAAGTTCATAAATCATGTGAAGACAGTGTATTGTGTAAATGTTTTTTTATTTCGTTTTCCATAATAAATAATAATTTTATTTCCCAGTGCATTCTCATTGGCTAAAAGGTACCTCAAGGTCGTCAGCAAAGTTTAGTTTCACCTGAGTAATTGCAGAATCAACAAACTACAATACTACGGGTCAGAACAAGAGGGGAGTCTAGATAAATGTGCAAAAACTTGATGAACAACAACCAACCAAATTCAAGATAGCCAGAAACAAATTATTAGTAACTTGTGGAGAAAATCTCACAGCTCACTTCTACCAGAAGTGTTCACCGGTGAAGTCGTTCAGGATGTTGGTGAAAGCTCTGGAATCAAGCCATCCAGTTCGGGGAACGCAATATAACCAAAATAAGCTTCATTAGATATACCCCAGACATAAATATCAAAAAAGTAGTTAACTCTTTAGAAACAATCAACATAAGGGAAGTGGATTTGAATTTACTTGAACGTGATTGCCTCAGTTTGTAATACCAGTGTTTGCACGCTTTATTTGTATGAGAAATATCAAATTGACTATTTTTTTGTATATAAGCATTAAACTGCTGTTAAAACACTTTATTTTGTTTAGTTGTTGCGTTTATATATGCATCGAACACCTTGATTATACTTGTAGCGTCTTTCTTAACTTGCGAAACACGTTTGGTAATTGCTACAATAACAAATATTCCACACTCTCTTCGTTCTAACTTTAACTACACATCGATTGTTTGTGCTTTGTCGATGTTAATCGATCGGATAACGAAGTAAGTAGTCCCTTAAATATAGTGCTTGGACTGAAGTCTTGAAAACAGCAACATTCTCAAACGTTCATCAACTCAACTGTAACGGTCCGACTTCATGTTTTAGTTTTAGTATACCTCAAAAAGGGGAGGTTACGCTCTTAGGTGGGTGATCTCATACTAAAAGAGTATTAAGACTTATTACCAACGTAAGTTTTGAGAAGCATTTCGAAGTGTCGATTAGAAAAAACAACAGTATAAGCTTTAGGATAACATGCATTTCTAGCGCAATCCGACAACGATAATTAGAAATTTAAGAGAAACAGCTTACCTAGGCTCATATCTAACCTGTTGCTTGTCTCATTCTCCATCTTCATTTTGTTGGGAAAACAGAAGCCACACCAAAGTACGCTAGACCTTCAGGCACTTAAACAACGATCAATTTCAAATAAATTCAAGAGAAGTGGATGAAATAGAGAAATCTTGTACTTCACAATGTTCCGTTTCAAGTGACAACAAGCCACTGATTTCGCTAGATACAGACTTACATATACAAATAATTTGTGATAGAGGAAGTTTTAGCAGGCTAGCAAGAGAATTTGGTATTAGTCTGTAGTGGTAAATAATCCCCAAAATAAATGGTTACATAGGTCCTCGACATTGATGCTGACAATGTTTGTTTTAACAAACACTACTAGTTAAAGTTACTCGGTCACGCATCATCACCAGATCAAGTCACACCACATCGTGGGAAGCATCTCTTTCTCTAGTCCGCCAGCCTAGATGATGCTATCCCATTGAGGCTCTATTCACGATCAAGCATAACTTTCTTTCCATCCTTGAATGCCTTCTGATTTATTCTCATTCGTAAAAGTGGGTTCATTTGTTAGAAGTTGCTCTGATAATACCACAAACGTAAATTGGTCATATACCGGATGCACTTCAAGTCTTTAGTAATAAATTGACTTTTTTCTTAACGGCCTCGGTAGGATTTACATAGATTACTTCGACCTCTCGGTAGTTCTAAACTTTGACTGTTTTTAATGAAATGAAGTAGTACCCTACTAAATTGTACCCCAAATTTTAGGTTTTCTCACCGCGATGTAAGTTCGGATACATTCGAAATGTGTCTTACTGCTTGACCAGGAAAGTCTAGGATTTCACATGTCACAGTGACGTCTCCTATAAGTCACCGGTATTGTAAGGGATTTAAGTCCAACTTTAACAAGCGTCTCTAATATGATTTAAGCTTGAGTACAAAAGTGGGCTTTGTAACTGTAATCTGAATTTGTTCTAGAGTATTCCTGTATGTTAGGGGTAAGGGGGGGTGTACACTATGTTTCCATGAACTAAACGTAAACCAGTGGAGCTGAAGTAAACTTTGTGTATGACCATGTTACGTCTGTTGTATAACTCGAGCAACTTCTAACTAGTCGTGTGTTTTCTAAAAAGAAGTTAATAATCATTACACTTGTCTGTTTCGGTCAAAGCTAATACCTCTGATAGCTTACATTGACTATAATTATTTACTTATGGGTCGTCTCTCTAAAAACGAGCTCCTCAAAGCCCACAGTGCTCAAGTGATAACAACTCCACTATCGAACAGACTTCTAGTCCTGTGACCCCGGGTTTGACAGACCCAGTAATGCTAGATTTCACACCAGTGATTCAACTACCGAAAATATCCGATATGGATTACACATCTTTGCCACAGAGCAGTAGCCTCGAGAAGGTTATATGCGAACTACAACATCTTACTTAGCAGCTAGCGGAAACGCGTTCTCAAGTGGAGTCATTCTAAGCATTAGTTTGTGGCGTTAAGCAAGAACTTAACACATTGTCGCCCCTTAAGTTGCTACTGACCAGGGACACAAATTCACCTGAACTTGAAGACGTTTCGAAAGTATCAAGCGTTATAGACTTCATTGATACAGAGGTAACTAAACGTATGATATCCCGTCAGAATGTAATTGTCTACGATATACCGGATAAGGCACCACTGAGAACCGTTAGGCATTCTATACTAAAAGCAGCTAGTCTCTCAGACTGTTCTTGCTAATGCCTCCGCCTAAACGAAAAACACCTGAAGTACTCATTCTTCATTCACTTCCGATTTGATTCTCAATCGGCAGCAGATAAGTTAAAACGGGCTGAACAGCTAGTAACCGCAACTACTAAGTATAAAAATGCTCGTGTAGTAGAGGATAGGACCGTAATCCAGAAACATAAGAGACTAGATACTTCGCTCTTAGCTAAATTCGGGCAGAACACCATTGATCTAAAATACGTAACTGCACCATTTAGAACAGCTACAGAATCCCAATATGATATTACTTATCAACAAACAGCCGTAAAAATTACAGGTCAAACCTCTGACAACCACCCCTCGAATGATATAGATTTAGACCACACGACCTCCAGTAATATTAGGCTCCCTAGTGCTTTATCAGGTGAAAAAATGCAAACTCCCAAAACACAAGTAAAGGCCATGGTTAGCCCACTAAACAACTTAGGTATAATGAAAAACGAGACAAAAAGATCACCGAAACCAAAGGTAAGCTCCAAGCAAGGTTTTATGACCTCGTCTACAGAAAGAGAGCACAATACTACAGTGTCTACCACATCATTATATATCAAGGCGGATTATAAGGCCTCGTTGACTAATGGTAATCGACTCAGCAGTAATCAAGGTCGTAAGCGTCCACAGGCTTTACGTAACCAATTAAAGCACAGCGCATTTGCATTCCGGCGTAAACCAAGCGGCGGACAAGTACATGACCCGTTTTATTACCCCGTCGCAAATAACTTTGTAAGAAATTCTAGGGAGCCAAATACACACCAGTATGCTCTAAGCCTTGGTAACCCTTCACAATACACCTATTCAGATTGTGTGAGTGGTCCTACTCTTCCTCCCCACTATTATGATTATAAGTATACTCCTGGTGGGCTACTAGGGCACTCTCCACTTTACGTACATCGCGAACAAGCTGCCATGTTGCCTAACTCAAACTGCTCTGAAGATCCTAATATTTCTGACTACTATAATAATTTTTTTGGGATCAGGCAGTCACTAGTCCCCTTAACAATACAGCTTGCCCAGACATTAGCTCAAACAGTCAGATTGCTTTTTCAAACCAACATCTAGTTATATGAAACACGAACGACTTAGATAACGATCTTATTCGACTTTTCACAATTCACTCTTCATTTCTAAACTTTTAAGTAATTGACGCCCGCTCACTTCTTAATAAAATATCAACCCTAGGAACTATAGCCTTATTAACTAAGCCTTCTTTAATATTTGTCACTGAGACATGGTGTTCCTCCTCAGTTACTGACCCAGAATTAGCCATTCAGGACTATATGTTGTATCGCAGCAATAGAGAATCTATACGGGGTGGTGGTTGTCTATTATATGTGTTTGTTTGTCGTTCAATAAAATTAATGACGAAACATTCGGCAAGGTACCAGAGTCGGTCTGGATATCAGTCAATACCCCCGAACCATAGTTTACTCTTCGGATGTATATACAGAACGCTTAACGCCTCGACTTCTGTAGATAACAACATTATTAATGCTTTTGTACATACCTCTGCCCTAACTTATAATTCGAAAGTCATTGCAGGAGACTTTGATCTTCCTAGGATAGACTGGAACATTGGCATAGGACTGTCATATGATGAACAAAACCGTATTACTACATTAGACATGCACTGTTGGACACAGTGTGTACACACTCCCACTAGACATCATAACATTCTTGACCTAGGTTTCTGTCATGATGTCACTCCTCTGTCACTTCAAGTTAGCAAAGAGCTCGAAAGCAGTGACCACAAAATGGTTTTATGTGCTCTTCCTTTTGATTTTAGTCACTCCAATATTCATAAATTACAAAAAGTAGGCAATATCGAAATTATAAAAATGTGGACTGGAATCTTCGGCACACCCTTCTAAGTTGCTCTGAGACAATTTTTTCTTATCTAATGGTCTTGCAGATGCACTAGATATTTCTTACCAAATTAATAACTCATGCTTGGATACGATTGCACCTATCCAACTAAGCAATATAATTAAGCTAAATGATTTGTATATATCACTTCATTACCGTGAGAAGCTAAGACGTCTACAAAAGAGTTATCTTAAGTCAAATTATTTCTCAGCACTTATGGAAATTACTATGATCTTCAATCAAGTTAGAGAAGTCCACAGGTTAAAGGCGATTAACAAAGAGTTATCAGCAATGCACAGTAGCTCCAAGGTATAAAACTTGGTACAGCTGTTCAATAAACGTCTCAAACCTTCGCGGAATAGTAATACTCCCTGCATTTTACGAGATGGATTAATGATTGCCGACCATAATATCATAACCAACCTGTTCAGTGATTTCTTCGCTAACAGGAGTATACCCCTGGAAGAAAATGAGGTAGATATTATCAACTCAGCTACAAACCATATGGAATCCGTCACCTTTACTTATGACAATATTTGTAAATCCATAAACTCACTTAGGACGTCAAGTAGCTATGGAGTAGATGGCATAGCATCCATTTACTTCAAACTCGGAGGACCCAATTTACCATTAATCCTATTGAAACTGTTTGACCTTTCATTAACAACAGGATCTGACCCTAATAGATGGAAAACCTCATACATATGCCCTCGATTTAAATCAGGTGACAGGGCAAACTTGCATAACTATAGGCCCATAAATATCACCCCGGATATCTCTAGAATAATGAAAAATAGTATGTGATCAAATGTCTGATTATTTACTCTCCAAAAAACTCATCTTTAATTCCCAACATGGTTTCCTCAAAACTAGGTCCTGTATGACTTGTCACTTTGAATTCTTTAATTTAGTTTTCACCAAACGAAGCTTTGGGCACTTGGTATTAGTATTGTACTTAGACATATCTAAAGCCTTTGATATGGTTAACCACAAGCTTCTTGTAGGCAAACTCTCCTCTTATGGGATTAGGAATCCATTACTTGCATGGTTAAACTCTTTCCTCAGTAATAGACATCAAATAGTTAAAATTAATTCCACTCTTTCGAAGGCCGACCCGGTTACAAGTGGTGTCATACAAAGAAGTGTCTTAGGCCCACTACTCTGTATAGCTTACATAAACGATATATGCAAATGCTTCAGCATAGGTAGACCCTTTCTGTACGCAGATGATCACAAAATAGTTTACTCATTTCCCCCTCTCGAATTTGCACACACATTCAGTGGCGTCACTGCCGAGCCCAGCAAGGTGGCAGTATGGTGTTCAAAATGGAAGTTAGGTCTTAATGCTTCTAAGTGTGGCTGGATATGTTTTGGGGATATGTGCCTCAATTTTGATCTCTCCATAAACGGCAGTAAGTTATCTAGGCCTCAGTCAGTAGTTGACTTAAGACTAAGGTACTCTCATAACCTGTCTTTTACAGAACAGGTCAATATGCAGACATCTAAGTCACATCGACTACTAGGTTGTATACAACGTAACTTTTATAGCAATGATTCTCGTATTCTGCTATATAAAGTTTGTGTCAGACCTTTACTAGAATACTGCAACTTTATTTTTAATGTTTCCATTAGGGACAAACTCAGACTGGAGTCTGTGCAACGTCGCTTTACTCTTCGTATTCTTGAGGCTGATCGTACTCTAGACTATAAAATTAGAAACACTAAGTTAGGACTAGATACCTTATGGAATCGACGGCTAAAATTAAACCTGATCTTTCTTTACAAAATATTAAACAAATTAGCGTTTTCATCGCCCAATGCAATTCAGTTCGAGGAACCTTCTAGCTATAACCTACGCAGTTGGGCTTCGAAAATAAAAATGCCGCATTTTGAATCTGCTCTTTATATGAATTCTTTTACAAATAAATTCTCGAGAATCTGGAACCATTTGCCTCAAGCCATCCGGGAAACAGATTAACTTCCTTTATTTGTACGGTACGTTAGTAACTTCATCTCTTCTGAAATCTCATTTAAAATGTTCGCACCAACTATTGTTTCTAATTCCACTGGCGAAATAATAGGGACTCTGAATGTGTGAGCACCACTCACCTATCTTCGTCATATGATAGTGTCCTTCCCTTTTAATCAGCATAAGTAGTACGTCGGAAGTATAAATACTAATCCAGCCCATTAGCCTTGTTAACTCCAGAATACCAGTGCTCTTTGTTTTGTGTTCTCTCTTCTTTTGTGTTTCCTCTATTTGTAGAAGATTATGTGCAAGACAAGTATGGAACTTACTGACACAAAACTATTGCCTTCTCCTAAACACCCAAGTCCCAAGTACCCTTGGTCCTATCTCGCGCCTGGACATGCTCAATGATCCATTCCGCTAACCCTCAGCAGCTTTTTGGAATGGTAACGGATTGGTCAAGAAGCGCGCGGTACTTTGTCATATATGCAGCATGCTAAAATATATATATTTAGTGTCCTAGTACTGTAAACTTTGTTGCAGTTGGTTTAGTTCTTAAGTCAAACCTTTATATGCTATAAAAGTCCTGACAATAACATTTCGTCGAAATATTTGTATGTAAGTAAACTCATATCATTCTGATCATGCCTGTAAACTGGTATGTTCTCATGTACACAATGATATATGAGAATAAAAGCTATTTATTTATTTATTTATTTATTTTAAACCCACATGTACGGATAAGAATAAATCAAAAGTTGGTGAGGGATGGAGAAGGAGGTATATTTGTTTGTGAGTGAAGCGTGAACTGGATAGCAACGTCTAGGCTGGCTAACCAGAGAACGAGCTGTTTCCAACATCATGTCATGTCGCCTTCAATAAATCGTAGCCGACGAAACAAATTTAATCAATATCAATGACGAAAGCCCATGCAACTATTAATTTAGGGAATTATCACTACAGCTAACTTTGTGTTCCATTGTAAAAGAGTTAAACTTTCTGTATCATAATGACCATGCCTGTAAACTGGCGTGATTTCTGTAATAAATAAAAATAAATGAATAGGACCCTAGAACGTGCCAGACAAAGGATGAAATCCATTGCATTAGACATTCGTGAACGTCACCTTGATAGCTCGCTGTGTTGTGAAGCTTTTGGACATCTGCGTTTGCGCTTTGGTGTCGTTGCATAAAAAGGTTGTTCCGAATATATTCCTTTTCTACAGCGTTCTTTTATTCGTTTCCAGACGACCTGAAGGACTAAAAAAGGAAATTTTTAATTGTGCGTATTTGTATGAAAGAAAAATGAATCAGGCGGTTTAATGTAACTACAAAGATGCTAAATAAGCATTTCGAATAGGCCTGATTGGTCACGATTGTAAGCCTTCAGAATACTAGTTATTCCTATCGCAGAAGCCAAACCAACAGTAATATCACTTGCAGTTCTTAGTGTATATTATCCAATCAATCAGAATACACGATATTACAGCGTTTACAACAGCAGCACAAGTTCACTGGCCTTGATAGTGCATAAACAAGTTCCAAAAGTATATAGGCTACCACTTTACTCCACAAGCATCATGACCATTTTTACGCGTGAATTAACGTGATCCCAAAAGGGACAATAATTAAAGCAAACAATATTCAATATGATCAGTGCTCCAAATCCATTGACATATTCTACCTTTGGTAGAGAACTCCTCGCAATCTACCCAACCATTAAGCATTTCCGACACTTGCTAGAAGGCAGGGAATTCACAGATTATACGGATCACAAACCGCTAACCAATGCATTAAGTGCGAAAACTGATAAATACTCGCTTTGAGAAGTCCGACACCTTGAATAATTATCACAGTTCACTAGTGATATCCGGCACATAAAAGATGAAGACAATCAGACGCATTATCTCGATTAGAAATGAATATAATACAACAGTCTACAGTAGACCTCGAAATTTTAAGAGACAGCCAAGAAACTGATCAAGAATTACAAAACTTGCTGTCAGCCAAATCCTCTAGTCTGAAATTGAAACAGAAGCCATCACCTAGGGAAGATGTCATGACTTATTACTAAATAATAGTAAATTAATCAAAACATCTTGGATTGGTACAGCCGTTCTACCTCACCGCTAAAACACAACAGATGAATTACAAAGAATTCTAATACAACACGGAATTCAAACTTTCTACGAAAATACCAACACTATTCGAAGTGAATTGGTTAAAATAAAGGACAAGATCCCTTTCACCTCAACACAGAATTGTGTCTACAGTCTAGGTTGTGTTGATTGTAATGCTTTCTATATTGGAGTGTCTTCACGAGAAATCAAAACTCGTGCCAAAGAACATGGAAGCTACACTAAACGGACCTCTTAATAATCCTGTTGAACTTGAAAAATTACAAATTAAATCAGCAATAGCAGTACATGCTATCTATCACAACCATAAAATCGATATTAAAAATATCCAAATTATTCAATACAGGTTTTGCAACTATAAAGAAAGACAAATGGCTGAAGTGCTTCACATTTTGTTGAATCCAACTGAACTTAACAAGAAGGAAGGCCTTTCTATCTACCCAACATGAACTTTCTATCCAACTGACCACAATTAAAGTAAATTAAATTTCATACACATATACATACATACAATTTTATTCTCACATTTTCACATATTTTTCCTTCACATCACACCAACATATGCACACATGTCTCATTTCAAATCACCTTTAACCATATGACTTGACACGATCAAAGTCGCATTTTGATTGTACGAACTTAATTTGTTTTTTATTTGTTCAATTGCATTATTTGTTCTTGTGTTAATTCAATTCAGTTATTCATTTTTTCTCGGAAGAAGCGACTTGCACTAAGCCGCGAAACGTCAGAAATTTTAATTTTTACTCATTGGAACTTTACAAATATATGTCACTTATTTTATAAAAAACAATATATTTCTCTTTGTCCTAAGTCGACAAACGTTATCAGCATATTAGTACTTTTATGTACTATTCTACCCACTTCTCCTCGGACCTTATCTTTTGATGTATGAACGGTAGTCATTTCTTTTTAATACTGAATAATTAAACCGATTCTTAAACAATTCGGCGAGCAATGTAAGTCATAAACCTATCATCTGAGGTAATTCACTATGGAATGAGGAGTCTTCGATTAAGTTGAGGGCTGTGAGCATGATTCGCTTGCGGAACTAGTCATTTTTCTGGATTTTTCCGTTGTCAGTTGACAGTGAGAAAATTGAATGAAAGCACTGAACTAAACCACATAAATGCCACAAATCACACAATGAACCCTAAAAATCAGGATAAATTCCGAAAATAACCCAGGCGAGTTTCAGCCCTTTGCCGTTTGATTTACTACCCACACCTCTAATACTTGGCATGTATATATTTTACTTAGACTAGACATGTACATTTCATGTAAACCACTGCTGAAAACTTTTTTTGCTTAAGATACACATTATCAATAGTTTCATACGGCAACATACTATACGAAAAAGTGTGTTGTTTTTTAGGTGAAACATATTAAATTCCATATTCGTTCGACTTTTCATATTTCTAATTACTTTTGCTACAGTTTATAAATATCACTAGGCTAATTACAGCAACTTATTAAATGTCTATAGTATCTCTAGCATCTTTCCAACTGTAGTAATGTGTCATATCTAAGATTTTAAATTCGGTTGTTTGACTTTCCAATTTTTCATATTCCATAAATATAAAAAAACTTTTTTCACTAGCTTATAGCAAACTATCACTACAACTAATTACTCATAATAGTTTCAGGATATCATCACTAAGCATTGTCTAGCCTTGACAAACACGTAATATGATTGATATAATTAATGAAATTATTACCAAATCGGGTCGACAAACTTATATAAAATTATCATTAAATCATGTGGTTTCTCCAAAGCTTCATGCAAACAATTATTATAAGTCCATACTATTATCATCGACATAGGTTAGGAATAATACTTCCCTCAGCTAAAATCTATGCTCTCTCAGATAACCACATAGTTTGCACCCATTTTATCGATATTCGAACACAATTAACTGGAGATTTCATCCGGTACCGTACCGATAAGCTTTCTACATTGGCTGTATGGTTTGCATTGACTTATAACTTGATCTGACCCTAATAAGCTTAAACCCTCTCATATTCTCGGTAATCCATTTTCTTTCTTAAGCGTTGCCTATACTTTTCAACCTGACGGGTACTATCAGTACCCACCATTACGAACCAGTCATAAAAGGCGGCCGTCAAATGTTCAAGGTTGCCTAGTTAATCTGACTTCTGGCAAGTACATGCACTGATATATATATTTGTTTTATTTCATGTAATTTTTTTAAAGCGTTTGCGTACACAAGATTCTATACCATGTTTATTTTCTTCCAGATGGCTAAGCCATCCCGGAAACCAAACACTTACGTAGAAACGAACACTTATCAATTATAATGAGACATATATGTTGTACTTTAAATTTTTATACAAACAGTGAAGCACTTCTTTAGGTGTGATTGAGTTTCGTCGTTTTTGTTTTGTTCTAAAGTAGATTTTTCTTTAATTTTTACTTGAGAGTGACTCAAGAGGCAGGTGAGTAAAAACCTGATTGCCGGACAGAGAATGAGAAAGTCGTACCTCACCAACATGGTGTTGGGTAACCCGGTCGCGGTATTTCCTCAGATATTCTTACTTTATTTTCCTGTCCTCTTACTTTTCAATCTCCAGTCACCGTTAGGAGGTCAAGTTCACCAAGTATCACACCATCCTTTGTAGGAGAATGTAAATGCTACAAGATTAGATAGCAAGTTCAAAAAAGCAAATGTCATCCACGCAGTGTCGTCGAATACTGACATACTGTTTGCCACTGATTGAGTGCCAGGCGCTGGACTAGCCAGTAATTCTGAACTGAGCTACAGTGGCAGAAGTGGGTTGATTTTGTTTAGTATGTTGATCGAAACGACGTTCCTACAGAAGTCGTTTCTAGAAGGGAGCTAATGTAGCAACTTAGCTTGACTAGTTAACAATTCACTTCAAAACTTAAGCACACGCCGAAACAATTTGGCTCCAGTATTCATTTACTTCCTTATTCTGCATAGGGATTATATTTCCTATTAGCTTATATTGAACGTTGAGAATTATTCGTGTGTTTGAATAACTAGAACCGCGCTTCACTGTCTCCTGCCCACGCTACTGAATAAAGGCCTATTCCCAAAATAGTCTCGTTTCTTCTGTCACTAGATCGGGATATACCTAGGGGCTTAAAATGCACAATATTGACAATGCCTAAATGAATAAGATAATTCATCAATATTTTTCTAACACATACAACGATGTGTAAAGTGCATATCGTAAATCAAGTTTCTTAATCGAATTTGATTTTTTAAAATAAAAACTTTGCAATACGTGGAGTGAGAAATTAGGAGGAAAGTAATAGATGTGACATTCGTTTAGGTGTTTTGGAAATCGCACAAATCTACCAGAACATGTAGCTTTCGGCACTATAGCACTTCATGATGATTCTTCTGGCGTGTAGGTCGTTGATCGGGGTGTAGTGACTTTCGGGATGCTAAGTTTAGGGGAGTATCCATCTGAAGATGACTTCATGGAAAACGTCATTTGTTTATCGTCGGTGAATATTGTAAATTTTCGGCCTTCGATGGAATGGTGAAAATATCGTACGGCATAGTACATGGCTAACAGTCCACGTCCAAAGTGCTGTTACTCAATTCGGTGTCGTTTGGTCGTCTTTTAAAGAATGCGAACGGTTACCAGGCTTGGCCAATCCATTGTTGCAGAACTGTGGTAATGGCTGAGTTAGATGCATCAGCTGCGATGCTGACGGGAGCTTTAGTATTGTGATCTACCGGTATGGTTGTACTGGCTATTGCTTCTTTGGTTGCAGTAAAGACTTTCTTTGACTCTGCATCCATTGTGACCACCTTTTAAGTTCCATGAAGTTGATCTGTTAGTGGTTTCATAATAGATGCAAAGTTCGGTGTAAATCGTTTGTAAAAGCTTACCAATCTATTGAAAGTTTGCAGTTGTTTACTGGTGGTTTATTCCGGATACTCCAGAATAGCCGACATCTTGTGCTTATGGGTTGTATGCGATTAGCATTGATAGTATACCATAAGAAGTCTAGTGACATTGTTCCAATTTGACGTCTATGCGTATTTATGGTTACTCCATATTATTGTAGTCTTCCAAAAGCTGTGTCTAGATGTGTGAAATGTGTTTTCTCATCTGGGTTTGCTATCAAGTAGTTGTCGACATATGCATGGACATAGTCAAGCCTGCGGAACACGTCTTCGATGGAACGCTGAAATGTTTGAGCTGCATTTCTCAAACTAAATGACATTCGGAGGAATTCGCAAAGACCAGATAGGATTACGATAGCGGTCTTAGGATGTCATTTCCGGACATTGGTATTACATTGAATGCCTTTACTATGTCGATTTTTGAAACTACTGTCACACTCGTCACGGTAGCCGTTAGGCCATGGATGTGTGGTATGGGGTGACAATCGAGCGTAATTTGAGATTTGGGTCGTCAGTAATCACGAGTGGGACGCCATTTATTGCTATTTTTATTCTGGACGATATGTAATCAGAGATGACCGTAGGCTATTGGATGGTCCATCATGTGATCGAATTCGCAAGCATCAATATTTTGGGTGCAAGTCGACATGCTTTCGAGAATACAGGTTGACCCGTGGTTGTGATGTGATGTGTAACATTGCTGGCTACGCATGATAATTTCGACGTTGCCATATTCACATCCGGATACTCGTCAAATATTGGCTGAAAACAATAGTTAACTGAATGTCTAAAACGTAGAGAGCATAGTCTATAACCTGGAGCATCGGTCCCATGAACCTATAGCTTTGTGTTGTTATCCACTAACCTCTTTTTACTAGGGTCCACAAATAAGTTGTCGTGGCTTACTAAATGTATGTCTATGTTAGGAATTTTAACATCGGCGATGGTGAAAATCCAGTGTAAACCCGCGTCGAAGTAGGCATATCCCATGTCATACGCAGCCGTTTCTTTCCTATGGGGCGGCAACCTTTCAAAAGGAAGGAGTTTAGCGTGTGTTTGTCATGCCGTGGTCTTTAAACTTGGCTTGTGCTTGGCAGAACGAAGCATCTATATGACTTGACTGAAAAGGGATAAGCTGAAAGTCTGAAAATGTGTGTGTAGAGGGTTTTAATCCTGATAAGATAAGGCGTTTGATCAGTCATCATCAAAATACAAATATGTGCAAATACAAGGTACAGTGTAAAAATATGGGGTAAGAATATAATCATAGAAAAATACTCTATTGAAATCTATTAATTGAAATGATCACGTTATACACACCAGTGAAGTACACCTGGCATATCGCCATGTTACGTCTGTCGTACAACGTTAGCAACTTCTAACAGTTAAACCCACATGTACGGATAAGAATAAATCAAAAGTTGGTGAGGGATGGAGAAGGAGGTATATTTGTTTGTGAGTGAAGCGTGAACTGGATAGCAACGTCCAGGCTGGCTAACCAGAGAACGAGCTGTTTCCAACATCATGTCATGTCGCCTTCAATAAATCTTTGCCGACGAAACAAATATGATCAATATCAATGACGAAAGCCCATACAACTATTTGTTTGGCGGGATTATCTACCTTAACAACACTAACCTTACATTAGGCCATTCTCTTACTTTGAGCATTTTAAGCGCTTGGAGCATTTTCTATTTTAGCAGAACGCTTGATGACCATTTATTAGCATTTTGCATTCGAAACAATTGTTAGGCTGTTTATTTTTTTTATCCATTTACTCGTTCTTGGACTAGTCGTCTCAGAGACCGTTACAAACTTTTCAAAATCCGAGGCTGTACAAACTCATAGCGGGAATCCATTTTTCATACCGAATAGACAACGACTTGAATGCGCTATCCCGGCATGTAGTATCAGATTCAGCGAACTATTTCAAGGTGAAGCTGGGTCTTTTCTAAAATAAACACTGCATGGATTAACATAAGTCACTAGATCTACTCTCCTTATTACTTAAGACCGAATAGCAGTTTCTTATCAGGAGTATTGTCAAATTACCTTATACTTTCATGCAGGACAAGAAACTGTCTGTCCAAGGGCGTAGTTACAGATGCTTTCATACGTACTTTTATGCGAGAATTTACAAGACGTAAATTGATCTCTACCAATTGGACTGGAAATATTGTAAGAACTACCAAGTATAGCATGAATGTTACCATTAATCTAGATTCGTACTTCCTCTTTTTCCAATGTAATTAGTACTTTTATATACCCCTGAATGATGTAGTAATCCTTGTTTCATGTATTTCTGTCACTTTCTGAGGTTTACCGAAAAATACACCTCCCAGTAAATCAGAGTTTCTCCCTCTGAAAGTAACTTTATTGAAGTTGCAGCCCCGAGTCATGTAAATAAAATCGGTATCAGTTGCTAATAATTTTATGAATTTGTCATTATGTTCACCACTGATATTTGGTGTGAATGTTTTGAATCTAGAGTCAGCAAGTTAAAACAAATTTTAGCGCCTTGGGGCGGTTGTTCACGTTTTGCTCGTGAGGTACGTAAATCTCCTTGTGACATGTATTTGTTGTGTTGCCTGGTGTTTTTGTAATGTATTTTGTAATGCCTAAAAAATAACTGGCATGTCCATTTTACTCATAAAAAATCGACATATCGTTTTGAAAGCGTACACCGTCAGTTTTACATGTGACTGTAAAGCAAGGACGACTTACTTTAGTTTTTCATATCAATATTCCCATTGGGAATTAGCATAGTCCTTTGAATAAAGATGGTTGGTATCAACGCAGCCTAACGGAGCTTTGTGAGGAACCAGCTTACACTTGTCGATTGCAGTCAACGTGCTCAATCGTCTTGACCTTCCAAATTCTTTTTAGTTTGCTAGCCTTAAACTAAATCATAGCGTAGCTTGGCACTCATGTAGCTACTCATCGAGTGCTTTGCATACATATTGTGTAACATTAGTCCGAACTGGAGTATCCATTGTAGTTTCAACCAAACTACGAAGGTTCAGTTTGCTGGTCTCTGTCCACATCCGCATGACTGAGTTCAACATACCTAAAATCCAAGTCTTCCTACATCTTCAGCTTCAAAAACGAGTTCGATCATTGGTAAGTAAAATAACCAGCTACCCAATGATCCTCCGCCTTATTTTTCAGATTTGGATGATTATTAATGTCAGCGTTACTTTTAACACATACCTAGTTTTCTCGTCTTTCCTAATCTACCTTATCATGAACAACTTCTTATTCAAACTTCTTACTGCGTTCACTGACTAATCCGGAATCACTAAGAAAGTCCCCTTTCTAAAATCAGGTTTGTAGTTTATTGGGCCACTGGTAGGTGTATGCCGGAATTATTATTTGTACTTGGTGGTATATCCGTGTTGTTTTCTTTGTGGCTTTGGTTAATTTGGTTCACCACGTGAGCCATTCTTCCTTATTGGAATAAGTTTGTACTATGTAATAAGTGGAGGCTTGTTTAGGGTCCAGTAGATATTCGTAATCTCTAAGTGGAGGCTGAAAAATATGCTTCAAAACAATCCTCAGGAGTTCAAACGCATTCTTATTTTTTAAACATCCGATACTTCCACCATTTATTAAAATCAGTTCATTTCACTCGGATTTTTTCTTATGCCTAGTTTTCCACTATTATTCTCACCATTGTTTTCACTTTGTTGTTCTGCCTGTTAACTTGTTTTTAATTTGATGTGTGACAACCTCGACCGATGCACACTTGTTAGGTCTCAGTTCTTGTATAACATGATTTGTATAAGCACAGTTACAGAAAGCTGTGTCGTTGTCTTTCTGAATGGATTTTTATTATCCTTATTAATGCATTATTAGTTACCGCACGTCACTAACACAGTATCACAATCCCTAAGTGTGCCTTCAAGTACATTAACTTTTTCTTCATGAGTGATATAATGTCAATAAATATCAGGAAGTTATTTTATCTTTAATAATTATCATCATATTAATTTTTTGTTCTACTTGCGTGAAGGACAGCCACGTGAGCCGATAAATTTCTCAACTTATCCATGGTACTCGTGCCTGTTTGCGTTTATAGGAAGCTTACATTTGCCATTTTGGCGTAAATCGGCTGTTGTGGATTCCATAGAATACAAGCAATTCTTCCCTGATCATTATTGGTCTTTCTTCATTATACTTTTACGTTAGCCAATGAAGTGTATTGACTTGGAAAAACGAATACACGCTGTCTTTTTGTCGTTTATGCTCCTACTGACTGCAGCACATATGGATTAAAAGACGAGTTGTGTGTGAAGTTATCTAGCCTCCAGATAGCTAAGTACTCAGATATAATCATAGCAAGGGATTCTAATGCCCAGATTGGTAGGCTAAATCAGGCTGGAAAACACTTAGGTGGATCACTCGGCATCTTAGCATCCTGTAAAATTGACACATGTCCATCAACTCTCAGTGAGGTTAGGAAATTATACGTAATTTGAAGCAAGGTAAGCAGCAAAACCTAATAAGTTGACTCCAGATATGTTTTAGGTTGGTGGCCCACTTTTAGTAGGTAGGTTGACTAATATATTAACTAAAGTGTGAAAACTGCGTCATATCTGACTTGTCTCATTCTCTAATTGCCCCAGTTTACAAAAAAGGACTAACCGCAGTAGAATAAGTTTGACTAACTCTGTTTAAACTGTTAGCCTCTGTAATTATCCAACGTTTGTCTAATGCTAGGTAACTAAAAGCTCTGAAAGATCAGGCTGGTTTCAGACCTATGCGAGGATGAATTGGTCAAATATTCGCTTTGCATCAGCTTCTAGAACATAGGCATACTCACCAACGTCCGACAATAATGGTATTCCCTGATTTGAAGGCAACTTTCGACTTCATAGATCGAAAAGTTCTGTAGCAGTGTTTATAAAAAGGCATACCTACTCGAACACGACTGGATGATATAGTCCTATTTGGTGAAAACTGATAAACTGGAGTCTTTTGATAGCATTGAGCACCAATGCATACTTTTGCTTTAGGGCTGGTCTGAGTCGACATCTAAGCTGAAGATGGGGAGTAATATAGTCGACCGCGGTGAACACTTCATTTATCTTGGAAGCCTGATCATCTCTGATGAGTTTGTGCCTAAAGAAACATCGGTACGGATGCGAAACGCTCGTTTGGTTTTTGCCGACTTACGTCAATCATGGCGTAGGCGAGATGTTCTACAAGTGTATTCACTCTTTAGCTTCATCTAGATCTTGAATTCTATTGCTATGATCTGCGCATCTTTACTTCACTTTCCCCTCTTGTATTCTCTTATTATGTTACCTCTGTTATCTCGTAGTGCTAATGTGCCATAGCAACCTAAACCGATAGGCGTATATGCTCGGTTCTACGTTGCTACTGCTGCTGCTGATGATAATTATGGCAAGCATAACCCTAAGAAAAGGAGCTTTTTTAATGCACTATGGTGTTGGTTGATTAGATTTCGGAGGTTTGTACAATAAAATTAGGGGAAGTTTGCTTCATGGTAGGGATGCTGCTAAGGAAATACTACTTGATACCTTGGTGTGCTACATAAGTACATTGGGATCTGTGAAGTCGTACCAGTGACCCTATTCTAATTTGGTTTGCACAAACCTTTTTTCATTTTATTATTTGGTTTGATCCAAAGTACGTCAATAGTAATTTAGTGTGTTTTAATGTTGAGATTCTTTTTCAAGGAAATTACGCTTGTCATATCCATCGTGATAAACAAATAAATGACACCGTTTGACAACGTTGATCCGTCAAAACTGCAGCTCGGCAACAACAAAACTCAAGGACTTTCTACTTAGTTGGGTACTTGTAGTCTGTTAATAACATAATTCATTTTCGAAGTACTGGTTTATTTTGTTGGCTTCGAATCACAATGTATTTTAAGTGTTAACGCTAATGTATGTATGTATGTATAATCAACATAGAACCTGGCATATGTATGCATCTGTTGAAGTTGCCATACCTTTATGGCTCCGCAAGATTAACACCACTACCATTAGTTGAAGTTACTTCAATAAAATAAATTAATAATAGTAACAAGGAGTGTAAACATATAGAATATGGTTCAGAAAGCGTAGAAAGAAAGTTATGGAATAATTTAAAGCTCATGATTTAAAGGAGGACAATGAGTGAATACATTTGCGCCTGTTACCGATTCTGGGCCATGTCACATAGTGTTTCTAGCCACTGGTTACGGTAATCGCGAGGACCCCATCCAGGTAGCCTGCAGCTACCGACACGACTCAAATCATCAGTCAGTGACTTCATGGACTGATGCCATGTTTTAGTTTGGCCACCTCTAACTCTCTTCCATCCTGCTCCTATATCAGCCAACATTGCGTGTCGAGGAAGACGGTGGTTGGGCATACGCAACACATGTTCCAACCACCTCAGTCGATAAAGATTCACAGCCTCATCAACTGATTTACCACATTTGCCTAACACCCGTCATCTAACTTCGTTATTACGTACTTGGTGATCCCAGCTAATTTGAGCGATGTTTCGTAGACACCGATGGTCAAAAACTAATAACCTCCTAGTGTCATCTACCCTTAATGGCCACGTCTCACACCCATACGGTAAGACAGAGCGAACTGTTGCGCAGTACACTCTCCCTTTGGTTGAGAGACGAATATCTCGTCTACGCCATAGGTGACGTAAGTTGGCAAAAGCCAAACGAGCTTTTCGAATTCTTATTGAGATTTTGTCAGGGACCAACCTATTAAAGCTAATCAGACTTCTAAGACAAGTCAAGTGATTGACGTGCCCAACTACTTCACTCTCTATCTTTAGTTCAGGTCCTGAGGCAGTAGTTTGCATTTATAGGGGGAGAAATGCATTCCGAACATGCTTGCATAGGAGCTTATTGCTGATAAAAGATTCTGCATCTTATCAGCGTCTTCGTCAAACAGGACTATGTCATCATCATATTTTAAGTCAATAAGTGGATTTCCTGGTAGGAGATTAATTCCTGAAAAGTCAGACGATGAGAGTGTAATTTCCAACAATATGTCAACTATGAAATTAAATCAAGATGGAGAGTGTGCAGCCTTGTCGGACACCACTTCAGGTTACAAGTTTGGATGACAGTTCGCCATAAGTTCTAACACAACTAACAGTGTTTGAGTAAACAACCTTAACAAGATATATTTACTTGGGTGATACGTCATTCAACAGAAGACGCTGCCATTAAACTTCTCGGTCTACAGAGTCAAATGCCGCTTTCAAGTCAAGGAAAACCACCATTCTCGGGCGCCGAAAAGTATGTCTGTGTTCTAAAACCTGACGGATGGTGAATATCTAGTCTATACAACCGCGACCAGGTCTGAAACCAGCCTGGTTTTCTCGTATTTGGAGATCACGAGTTGTGGTTAAGCGTCTGATAATTATAGGAGCTAGTATTTTAGACACTATATTAGTCAAACTAATTTCTCTATGGTTATTACAGGACGATTTTGACCCTTTCTTATATACTGGGACGATTAACGATCGACACCAGTCAGACGGAATTATGTCAAGTTCCCAAACCTTAGTCAAAATATCAGTCAGTCTGGTTGTCAATGTGGGACCACCATCCTTAAACACCTCTGGGGATAATCCGTCTGGACCCGCTGCTTTGCCCCCCCTTAGATTGGCTATAGCTTTTTCGACTTCGATAAGAGTCGGGGGACCTAAGTCGACTTTCCATCCGGCTGTCTTGAAATAGTGGGAAGTTCTGGAGTGGCTGAAGGCCACTTGAACTGCTCCTCGAAGTGTTCAGCCCATCGTTCTAAACTTCTAGATTGAGAGCTAATAAGTATGTATGTACAATCAACATAGAACCTGGCACGTGTGCATCGGTTCAAGTTGCTACACCACCATGGCACTGCAGGATTAACACCACCACCACTGGCAGAAATCACTTCTATAAAATAAAATAATAATAGTAACAAGGAATGTGAACATATAGAATATGGTTCAGGAGGCGTTGAAAGAAAGTAATGGAATAATTTAAAGCTCATGATTTAAGGGAGGACAATGAGTGAATACATTTGCGCCATTGTGACCGATTCTGGGCCATGTCACTCAGTGTTTCTAGCCACTGGTTACGGTAATCGCGAGGACCCCATCCAGGTAGCCTGCAGCTACCGACACGACTCAAATCATCAGTCAGTGACTTCATGGACTGATGCCATGTTTTAGTTTGGCCACCTCTAACTCTCCTCCATCCTGCTCCTATATCAGCCAACATCTCGCGTCGGTATACGTAACACATACGTGAAGTGTTCGACGTGCTCAACTACTTCACTCCCTATCTTTAGTTCAGGGGTTGACGAAAACCAGTCCGGGAGCAATACGAGAAAATCAGGCTGGTTTCAGACCTGGTTGAGGTTGTATAGACCAGATATTCACCGTTCGTCAGGTTTTAGAACTCAGACATACTTTTCGGCGGCCGACAATAGTGGTTTTCCTTGACTTGAAAGCAGCATTTGACTCCGTAGACCGTGAAGTTCTATGGCAGTGTCTTTCATTGGAAGGCGTGCCCCAAAAGTACATAAAACTTGTTAAGGCTCTTTACTTAAGCACGATTAGTCGTGCCAGAGCTTATGGCGAACTGTCATCTGAACTTGTAACTTCAAGTGGTGTCCGACAAGGCTGCCCACTTTCCCCATTTTTGTTTAATTTCATAGTTGACATACTGTTGGAAATTACACTCTCATCGTCTGACTTTTCAGAAATCGATATCCTACCAGGAGATCCACTTATTGACTTAGAATATGCTGACGATATAGTCCTGTTCGGCGAAGACGCTGATACGATGCAGAATATTTTATCAGCAATAAGCTCCTATGCAAGCATGTTCGGAATGCGTTTCTCCCCCTCTAAATGCAAACTATTGTTCCAGGACTGGTTTTCGTCAACCCCTGAACTAAAGATAGGGAATGAAGTAGTTGAGCACGTCGACCACTTCACTTATCTTGGAAGTCTGATTAGCCCTAATGGGTTAGTCTCTGATGAAATCTCAGTACGGATTCGAAAAGCTCGTTTGGCTTTTGCCAACTTACGTCACCTATGGCGTAGACGAGATATTCGTCTCTCAACCAAAGGGAGAGTGTACTGCGCAACAGTTCGCTCTGTCTTACCGTATGGGTGTGAGACGTGGCCATTAAGGGTAGATGACACTAGGAGGTTATTAGTTTTTGACCATCGGTGTCTACGAAACATCGCTCAAATTAGCTGGGATCACCAAGTACGTAATAACGAAGTTAGATGACGGGTGTTAGGCAAATGTGGTAAATCAGTTGATGAGGCTGTGAATCTTTATCGACTGAGGTGGTTGGAACATGTGTTGCGTATGCCCAACCACCGTCTTCCTCGACACGCAATGTTGGCTGATATAGGAGCAGGATGGAAGAGAGTTAGAGGTGGCCAAACTAAAACATGGCATCAGTCCATGAAGTCACTGACTGATGATTTGAGTCGTGTCGGTAGCTGCAGGCTACCTGGATGGGGTCCTCGCGATTACCGTAACCAGTGGCTAGAAACACTGAGTGACATGGCCCAGAATCGGTCACAATGGCGCAAATGTATTCACTCATTGTCCTCCCTTAAATTATGAGCTTTAAATTATTCCATTACTTTCTTTCAACGCCTCCTGAACCATATTCTATATGTTCACATTCCTTGTTACTATTATTATTTTATTTTATAGAAGTGATTTCTACCAGTGGTGGTGGTGTTAATCCTGCGGTGCCATGGTGGTATAGCAACTTGAACCGATGCACACGTGCCAGGTTCTATGTTGATTGTACATACATACATACTAGCTTTTGGGAGTCTCGAGTGCCATCAGAGGTATGCGGGCGGTTATCACTTCCCGGTTGCCCGCACCGTGGAAGGGTCATTCTTGATGAACCTGAAAGCGAAAGAGGATTAGGGGAGGTCGTGATTAGCTGAGAGTGTGACCGCAGTGCCCAGGGTACAGCTGTTTGTGGTCGGTCAAGTATATTAATTGTTGCTTCGGTTGTCAAAAGGGAACGAGTCTACTGCGCAGCAGTTCGATCCGTTTTACCTTATGGATGTGAAACATGGCCATTAAGGATAGAGGATATTCGTAGGCTCCTAGTATTCAATTACAGATGTCTTCGAAGCATTTCTCGTGTTTACTGGGACCACTGATTATTCGATACGTGGGTTAGGAATAGAGTACTAGGTAAGTACGGTAAGTCTATTGATGAAGTAGTAAATTCTCATCATCTGGGGTGGTTAGGACATGTGTCACGTTTGCCTGACCACCGCCTACCTCGACAAGCAAAGCTCTCTGGTATGGGAGTAGGCTGGAAGAAAGCTAGGGGCGGCCAAACGAAAACACGTCGCCAGTCCATGAAGTCATTAACAATTGGGCTGAACCATGTTAATAAGTGCAGACTACCTGGTTGGGGTCCGCGTGACGCTCGTAACAAATGTTTAGAGACTGGGTGATATGGCTCAAAATCGTTGATAATGGCGCACATGCATCCACTCCTTATCTTCCTCCAAATTCTTAGTTCCTGAACTTATCATAATTTTCTTTTTGCTGAATCATATTTCCTTAAATCTTATCTCCGATTTCTATTTTTTTCCATTAATATTAACTCTGTTACTACCTCCCCTACTCTGTGATTTGATCCGACAATTTAATCTCTATCTGCTAATTTGGGCATGGCAACTTGAACTGACGTACGCATGTACCAAGTTCTACGTTGTAACTGACTGACTGACTTGTAGCGTCAGTTGCAGTTGTGATCTCATCATCATAGGTTCACCATAGGTTCAAGTTGCTATACCACATTAGCACTACGCGATAACAGAGGTAACATGATAAGAGAATACAAGTGGGGAGAGTAAAGTAAAGGTGTGCAGATCATAGTAATAGGATTCAAGATCTAGATGAAGTTAAAGAGTGAATACACTTGCGCCACTGTGATTGATTCTGAGCCATGTCGCCAAGTGTCTCCAGCCATTTGTTAGGACTCATGCGGACCCCAACCAGGTAATCTGCACCTACCAACATAATTTAGACCAACAGTCAAGGACTTCATGGACTGGTGCCATGCCTTAGTTTGGCCGCCCCTACCCTTCTTCCATCTTACTTCAACCTTACTCAACATCGCGCGACGAGACATGCGGTAGTTTGGCATGCGCAACACATGTCCAAGCCATTTCAGTTGATAAAATTTAATGACCTCTTCAACTGATTTACCATATTTCCCATGAACTTTTTGTCTAACCTCAATATTACTTATTCAACTATTCCATGATATACAAGTGATGCTACGAAGATTTCTATGGTCGAATACCTGAAATCGACGCATATCTTGGGTTTTCATGGCTCAAGTTTCGTGGCCATATGTTAAAACAGTGATGATTGTTGCGCAGTACACCTGACCTTTCGTTGAGACATGGATATCTCGCCTGCGCCGCAAGTAGCGCAAATTGAGAATGCCAATCAGGCTTTCTGAATCCGTGCTGAGATTTCGTCAGACATCGACCAACCAGGAGTGATGAGACTTCCGAGATAAATGAAGCGGTCAACGGTTTTAATTACTTCATTCCCTATAACTAGTTTAGGAGAAGAAGCAGGTCAGTCCTGGAGTAACATTTTACATTTGGGAGGGGAGAAGCGCATTCCAAATATACTTGAATTGTTACTTAAGGTGTTCAGGAGACTGCATACTGTCAGCGTCTTCATCAAACAGGACTATATCGTCTGCATATTCTATGTCGATGAGAGGACCTCCCGGAAGGAGATTAATTCCTGAGGAGTTAAAAGAAGTATGTGAGATTTTTAAGAATACATCTATGACGAAATTAAATAAAAACGGGAATAAGGGGCACCTCTGACAGATCCTTCTTGGGGATGACATTTCTCGTGACAATCCACCATATGCTCTGACTCGACCGGTTGTGACCGAGTAGAGAGCCTTTATAAGGTTAATGTACTTTTGAGGTACTCCTTTTAATAACAAACACTACTACAAGACTTCGGTCTACAGAGTCGAAAGCTGCTTCAAGTTAAGAAATACAACTATAGTCGGGCGTTGGTACATATGTCTATGTTCGAGGATCTGGCGCAGGGTGAATATTTGATAAATGCAACCATGTCCAGGTCTGAAACCAACCTAGTTTTTTCGAGTCTACTGTTCTCTAGTGTTGGATAAACGCCAAATGATTATAGAGGGCATTAGTCAAACTGATTCCTCTGTGGTTATCACAAAGGGATTTCTATCCCTTTTTTTAGATTTGCAACGATCAGTGAACTAGACCAGTCAGAAAGAATGATGTTCAGTTCCCAGACTTTGGCTAATATATCAGCCAAGCTGTCAGCTAAGACTGGACCACCATCCTTAAAGATGTCGGTAGACAACATAGCAGGTTCTGCTGCTTACCCTCGTTTCAATTTACTTATAGCGTTTTCAACCTCACTGAGAGTTTGGGGACCTGTGTCAGTTTTCCATTCGGGTAGCTTGGGGATAGTGGGTAAGCTAAGAGTAGCTGGGGGCCAGTTGAACTGTTCCTGAAAGTGTTCTGCCCATCGTTCTAATCTTCTAGATTGAGAGTGAATCATCGACCCATCTTGTTCAGAGATAATTTCACTAACTGCCGATTTCTTAATCCCTGTGTCCTTGATAAGTCGGAACAGCTGTTTACTGTTTCCCGCTGTCACCGATGCTTCTATCGCTTTTACTTTTGTTGCCCACCACTATTCACGATCCTTACGCAGACTCTTTGTCAGTCTACGTTTCAGTTGTCATCGCTCTTCATCATATTCCGAGCCTGCTGGGACGAGTTTTCGTGCCTCCATCAGTTCACTAGAAGTTCTAGAGATCCAATGGTCTTTCATAACCATTAGATTGGGGTTAGATGCAGATGGCGCTGCTGCGTTTACACCTGCTTTAAAATCATTCCAAGCTACTTCGGGGTGAACCTATTGGTTGTGGGCGACTAAATGCTTAGCCAAACCATTCCTAAATGTAATCTTCGCATTCTCAGTTTCAAAGTGATATCTAAAGCGTTTACCTGATGTAACCTTTCTGCGACCATCAAAACGCATAGAGATACGTGCTCTCACTAGGGCGTGGTCAGAATCTAGACACGTGTCCCAGAAAGAGCGGCAGTCCTCTGTGCAACCTCTCCAACGGTAGCTGATGCCGATGTGGTCGATTTGTGTCCATCGTTGTGTAGATGTTGGTGGGTCGCAAGGCTAAACAATGTCTTTCCTTATGCTTAAAGTTTGTGCTAGCTAAAAATAAACGGTAGTCTGAGCATAACTGCAACAGACGATCTCCGTTGTCTGTCCTCTGGGCTGAGATGCTGGGTAACCCACCTAAGTGCTTTTCAGCCTGATTTAGTTTACCTACTTGGGCATTAAAATCTCCTGCTATAATTACTATGTCTGAGCGCTTAGCTTTCTGAAGGAGGCTAGAGAACTCGTCTTTCACTTCATTTGTGCAGCAGTCAGTTGGGGAGGGGCATAAGCGGAGACGACAAAATAGCATCGGTGTGTGTCCCTATCTTTCCGAGTTCGTACTGTGCCACTTAGACGAACAACACATAAACGACTGTCTACAAGAATCCACTCGAGAAGTGCCTGTTCTGACCGTAAGCGTAGTGCTATGTCTACACCAGCAAGACCACGTGAACCTGCTTTAGGGTCTCCAGATAAACGAAGAGTGAAGTGTGCTGTTCAGCTGCATTGATTAAGTGAGGTCAAACGGATGACCATGCTGGAGTCCTGTATGCGTGTTTCGGAGACAGCACACCAAGAGATTCTAATGTTCTAGCTAAGGCAGCTTGTTGATTGATTTGACACAGCGTATGCACATTAAAAGCTCGAACATGAAGTTTAGGGCTCGGCTTCAGGAGACCTGGTATGACATTTCGGGAACTCGGGTAACCAGTACAAGCGGCACGCATAGAAGATGTAGTAGAAACCAGAGAAGGTGAACGTGTTTGATCTCGAGCAATGTGATCCCGAGTGCTATTAGAAGTATGAGGGCGGTTATCACTTCCCGGTTGCCCACACCGTGAAAGGGTTCTTCTTGAGGTACTTTAAAACGAAAGTGTTATGGGGAGTGGTCTTGATGACCTGAGAGTGTGACCACAGTGCCCAGGGGATAACTGTTTGAGGTTGGTCACCTATATTAGTTGTTGCTCCGGTTGTCAGAAGGGGCATTGGCCTCGTGATTTTCGAAGAAGCCAGGCTTTCATCATTAGGCTTCATAACTCTTCGCAGTAACGATCTTCCAACTCCCAGGGCGTAATTCAAAGGATTTAAATAGTTTTTTCTGATTTGCACGTTTCTAGCAGGGTTTTTGTTTTTACGGGATAGGGTTGTTAACCCTATGGCCAACCCTCCTCCTTTATCCGGACTTGGGACCGGCAGTAACCTCTGGGAGGTTCTAGGCAGAGTTAATTGTGATCTGAAGTGTCGAATGAAGTGAATAAGCTAAAAATGGTCATGGTTTTGTCAAACATTGGTTAGTATTCAATCAGTCCAGTCATTCCATTTACATTCAAATTTTGTCTTGTTAATAGCTCACTCAGGAGATTTTTCACACGTCTCGGCGAAAACTATTTATTAGTGGTAGTAGTCTTATTATTTTTTTGTTCATTGTCTTTTGTTTTATACAACCGTATTAATTATTGTTCATTTAAGTAACTTTCATTCAGTCTATGGGGTTTTAAAGTTCAGCTGCTTGAACTGTTACACTC
Organism: Schistosoma mekongi; assembly: GCA_034768735.1. Lineage (NCBI taxonomy): Eukaryota > Metazoa > Platyhelminthes > Trematoda > Strigeidida > Schistosomatidae > Schistosoma > Schistosoma mekongi. The sequence goes on from CM068305.1 coordinate 6,171,842, forward strand.
TTGTATGCATAATATTGTTTACTTGTTTCTGTGTACGCTTAGTCTAGATTGTGGTGTTTGGGTATTCTAGATTAATTGGGTGATCCTTAAAAAAGGATCAGGGATTACGCAGAGTAAACACATACTACTCAAGACATGTTTCATGTTACCGATTATGGCTTATTGACTTCGTTTTATATGATGGTCATTAAAAATATATTTCTACCGATTTTAGCATATGGTTATGCCTATTTTTATACTTCTTGTATATGTTTTTAGCTCTACATGGTAACCACTAACAGTTTCCACTAATGTACCGGAATCATCCTGTGATATCTAATTCACCACATTCTCCACAGTCCTCCCAGCCATACTACTCTAGGATACTTTTACCGAAAGAGCCGGGCAATGGTCCACTAAACCATTCTCAAAGGAGGCATTCTCTTTTAAATGGTTCAAGTTCAACGTCATCAGAACGTTCTAAACAATCTCTGGTTTCAGCCTATTTCGGTCGCAGTAGGACATTACATAGAGATTCCCCTAGTTATATGCCAACCATCTTTAACTTTCAACCTGTAAATGGTTACCATTCTCCTGTTTTGAAACGTCGCGTCTGTCAAACTGAGAATACAATAACAAACCTGATTAGCAATCCTGTGCCACCTAATCCAGACATAACTATTCAGCGTGGTTTACGTGTTTTTGAGTCGAAAAAACGTGCTCGGGAACTTACTGATACCACTGCCTCTACAGAGGGATCATCCCAAGATGGATCTGACTTCGGGAATACTAAACGTCGAAAAACATCTAGGATGTTCGATATATCTACCTTAGGTTGCACAAATGAAGTTGATGGCTTTTCTTTTACATCCCTGCGTCAACTCAATAGTGTAAATACAATCAGGGTTAATATCTGTCCCACAGACAACCGAATATCATCAAATATCAATGATCAAAACAGTAAGTCTGTTCAAACTCAAGCTGTAAGTGAATATGAGGATGATAAAACACCATCAAGCACCTCATCTATGGACTATGTTGAGCCAACACGAAACACTAAGTTTGGATCTGCTGCAGCTCTTAGGCGAAAAATTCCATACATGTCGCCGTCTGAACTTGATGCTCATCTGCGGTCAACTAAAGCTTTAACATGTACAAGCCAGTATGTTTTAGAAAATAACACTTCTGTGACCAGTGACTTAGATTTTATTGATTTGGATACATCACCTGTTCAATGTTCGATGAAAAAGGTTCCAGCCAATATAATTGTAACCGAAAGCAGTCAAATTACAGAGCATTCAATTCAGTTTCCTTTCAGTAGTACTAGACCATCTCTGGTTGCTAATGTATCGTGTTATGATGCGAAATCAGATATTGATAATTTAGAACTCCCAGCTGTTCAACCAACATCTTTAAATCGTTTTATTGCTAATCTTGAAGGTCATTCAAACCTATTTGTTAATAAAATGAATCAGTCACAGATTAAGAGTACTTCATTTTATCGTCCTTCTAGTGGATTTGATGTGGAGTCGCGTGTAAAACGTATCCGTGAACTGATCTCTGCCAAATCGAGTAATAGTAATTCCAGTAGTTTATGCGGTTATAATGCTCACTCTACTATAACGTCTACTACTAGTACTAGCTATTTCAATCCTACCACTCAAATCATGGCTAGTCCAAATACGATTTCAATAGTTTCTTCCATTTCATCGTCATTATCTGATATTTCCTCAGAATCTAGTATCAATTTCATGTCAGTTGTTACATGCCGTGCTTCTGCATTAGTTCACAATATCACTTCCGTTAGTAATACATCACCATCTACAACCGTTTCCAAACTTTTCAGTTTTCCTGTTATCACTTCAGTTAGTGAAGTAATCAGTACTCAAACTGTTATATCGACATCTGTTGCTGCTACTACTGTAATAAGTCTTCCTGGCGCCACAAGTTTCAGTTTCGCTCCATCCAAGACATCATCCATCTTAGTGACTAGTACTGATAACTTATTAGCAACTACTGTTACGACGGTGGCTTTCTCCTTTCCCGCGCCTGCTTCTACTGCTCACATCTCAGTTTTAAATGAGCCAATAACCATCTCAACAATAGCGGTGGTTACATCAGCCCCAGTCTCATATTCAACATTTCTAGCAGGTGCAAAACTTGGTGTTGTGTCCACATCTCAAAGTAGTTCCCTCGCAGTTCCATCTTCTATATTTACTTTTCCGACTAGTACAATAACCACATCTACTACAATCTTGACTACAACGGCGACAACAACAGTAACACAGAAAACTACTGTTGCCTTCTCGTTCACATTTCCACCCACTTCATCGACTCCTTCCTTATTACTTCAGGCAACTAGTATGTTTATTTCATTTATGTAACTCCTTGTCGAAATTTGTTTGTCTTTAGTGATATTATAGCTATTGTCTACTTCTTTGATTGTTGCCTATTATTCTTGTCTCTGATTCAAAAGCAGAGTTGGCACGTGTGTACACAGAACAATAGTGTAAAATCATCATAAAATCCTAATTTCAAATAATAGTGTTAAATGTTTTCATTACAAATAAACGAAATTAATTCGTTTATTTATACAGTGGAATGATTTGTCTGAACGACAACTAGAAAATTAGACCAATAAAATTTCTAATTTAAAGCACTTTCAGATGGCTTATTGTTGGGATTAATTAAAGCGTGTATCATCCGTCGCTATATTAGAAATCTTAAAGCTGCGTTCTATCGCTTCTAACTAGTCATTTATTGTACTTTCTTGTAAACGTAAATAAACTATCTACTGCCTATGTTAATCGGAATTTGAAAATCTAGTTGTTTGGTATGATATTAAAACACATTATTTAAATGTTGAATCACTATTTTGATTGTCTCCATATGTTGTAAATATAGTTAGGTATGACCTAAACGTTGTCAACACTTAGTTAAACCACTGCTTTCGTTTCTTCAACCCAAATAAACTTAGCTACATGTTATTTTTTACTGATTATTTTCAACATTATGCTGTTTAGTTTTTTTGTATGAATGTGTGATATTGTGGCGCATAATGTGTTAATGTTGCTGATAGGTATTCGGTTATCATCAGAAGTATGTAATATTGAGGCTAAGGGTGAACAGTCTACAAGATATAAAAAAATGGAGTAAGGCAATCATTTACAGAAGTTCAGTAGGATCATCCAAAATGCTTAGAAACGACAGTTCAGTTAACTTATTGTGTTTAATATTTGATTGAATCATTTTGTCAGTGGGGTTTTAACTCAGACGTTCATTTAATTTCATTTGTATTTGTACTTTAGGCCCGAAATTATCGCTGACAGAAAATCTCACTTCAAGTGTTTTCGAATCTCCGAAACCTTATTCTACATTCACTGGGTTTTCTTTCTCGAAACCGGCTATTACATCGGCTTGTACTTCTACTAGTATTTCTCCTGTGGATACTACAAATACAGTTCATTCTAGCAGTAACAAACCATTTAATTTTGGCTCTAGTAATTTACAGCCTGTTTCTACAGCTTCGCTTTTTACATTTGGAGCATTGCCAGTGGCTACATGTTCACTAAACCCAGTCTCATCCGTTACCTTTGGACTAACTTCTGCACCATCATTTCTGGGATCATTTTCCACTACTGCACCTGTGTCAAGTAGCTTCGTATTTGGCGCTAATTTGTCTAAGTCTTCATCGACCATTTCAAGTAGTGTTTTTGTTCAGTCTACAGTTGTCACTACGTCCTCACTAAGTACGGTATCCAGTAATGGTGGTCTGTTTACCTTCACGTCCCCAGCTGTGAATACTTCTTGTACATCGTTATTTGGATCCAATTCCGTTAATATCAGTTCCACAGCTTCATCACTTCCCGCGAATTCATCTTTTTCTGGTTTCAGTGCAACTGGCTTGAACCCGTTGTTTACTCCAGTGCCTAAAACATTCTCAACAAACTCTTTCACTTTGGGGATTAAGCCCGCAAATGTAACTCCTGTCCAAACTACATCCCTATTTGGGACTAGTAACCAAATTTTCGGAACTCCTACTACTTCGTCCGTAAAGTTCAACTTTAATCAATTAACACCTAGTACTGCATCTAATGTAGCTATTACTACTAGTTTATCATTTGGTTCGACAATTGGAACTATAACTGCAACTTCTGTAACACCTGCTAGTACAACCTTATTTCAATTTGGCAGTTCCAATCCTAATCCAAATTCTTCCATAACTTCTGTCTCTCAACCATTCTCATTTGGTTTATCAGTTCCTCAATTTTCATTTGGTCAACAGTTTACATCTGTGTGTTCTCAACCTAACACTCAACCAACTATATCATTTTCTGCTCTTAATTCAGGTTCCGCAACTACCATCGCTAATGCTTTTCAATTTTCTCCAACTTCTTTATTTTCTAATATTAATCCATCAACTAATTTTAGTGGGTTTAATTTCTCTCTTACTCCAACATCGACACCAAGTGTAATTAGTCCTCAAGCAAATACTGGTTTTATTTTTGGTCAAACAGCACTAAGTACTGGCGTTAGTTCCAATCCATTCACTTTTGGCACTTCCTCGACTGGTGCCTCGTCAAATGCTCCGAATGCGCCTCGACGTCGACCACTTTCAAGCAGACGCTCTCGCCGCCCATAATTTTTGCTCGTTTCTCTAAGTAATCATGTAATTATATATTTTTGATGTTTTATGCGATAACATACAAAATTGACAGTATCTTTTTATAACTAGAGTTATTGTATGTGCACTTGTTTGTGTGTATACGCACTGAAGTACTAAAGTTCTGATCTAAACAAATGTAAACTTGCTTGTTGTACACACAGTTGTGTAAATGACATTAGTTTTTCACTTTTTTTCACATGGTGCCATTTAAAACTATCTATAATTTTGCTCTCTTCAAAAGAACATCAACTTTCTTGGTGTGTGAATGTAACAACACATTGAGTTAGTTATTGTATATTCCCATTCTCCTTAATTGTCTTTAATTTTCAATCCCATATCAAATATTGTTCCTAATTTTTTTTTGAAGAGGCGAATTTATTACTAGTGTTATGAGTTAATATGTATTATAAAATATAGTTATTAATTACTATTTTATGCTTGGAGAAGATTGTTTTGTTCTGATTTTCTGTCTTTTTTTTTGTTTAAATGTAAAACATGTGTTTAATGTGATATGTACTCGAGTGGATGGGTTCCTAGATGAAATATTCAAACAATTCTTTGTTGGACTACTGCTTTGGATTAAACTTGCAAGGTGTACTTCATTGGTACATGCCTTTTTCCAGTATTGAAAACGGTTATAAAATTTGGGTGATATTCCTTAGAATCTCTGCAGGGTTTGTTATTTACTGTGTAAGTACTCGATTATGTATATCATTTTCAGTTGATCGGAGTTAGATGTCCTCAGTCAGGGTAGCCCCTTATTTCCCTTTTTATTTAGCGCCATTATTAATTTTATTCCAGAAATTGCACCTCATTTAACTTTTCAGAAACTGGTATCTTACTAGAAGCCTCACTTATCGTCTTAAGATATGTAAATAATATAGTTCTTTTGCATGAAGTGGCTGAAAGTATTGAGTGTCCTGATCATAGGAAGTTAAGCAGTTGAGTACGTTAACCATTTCACCTATCTGATCAGCCCTAGTGAGTTGGTGTCTGAATGAGACTCAGCAGGCTCGTTTGGTCTTTCCAAACTTACGTCGTCTATGGCTTATGCGAATTATCTGTTTGCTGAACAATGGACGCGTATGCTTCTCAACGGTCGTCTCTGTATTAACCACTGAACAGTCACACTGTGGATGTTACATCAACCTATAAAGTCGTTTACTATTGGTTACAGTGGAGATGGTTCTTCCACATCTTATCTCCTAGATGTTGGTTGCGATTATTTTATACTTGTCTTCCCGTTCTCTATTGTCAGACTATATTCTGGTATTCATCTTGTTAATTTGACCTGGTCATTCTAGTTATGATACGCTGATTGGAGTTGACGCAAATATGCTTAGCTCTGGGTTTATGCGATATGGTGGGTTGTTCTAGATAAGTTATATTCAGTTTTGGGATGAATATCCCCCAGTTTTGTTGTGTTTACTGTTTGTGAATCTAGAATATAGTAATTGTCAGCCTCCACTTAGTAATCAGTGGATATAGTTAGTTCTCGGATGACACTTTTACTTGAGGTATAATTTGCACCAAATTAAAGTACGAATCTTAGTGTTAAAAGAATATGTAGCGTAAGTCTAAAGTCCCTCGTTTTATTACCTTCAGCTATCAACAAATAGAATTGTTCATATGGTTGACACTACAGCGTTTTATATAAAAAAGCGTATTTTTTCAAGGGTATCCTTCTTGTATCTGTCGTTATATATACGAAAAATAAAAATTTGAAATTGCATCACGGCACAGAAACTACGCATGAGGAGCTTGTCACTCTACCTTAAAAATTTTAATTTGCTGTAAACTATTACCCTTCATTATGACAATACAAAGGTATAAAAAAGATTTGGGGAATAAGCATCTATCAGTACTAAAGTGGAGAGCAAGAAAGTGACTTTATGAAAGTGTTCCGACTAGCTCACTTTGTTATAAACATTTATAACAAATGTAAAGTAGAAATAGATACCTCTTTACCGTCTACAATGGGACATATACCATACAATTATATGACTACTTTTTATATCCTCATACAATAAAGACTATCTACTCAATTACTATGTCTGTTGTAACCGATCATAGTGTGTTTACTTTTGAAATTCACAAAGAAATACACTAATTGAGAACTTGAATTTATTCTTTTGAAAGCAACTCTGTACATAATGTCATGTAAATGTTATTCATTTGTTTTTCTTTTTTTTTTTTAAAAAAAAATGTATAAATTGCCCCTTCTGTACCGAATTTTTTTTTGAAAAAAGAACATTTATGAAACATCAATGCTCACTTGAAGACTTTTAAATATTACAACATCTTTTGTTGTTGTTATTGATATAATCACATACACTGCCTTTAATGAGTTTGATTGATTGATTCTTTTTGAGTTAATAAACCTGATGGCATGAAAATAGAGTTAGTTGGTTGTAGAAATTCATTGAAGTTATAACTAGTTGATTGGTTTATGTTCTCACATCCTGAGACTTTCAATACTCGGTTTTGTAGTGTACATCTGAAATTAATTTGAAAATTATGTTAGTTGCCAGTTGTATTACTTACATATAAGTAATAGAATTGAGATGGTTATTTTTGTGAAGCCCCTGGGTCGGAATCTGGGTTGCTCACTGCTGAGGAGTTCTACACTGGAACAAGGCATCTTTCCAATGCTCCCTGGTCTTCAGTGGTACTCTGCCAACATCAGTCTGTGACGTATTCAATCAATTAAATAAGTAATAGTTTAATCCGATCAGTAGCATTAGACATAGTCTATTGTCAGTCAGAGTATGTATAGCATTTCACATCGCTGTATGGTGCTATATTATCTTATTCTAGATCTTAAGTTGAATTATTTCTTGATATGCATCTTTGTTTTATTTGTGCTTGCTGAACTATATAGTAGCATTAATCTTGTTAACTAGATTTCATTGTTCTGATGTGATGTGGAAACTCGTACATAACTAAATGATAATAAATTATAGGCTAAGTCTCAGTAGGTTCGTTTTGTTTAAAGTTTCACAGCATAGACTAATCGTAAACAATCACTGATATGCATAGTATGAAACTCCACAATAGTTTACATTCCTAACTCCATCAATCATCGAGCCTGGCACATTTCAGTTTTGCAGCAAACAATGTTTGAACTACTGAGTCAAAATCCATAAGTTTACTCTTCCGATCTCCATCAGTTCGTTATTTTAGTGATCTCATCAAATGACATTGGTGGATAACTGCCTCACACTTGACATAACTGAACTCCTCTGACCACGTCTCACCAAATCTATGTAATCATCACCCGATGCCAATCACTTGTAAACATCAATTTGTTAACTGTTATTATCACTGAATAAATGCTAGTCTTTTATGTCGTGAATCACATTTTTTTGTAGATTTGACTTATCATTCTCACTATGTCACACCTAAGTTTGGATAACCACTCATTTCATATGCATCACACAATAGGTAAGTATTTATTCCACTTTTTCTTCATAGACACTAGTAGTAAATCTCTTCATAGTACTTTAAGTAAGCTTAATCTCTTCATTTCATTGCCAAAATCAAGCAGTTTTTGATAATACTGTATTACTGAGTTCTAAAAACGCTGTACTTGAAGATTTCGACTATCTTCTTCAATCCTATAGGCTTCAGGAAATATAAAGAGGTTATTTCTCGAGTTATTAGTGACTACTATTGTTGTGTATTAAATTCAGTGCAGCATAGTTTCTTATAACTACCTTGTAACAAACTACGTGATTAGTGCCATGTGGTTAAATTTTAAATGTTACGGTTATGCTTTCAGGCCACTCAGATTACCAATACTGATCTAGTTACTTTATCAATGTCTTTCAATGAAACTTATTTTGAAATAAGCTGGATTTTATAGATTGGTATTACGTTTAGTTGATTTGATTCGTCACAGATCGGTGTTGGCACGGTACCATTGAAAACCAAGGAGCATTAGACAGCTGTTTCGTCTTATTATGGGACTCCTCAACATTGCGCATCCTAGATTCCACCCCAGGGGGGAATACTTAGTACCAACATCCATTCTAGTTAGACATTCCTTGTAACGCCATCCATCCCTGTGTACTTTGGGTACGATATCTGAATTTACTACTTATTATTTTTAAGTAGCATAAATTTCCATTTCTAAATTTGTCCTCTGTGTTTTAAGAATCACTTTCATTATGTTCAGCGGTTATATCCTTCATTGATGAACAGTGGACATTTACCCGTTGCTACTGACTGTCTCTATCAAGTTAATACCACAGGGAACAACAATATATTGGTTTTAGGTGAACAATGTGTAGTCTACCTATGCTCATAATTACGGGCGATATTAATAATTGATAATCCACTATATTATACAATTTCTCAACGCCTTACTCAAGTGACTGACCCGATGAGGAAAATAACTGCCTGTATATTACTTGAAGAGTAGTTTCAACTTCGTCACTAGAATAGAGCGAAACAATTTAAGCGCAGAATACTTGTTCTTTCTTTACAAAAATTTATCAAAGGAATTAATCCTACAACGTTATAACAATGTTTACTTTTCCGAAAAGTATAGCATCTACCATATCGAAACAGAATTGCTGAGTTGTGTTTTAGTATTTGCATCTTAGCCTTTAGTAGAAATTGGTTTGATTTAAACGAATTATGTATATAGTTGCTAATAGTGTAGTATCATAATGAGATTGTAGGTGGCATTATTCGATATCGATATTTAGTAAGAAATGACCATGTGTGTATAGTTTCATCATATTGACGTAGGCAAATAGTAAAATATATGATTGCTGAAGTATTTAATTTTAAGTATATCTAAGGGCGGCCAATCCAAGATTTAACATCAATTCATGACGACATTGACAGTTGGTTTAAGTTATTCGATGTGTTGGTGTAAACAACTTAATTATTGTGACTAGCAGTTGACGATCCTAGTTGCTATGTCTCAAAATTGGTTACACTGTTTCCGTTTCAATATAATTTCATTATTCTTATGCCTTTATTTAATCGCTTGCTTTCCAATCATATTTTTTTGAATTATTAATTCTATCATCTTACTGCCACAGATATTATGATTAATTCAACTGCTTGCTTATTCATCTTGTTAGGTTCATGTCGATGCCCTACTGTGGTATGATGTCGTAGACTAATGCCTATTTTTGCTACTTCCCTACACTAATTATGACTGACTGATACATGACGTTTATTATGAAAATGTTGTATTCTAATTTAGTAAGACATTGAATACTCACCCATTTAAATAATGTATTGCCAACTTGGCTTGTTCATTATCTGACATAATCACGAACGCTTTCATATCTTGTTTATCATTGGTGTTGTTCATTATTGAAGTATTCTTATTTTCACCATTTGTTGTGATTTCTTTATTAGGCAGTAACTGTACAGATAGTACACTTGGAAATGCAGAGAATAATCTCAAAATGATTGATTCATCTGTCCCAGGAGCAAGGCCATCGATTTTTAACACTGTCGGTGTAGATGATACAGGATTAGAATAGTGAGTTGGAGCAAATAAACTATTTGTTGTTGTTGTTGATGCTGTTGTTCCATTAATACCTCCTGCAGCTACTGCATTAGCAGAAATATCTTGAAGAAGTCTAGTTGTCGCTGCATTAATATCTAGATTTGGTGCTAGTTGGTTTAATATTATTGAATCTAAAACAGGAATGGATGCCTTTGTTGTATTATAATGATTATCATTATTATTCAAATTACTGATTAAATTCAAATTTTGCTGTTTAGTTGGAGCTAAATTCACTGTCGCTTGTGTAGTGTTAGTTGGTCCAATCTGTGTATTGTAATATTCTGGGCGGTTTAGAAATGGAATTGTATTCAATGATATATTAGATAGAACATTGTTAGGTTGACTGAACAGGTCACCAAGGGAATTGTTTGTATGATAAATATTACTAGTTAATTGATTTAAGCTTGATTCCATATTAGTTCCAAGCCAAGGTACTGTAAGACTGAAAATGTAATATGATAATTAAGTCAAAGGTTACTACATAATTTGATAAAGTACAAGTCGATTTTTGTTTTAGGTCACCTGAAGTCTTTCTACAGAGGCGTATAATGGTAGATTCAGTACAATCTTCTCATTTTATCAATAAATCTAACTATCTGACTGAATGGTTGGTTACTCTATATGTTTATTACGTTTAACCTTTACCTAGAATTTAGACAATTACCGGCTTGTGTTAATACGTACTTGTTCACAATAGTTCTTCAATTGAGGATGAAGTTTTGTTCTGTTTATGCTGGTTTTGCTTTACAAATTATCGATTACATAAATGATTGACCTAAACTCAAGCAACACAATTTTAACTTCTCAGACTGTGACTTAGGGACAAATTCTACAGGTGGTCTCAGTTGCCTTAAGATAGAAAGCATGACTTTTTGGAAGTTTCAATTAACACGTATCCTAAGTCCAGAAGTGTTTCCTCCACACCAACTCCAACCACTACAGAGATGACTCTCAAAGACCCTGAAAATGCTCCTAAAGGGTTGGAAGCATTCCATCTAATGAAATTTGTTTAAGATTTAGCATTGTATCATTCTTGCTTTGGAATGCATTTAAACGGTTTTTTTAGATCACCTTGAAACCATAGATATACACTATATTTTGTACATATTTAACACATACTGAAGTAGTCTTTACTCTCATATTCTATATTTTGATTTACTACTTGCGAGGCTTCGGAAAGCAGGGAGTTAAAGAAAAGGAAACAGTTAGGGAGCTTACATGCGATAGCCTAAGCTAAAGTATAAAATTTAACAATCATAATTTTGTCAACTTGGCGTAATCACTAATTATGGTGATGTGATGAAATTTCCTGATAATATACTAACCATTCAGACAATTAAACTAGAAACTAACCACAATTCCATATTTTATTGCAAATTAAAACCTGTTTTATGAGTTCATTAGTTTCCCTCAAATATCAGTGATGACCTTATATCTATGGTATTAATGTTCCTGTTTTAAAATAAAGTTTCGATGGATTTTTTCTGATTGTAATTGATAACCATGTATGTCAATTGTATCGAATTCATTTGTAAGGACAATTCTTTATGCTAGCATTGTAATCCAAAGTACATCTGAAATTAGGCATTAACAACTTTCTAGGTTATGACTGAAACCTTCCAGAGGTTACGCTAAACAATAAAATAACTAAAGTCTTTTGATTACACCAGTGAATTGTGATGGTTTTGTGGAGATTTACAAGAAGTTTAATTATCTGTAACCATTACAGATTAATGTTGGCTGGGTACCACTGAACACCAGATAGAATACGACAGCTGTTTCGTCTTAGTACGGAATCCTCAACATTACTCATCGTAGGTTCTGCCGGAGACTCGAATATAAGACCTTCAGTATTCACGGAGAACGCTTAACCATCTGACCCTCTGGGCTAGACGGTATCCTATTGTAGAATCCTCACTTCCATAATTATAAAATGATTAAAAAGGTTACTGGGTTTACTTTATGTTTCTATTAAAGTTCGATTGTATGACCTACATGCACATGAAATGTTCTCACTTAGGTAGAAAATAATCCAACTATTTCTAGAGAACTATTAAATTAATAATAGTCATTGTCTACTGTTCATTTGTCATTGGTGTAAAGTAACTTATTAACATTAATAACTGAAATGTAGTAATAAATGTATTCAAGACTGAATTTATCATTTTGTATAAAATCATTTACCCTATAACTCCTGGCAATCGTTGTTGTGTACCGTTTAATTGTGATAATAACTGTGTTTGTAGTGGATCTGGTTGATTAGTTGTTGCTGCTGCTAATGCTGCAGCCAAAGAGATTGCTGCATTGATATTATTATTATTGTCAGAAGTTTTACTAAGTAAACGTAATCCATTAGCTGCAGCTGGAGATGATGTTAAACCGTTCACTGAAGTATGATTCGTACCGTCAAATGGATTAATACGTACAGGTATAACACAACCATCTAATGGATTAAATCTGAAATTAATGAAGACAGGGATTATTATGCAAATGAATTCTATGGTAAACACATAAAAACTTATTCTATATTCAAGCATTAACACTGTTTCATAGCATAAGTGTCAACAGTATAATGTCATTGAATGTATCAACATTGGGATACAAGTACATTCAGCCGATGAGTCCCAAATACGACGAAACGCGCGTCGTGGATTCCGCTTGACAGTCACAATCCAACTTAAATATATAACTTTTAACTATATGTGTATCTGTACACTAGATTTTAAGTTATGCATAGTGTTAGTATATATTACTTGGCCGAGGGCGAGGGTATAGTTCGAACTTCTGATGCCAAGTGTTGAAAGCACTAAGCTACAGTTTTATGAGTTAATATCGATTTAAACTTTCAGTTCTTTGAGCTAATCTTATTATATCAAATGATTTTGTTGCAATAAAGTGTCATCTGAGATCACGCTTTTGACTGACCACATTTTACATATCTAACATATATAGTTTTTAGATTATTCTGTTTGCCGCGCATTTATATCGACCGGATACTAGTAAAAACCAAAAAGCACTGGGCTGGTTTTTTATTCTAGTATAAGTCTCCTCAGCAGTGCGCACTCTTAATCCCGCCGGGCGGGGATAGTACCCGCGACCTTCAGGTTGCGTGGAAAAAGCTTAACCCCTTACAGTACTAGCCCGGCGTCCAATAGTAAAATTTCCACCTTAATTAATTTGTGAAGCAGCACTACAATCACCGATTATTGCTAGTGAAAACTTTCTTGATCTTGACATGTTTACATTGTAACGCAATGTAGTTTTCATATTCTGTATTTTACCTATTAGCTAAAAACGTAAATTGAGCACTTCTTATGTTGCAGAAGTCACTGATAAACCTGGACACAGTATTTCACTTGTTGTACATTCCTTTCTTGATATGTATGTTGCACGATGGTTAAACATTGGAATTGCTTTTACCCCGCTCTTTTTGGATTTAGCTTACTTGTGGAACCTGGTCTAGTACTCAGGCATTGGTTGAAGATAGTTGTTGAGTTATACGGGTCTATTTCATTTAAGGAGTCAAATAGATACCATGCATTATCTAAGCATTCAGCTCGATAGAACCCACAACTACACGTTTCACTAATCCAACGTCGTCGAATTCTGTAATCTCAATGCCATATGTAAATACAGAATTACTTCTCACAAACAATTATTTAATGATATTTTACAAAGTAAGCTTTCATACTTATATATGGTTAGAGTATGATGTAGTACCGGATTAGTCAAACAGATAGGTCATTTTGTAACCTTGTACAGTGAAATCCAACTTAAGAAGAAGAAGATGGAGGAGAATGCGAAACAATGACTTCTTGAAGATGCCATGTCGTGTTACTATGAAACGTGGTAATAAGGAGTTAACAATAACCCAATCTTATTCATCTTCGTATAATCAGTATGCTTCGTTAACATATCACTGAAGAAGATAGTAGATTGAATTTACATACCGTAGTCAATATTTCTCAAGTTATAGTGAAATAGCTCTACGGTTTAGCATTCATTCGTAGTTTGTCAGTGTGATCAGTTTTACTGATTATTTTTGCTAGCGGGGTTAGAACTTTGATAACACTTCACAGATTCACTAGGAACTAAATGCAATAAAGCGCCTGAGTCAAAATAATGAACTTCATATAGTGTCTGTCTTCTAGTAAATGAAAATGATTCACTATATTTTAGTTACCAGTAAATAACTATCACTTTTGAACTGAGGTGGTTTTGTATAGATAGGTATTTAATTTAGTTGTTTGTATTCGTCAGAGATTAATGTTGGTTAAATACTACTGCAAACTTAGGAGCACTAGACAGCCAACCTGATGGTATTGGGCTCAATTCCATAACGAAATCGAAAGTACGCACTGCTGAGGAGCCCTACAGTTTGGCGAAACAGCTGTTCAGTACTCTCTGGTTTTCAGTGATACCATAGTAGTATCAATCTATGACTAATACAGACAGTTACACTTAATACCGATCTCTACAAAACCACCTCACTTCAATTACAATATTTAGCTCACTAGTGACTAATGTTAGGATGTTCCTGAAGTTCTAGTATGGAGTCGTAACTGGTAGAGTTTAGACCTGTCATGAGTGAGACTGTCATAACTGATAACAATTAACATTCGTCACTCTATATCATAAACTGATCACAATCGGAATTCAACCACTGCAAATCAGCTCAATGATACAGAAGGTTAATCATTCACCAATTCTTAGAATTCGTCAATCAATCAATCAATGCCTGTTACTCCAAGTGGAGCATAGACCGCCCACCAGCATTCTCCAACCAACTCTGTCCTGGGCTTTCCGTTCTAGCTCTTCCCAAGTGCTGTTCATTCTCTTCATGTCTGTTTCCAATTCCCGACGCAATGTGTTCTTGGGTCTTACTCTGTTTCTTTGGTCTTTGGGATTTCACGTTAGTGCTTGTACTGTGACACAGTTTGATGGTTTCCTCAGTGTGTGTCCAATCCATCTCCAGCGTCTTTTCCTAATTTCTTCCTCAACTGGAAGTTGATTAGCTCTCTGCCACAACAGGTTGTTGTTGATGGTATCTGGCCAACAGATCCGGAGAGTCCTACGCAGACAGTTGTTTATAAATACTTGTATCTTCTGTAGGATACTTTTCGTAGTTCTCCAAGTTTCAGCTCCATACAACAGGACTGTCTTCACATTTGTGTAGCCCCTAGGGTTGCTGCCGGTCCCAAGCCCGGATAAAGGAGGAGGGTTGGGCATGGGGCTAGCAACCCCATCCCGTAAAACAGCAAACGTGCTAAAAAAACGCTAACCAGTAAAAAACCTTTATAATTCGTATTCTTACATAATTTATAAATTTCAACTTTCCTATTCTTAATCTTACGTAACTATTCTTGCTAATTGATTCTCAATCAAAATTTTCAACAATTTATCTTATTAAGTATTATATAATTGAGATGGTTATTTTTGTGGAGATTGGTATGTTTTCTTGATTGGATGCGTTACAGATTGGTGTTGGCAGGGTATCGTTGAAAACCATGGAGCACTGGTCAGCTGTTTTGCTCTAGTGTGGAACTAATCACAGTGCGCACTCCAGATCCTGCCCCAGAGGCTTCAGGTTGGCGAACACCTAACCCTCTGCACAACTGGACCCGCCGGCACCCAATGGTAGAATTTTCACTTTCATCAATTTATGATATATAGCATGACGATCATCGATTGTCATTGATGATAACTGTCTCACTTCCGATAAATCTGAACTCCACCAGTCATGACCTCGCACTAGAGCTTCAGGAACATCTAGTTATCACCAATGGCAACAGATGATCGTTGCGCTACATATCACACATTATGGAATCTATTAAGTTGCATATTAACTTGGTTTTGCTGTCATTACGCTATCGCTCACTCTGTAATCGTTCAATATCTTCACCGTAAATGCATGCTCCTAATCATTGTTATTATGTAACACTATGACATGTTAACTAATACTCCGTTATTGTAAACTATATTCTACTAGTGTACCGGTCTGATGAAAACTATCTATTAGGCTTTTCACTAAATATCTTAATGTGAATTTTCACCATATTAAGATATTATTTTTCTGTGTTCTGTGAGAATTGTGTAACTCAAAGTATGGTCGTTAGAGTCTACACCTTACTTCATACTTTAGTTATATACAATACAATACATAGGTTTACTATCTGTTACTGATATCTTAGTGACTATTGCAGTACATTATGAACGGATAGCTATTTTACAAAATCGTTGTATCAAGGCAATCCGCTCATAATGCACATATATCAACAAAGACTGATCAATTTTAATCTATATTATGTCAACCGGAGGATTCAAACACATCCAAAATGAATGTTTATTCTGTTAATTACAATCAAGATATCTTTGAAATGTAGTTAACATTTTTAAGCTTAGTATAACTGGATTACAGAATGTTCTTTTTTTCTTACAGTCGTTTCATTTGGTAATTCACATTTAGATGGACGAAAGTCAAGAATTTAGTCACAACTAAAATAGATGATTGTTTCTAATATCACTTATATATCTTATTACCTAGAATGATAATTTCAACAAAATTGAGCTTTAGGTTGGTTATTAGAGTTATTTTCTTAGGTGGATTTTACTTGCCAGTCACAATCCAACGTAAAGAATACTTGTGAACTACTTCTTGATCAAAGTAATCCACTCAAGGTGTACATATAGCAACAGAGACTGACCAATTTTAGTCCATAACAAATCAAAGGGAATATCCAAGTTCATCCTAATTACATATACATCTGTTACACACGTGTAACTTCCTGGACTCAATGGCCTAGCGGTGAGCGTGGTGGCGTTTAGTATGAAGTTAACTGAGTTCGATTTTCGGTATGAATATCAACATTTGGATGCAGGCGTATCCAACCGACGAGTCCCAAATAGGACGAAACGCTAGCCCTGAATTCTGTTTGC
The DNA here is from genome assembly GCA_034768735.1 of Schistosoma mekongi. Classification (NCBI taxonomy): domain Eukaryota; kingdom Metazoa; phylum Platyhelminthes; class Trematoda; order Strigeidida; family Schistosomatidae; genus Schistosoma; species Schistosoma mekongi. The sequence goes on from CM068305.1 coordinate 6,188,956, forward strand.
CAGTCATAATTCAACATAAATAATCCAACTTAAATTGGATAGGTTATTTATAATATTCCAATGAGTAGAAATTAAAGTTTCTAACGTTACGCGACTAAGTACAAGTCGTTTCTTCAAAGGCTTAGTAAATAACCAAATTGTATCAACACAAGATTAATTAATACAATGAAAAAAGTCAAAATAAGTTAGTACAATCAAAATATACTTCTGATTGTGTCATATTAAGTCGAATTATTTGGGTCAAGGTGATTTAAAGTGAGACATGCCTGTATACGTCAGTGTATTGTGTATGCATTTGGAAAAGGTGTGTAGAAAGAGGATAGATTGTATGAGTGTTCACATGAATGAAATTTAACGTACTTTAATTACAGTCGTTTGGATAGTAAGTCTACGTTGAATGAATAGTTAAATACAATTGGATTTAACAATACGTGAAATGCTTAAGCTATTCATCTTCCTTAATAATTCAAAAAAACCATTTTTGAATAATTTGAATAACCATTTGAATAATTCATTCAATGGTTGTAATAGACAACATGTACTATTACTGTTGATTCGATCCATAATTTTTCTAATTCAATAAAATTATTAATATCATTTAGTTTAAGAACTAAATAAACTCTTGGAAGTGGGAATTCTACCATTGGATGCCGTCCCAGTGGTGCAGATGGTTAGGCGTTCGCGTCAATCTGAAGTCCCTGGTACGGAATCGTGGGTGCGCACTGCTGAAGAGTTCCACGTTAGAACGAAACAGCTGTCCAGTGCTCCCTTGTTGTCAATGGTACCCTACCAACATCAATCTGTGATATATCCAATCAAATCAAATAACCAATGTCCACAAAAATAACCATCCCAATTGAACTATAATAGTGAGCTCATTTGTGAATAACTCCAGGATGTTCCTGATGCTCTAGTGAGAAGTTGTGACTGATGGAGTTCAGACTTGTCGGGAGTGAGACAGTTATCACCAATGACAATGGATGATCGTTGCGCTACATATATATATATATATATCACATGAAGGTAAATAAGTATAAACATACCGTAGTTTGTGTACAGAAGTTGGATGAATTGGTCCACCAATTTTTCTTGTTAACTTTTCATTATTTAAATCATTTGTTATTTGTGAAGTAGTTGAAGTATTGAATAGATTATAAGTTGTATCATTATTTAATAGATCTGGAGTTATAATAGATTGTAATTCATTAGCTTTCATAGCTAATTTATTGAAATTTATTAATGAAGATAAATTTGTTATAGTTTGATTTTGATAATCAACATTACCATTATTATTATTATTATTATGATGTATTGGTGTTGATGATATTAGCATTGAATTAACAGTATTAGTTAAACTAGTTTTATTTGATGTAGGTATATTAGCAAATTTTACAATTAATGGACTATCTGACATTGAACTAACACGATAACCATTAAATTGTTGTATAGCTAATTCAGCTTCATGACGTTGATCAAAACGTATAAATCCAACACCTTTAGATTGACCTAGAAAAGTAAAGAAAGTTTAATCGTGTAAATTAATTTTGTACTGATTATATGTTAGATATAGATGGATAAACTCATTACGTAACTATTAGGATAAACTTGTATATTGTGAACATCAACATTGGGATGCAGGTACATCCAGCCGATGAGTCCCAAATAGGACGAAACGCGCGTCGTGGATTCCACTTGCCAGTCACAATCCAACTTATATGATCATTACGTAACTGTTACACCTTTATTTTACAATGATGTAATAATGATTAAAGTATCAATTATTGTAATAATTTCATTTCATTAAATAATCCCATAAAGACATTAAATGCAATTGAATTGGTCATTTATATCTTCATCAAGGCTCAACATAAACATAGTTTTCTATTTGTATACGTAAACACTGCCAGTAGATGGTGGTGAGTAAAATAATAATAATAATAATAATAATAATAATAATAATGTTACTGATAGTAATTGTTAGAAAGCATGATATGAAGTTGGTTGACAAATATAACTGATAACATATTGATGGAATTTGAGAAAAAGAGAGAAATACTGAGGAGTCCCATACTAGGATGAAAAAGCTGTGTAGTGCTCCCTGGTTGGGAGCAACTAACATCAATCTGTTACGAATACAAACAACTAAAGTTAATACTCACCTCCACAGAACCACCTCACGAATACAAACAACTAAAGTTAATACTCACCTCCACAGAACCACCTCACTTCAGAAACATAACTGTCTGTTAATTATATGACCTAATTAATTACTTAGTACTAAGAGTGAAAACATATGAATTTAAATTTGGTGATCACTTCATCAATCATCTTGATAACATATGAAGCGAAGAATGAAGAGTATGTTTGGAATGATCAGATGACTATAAGAAGTGGTTATGTAATATAGTTGGGATAAAGAATAAGCGATGAATATACATGTTCAAAATTTCCTCAATGATTAAGTAAGAGAGATATAGGATGTATAAACTCTGTTGAATGAAATACTTCGGCTAATTAGTGTGGATGCTTACGGGCTCTAGGAGGGAAGAATACGTTTGTCGGGATTCTGTATATTATTTTGAAAGCTGTATGCAAATTTGATTGATGTCTTGTGTAGACTAAATGTCAGTGGATTGAACTTTTTATAGTCTTGTTGTTTCATCATTCGGTAAACCAGGAGGGGTAACATTCTGAAAGAAGTTATTGAATTTGACTAGTCGTACGTCCAACTTAACTACATCAGCAATTAGACTGACAAATGCAGATTGAAGTGGTGGACATCTACAATCTATCCGTATTTCAACATATCAAAATTGGCTGGATAAATAACAGAACGACTAATCTAACTGCATTAAATGTTTTTTGAAATTCATCACTTAACAGATGTGTCGTTATTTTTCCTGATTGCATCATGTATGAATTTCAGCTTTAGGAACAACGACTTCTTTTACACTGTTGGTTGTTTCAATTTAGGTTAACTTTCAGACATATGTTTTGATAGAAACTTTATTTGATGCACTACATCTTTGAAGTCGTTAGAAGATTATCTACTGAGGTATTTTAAAATATTAGGACGATGGTATTAAAAATAGGAAATTCGAACTACATTTTCAACAATTAATCACATATAATCTGGTTAGCGTTTTTTTTAACCGGAAACCATCAGCAGCAGTCTACTATAGGAGAGAACAAACCAACTTCCAGTCGAAGAGGGAGTTAGGAAAAGATGCTGGAAATGGATAGGACATACATTAAAGAAATCATCAGTCTGCATCACGAGACAAACATTAACATGGGATTCTGTTGGGAAACGGAAAAGAGGAAGGCCAAAAGAACACTGCGTCAAGAATTGGTGGTAGACACTAAAAGAATGAATAGCAACTGGAAACAGCTAGAAAGCATTGCTCAAGACAGAGTTCAATGGAAAATACTGCTGAACGGCCTCTGCTCCTCTGTGATGGCTAACAGGCGTAAGTAAGTAAGTAATCACATATAAACTATGAAGAGTCCTAGAATTTTCTTTTCAAGTATTTCAAAATAACAGCTCGTATTGCAGGATACTGTAGCAACATTCTGTTCGTTAACGTTAATACATAATACTTCTTTATCACAGTAACCTGTCATATATACTTTTAGTAGGCCTGATCAAATAAACCTTTTGAAAAACTTCAGAAATACTCCTTATACATAAAGTTTCCTGATTTTGTATTACAAGTGTAGGTTGATGCATTTGACAGTAGTTCAGAAAATGACTCGAATCTATCTTACAAATGAAAATATGAAGTCTTGTAAGATTTTTTTAGTAAAATTTAGCCCTCTCCTGGCATTAGAAACCGAGAAGCACTTTCGTACTATTTTGAATTTGTCAGTTAAATATATATACATCTCATTATTGACGATTACGCAGATGTTTTTTTTTATCATGATATGAAGTACGACCTACCACGATATATGGAGACAGTAACATTGACAGGAACTAATACCGGAAAACTCAGACACTAAGGTCGTTGTTCTATGACTGCACATCCGTCCGCCCGTGAGTCCTAGTCCCCAAGCCAAGTAAGGGGACAAAAGATAGGTGGTTAAGCAACCAATCATTCAAGTTATATTTCACTCATTCGCTTACATATATACAAAAGCTGACCACACGGCGGACCAATAAGAAGAATAACATTTATACACGAAATAAGGACAATAACTGAGGAACAGGTATATAGTTAGTTATTATTATTGAATAAAAAATAATGTGATGAGAGTTCATAGGTCTAGTGGGAGGTTAGGGCGATGGGAACATGACAATAATAGAAATAAGGTGATCGATTTACATGTACACAAAATTAATGAAATAGTCTTCTGTAAGACAGTCCTGAAAGTTAGTCACCTTTCTTGAATTTCCCGATATAACACTTTTCTAGCTCCTATCACTGCAAACTCGAAAGCTTTATAACTTAGCGTTCTACGTTTAGCGAGTCGAGTCCTTGTTCTACGAGCATAAAGTCATTTGTATGGCTTTGTATCATCACTGTTGATGATTATAAGGATTAAATTTGTTCAACATCCATTGGTTTACTGAAATCCAAACTGTTGGTCTCGATGTGGCTAAAATGTAACAAATTCTATGTACTGAAATGAAACGGGCTGTGGACATTGGTATTAAGTTTTAATTAATCAAATTCCTCACACAATGATGTTGGTAGAATACCAGTGAGAACCAGAAAGCAGTGGACAGTTGTTTCACCTTAGTATGAGACTCCACAGCCATGTGCTCCATATATTTTGTCCCAGGGACTTCAGGTTGGTAGACCCACTGCACAACTGGGTCACCACCCCATGGTAGAATTTCCACTTCCATCAGTTTGTGATATATAGAGCGACGACCATGCACTGTCATCTGAGATAACCGTCTCACTCCTGACAACTCTGAACTCGAACAGTCACGTCTTCGCACTAGAGCTTCAGGAACATCCTGAAGTTATTCTTTAGTGACCTGATTATCATAACTGAATTGAGGTGATTTGTAGGGACTGTCATTGAGTTTTAATTAATTGGGCTCATTATGCCATATCGTACCTAGTTTTCACTGGTATCCTACCAACATCAGTCTGTGAAGATTTCAATTAACTAATTCCATATATGTTAAACAAGTTAATGGCCACACACACACCGTGACTTAAAGGATAATATATTAGCATTCAATGCAAATATAAGCCTGTAAACATCGATACTATGACTTATAAACAACTAACTGACGATTTGAGAATATGAGAATCATGTTAGTAGACACAACCCAACTTTACTAAAATTTATGGTTAAATGTTAATATTCAGACAACCCGAAAAGATACACGAAGACTAATAGCGATTAATTAATTATGGACATTGACATCATTAATGGACACTAAATACTTTTGCAGCTAACTGGGACCTGGAGATGAAAGCTGCATGTTCTTTTCCCAACAATTCATAGTCTGATGATGCTCAATCACTGGAAAAGAGATAATCCAGTGGTGACTTTTCTCTTAGGATATAGATTTTTAATATCTTGACCTGTATGGTGATGGTTAACAACTGGATACATGAAACTAGTGTTTCTATTGAAATATTAAACAAATTATCCAATGCCGAGAAGTATCCAAAAACGTTTTATGTAGAAATATTTAGGTTAATCGTACAACTAACTACCATTAATCAACATCCAATTTCGACAGATATCATTGTCCATGATTGATTTAATAATTTGTATCTGGACGGCTCCAAGAAACCTCAATGAAGCTTTCAAACTATAGAAAGAGCCGGAGACATTCCATTCAATCACTGAACGACAGAACTTTCCAGAATCTTGACGTGGTGTATTCTGGTTGAGTAATGGCTGAAACTTCTTGGTCAGGAATGGACGGATTATAATGATGATTATATTGTCTCGGAAAATTATAAATAAACAGATATTTCGTATATAACTCTCTTTCTGGAATAAAGATTACAGTCTACTTCTATTTGGAATTTAACTACTAGGAGGGTTCAAAGGGTTCAAATGTTGAAGTTGTTCGCGGTTAGTGTGGCTATCAAGTACGAGTTTTAACAATTTGAGTATTGGTTTAGATAGTTTATAGTAAATCGTAAGATATATGTACAATCTCAATGTGGAGAAACTTTAAATTTCCAATGTTTTGCTGGTATCATTTAAATCGCCTCGTTAACGAATAAATAACTGAATCAAATTGTCATGAATACAACTTGCACAAAAGAACATAACCATAAAGAACGATTTAGTCATATAAATGTCAAAATGGTTAGATCAATGTGTATGTGCTTATGTGGATAGGATTTAAGTGGAACAAGAAAGTAATAAATATTTGTAATGTGAAGAGGTAGAGTTAATTAATGAATGTGCTCCTTTTATGAGATTGTAGGTGACTAATGTGACTAGTGACCAACTTCAAGATATTTCTGTAGCCCTAGTGAAAGGTAGTGACTGGTCGAACTCGAATTTGTCTGGAGTGAAACAAGTGTCTCAAGTGATCATAAATTGATGGAAGTAGGGAGTCTATGATTAAGTAGTGACCCAGTAGTGCAGAGCGTTGGGTGTCTACCAACCTGAAGTCCCTGAGGCTATATCTATGGTGCACACTACTGAGGAGCCCCCTACTAGGATGAAACAACTGTTCAGTGCTTTCTGGTGCACACTAGTACTCTACTAACATTAATCTGTGTAGAATTCCATCTCAATCATATGTATGACTGTTTAGAAAAATTGTCCAACTTGAGTGAACCATATCGTGTATCGTTTGAATCCTTATTTATCAGAGGATGAAATTGTTTTTAGATATTATAAATAATGTTAATAGAAAGATTGTCAATCTTTTATACGTTCTAAAATTTTTTATTTTACCTTTCTTTATCATTATCATTGTTGCTCTCGTGAATCGAATGAGAGTAAGAGGAATCGTGACGTTGAAATGATATGCAGAATTAAAGTCTATGCATCAATTCGAGGATGTTGGTTTATAGTAAATGGTGAAATTAACGGTTCTAAACCAACTCATGTTAGTTTAATTCTCTGATGAAGCGATCTAAATTATAACGGCGAAACGTCAGAATTTTAAAGTTTCTACACATGGGGATTTTATGGAGAAATTATTTAAAGTGAGATGGTTTACATGAGAATGAAGTTAAGTTTCAGTTGGCTGAGTTCGTCACAGAATGATGCTGGTAGGGTGTGTACTGCTGATGAGTCCCACACCAAGACGAAAGAGCTGTTCAATGCTTCCTGATTTTCAATGGTACTCTATCGACATAATTCAGTGATTAAGTCAGTCAGCTAAAATAAATTATTCATTGAATCGAGATGGTATACGGAGACTGGCATCAAGTTTTAATTGACTGAATTTTTCACAGACGGATGTTGGTAGAGTACGACTGAGAATCAGGGAGCATTGGACGGCTATTATATATTATTACTGAAACGTCCCTATTGACCAGAAAATATTAGGTCCTTATCCTGTTTGATATTCTACGAATCGTCGACGACACCGACTTAGTCTGAAATCAGAACATGACTAGATCAGGTCTCCAAATATTCAGAAGTGGGATTACAGATAAGCAGCTAAAGAACTACTTTAGAGTATATATAAAATCGCAATGCGAATATTTTGCAGCCTTCTCAATTGTATTTGGCACTGATTTGCCAAAAATGGATCAATCTCTGTATAGCTTTGTAAGCTCATTTTCAGTATGCTTTAATTAGGATTGTATCAAGTGACTTAAGATAACATTATTAAAACTAAAATTAGTATCTATGCAAATATCAATAAAATAAATATGAATACTTACCAGTACTACTATCAAAAAGAATTCTTGAAGTAATAATTTTTCCACATGGATGAAATAATTTTTCTAAATCTGATTCAGTCATAAATTTTGGTAGACCACAAATATAAAGATTTGCACCTTTGATTGATTCACAACTTGGTCGAGCCAAAGAAACCTATTGTGTATACATGAATATAAAGAAAGTTGTTTATTAAGTTATAACATTAATCCTATTTCATTAGCTATGTTAATTAATATGAATAATATAAGTTTTTTATGATCCTTTTATTTCTAGTTAGTCTGTCTACTGTTTTTGTATTTCAGTAGTATAAACGTGTTGCATGTTTTCACTAAAGTTCACATCGTTACTATGTTCTTCAAAGAAATTCAAGACGTATTAATAAGTTCTCATTTCTAATATTCATACTTCATCGTTTTCAGTGTTTGTTTAATAACCTCCGCCTGAAACAACCAGCATTCATGGTATTGAAGTTCAACTTGGTGCTTTTATAATTGAATGTCAATTTTTGTTACTGAGTTTGTTCATTTTTTAAAGTCCTTCAAAGAACAGAATAATCTTCATATCCACAAGTGGACATGAAGAAATGGATGCCATGATAGTATAACAACATCAAAATAGATTACAATTAGGAGATAATGAGACAAAGAATCATTGGATTTTTGTCATGGTATAAGTGTTGAAATTCAGTGGAGTGTATGATGCTAACATTATAGTTATCAGTGTACATATTGTAGTAATTGTTATGTCATCATAATCGTAATCATCATTATCATGTCGCTCATGTCCTATCATCTCGTTTGGTATATTTACTGTCAGTATATTGTCTCTTATTTATGAACTACAATTAATATGTTATGTACACGTTACCTCTATTCACTACAACTATCTCCCTTGTTTTGTATGAATGTTAAATTCTTAATTGATTGACTTTATGGTCTGGTTATGTGTATATATATAAAGGAATGTCTTGGAATACAATGTGATTTTGTCTAGTTAATTGTCAGCTGGTGTTTTTATTCTAACTTGGGATTAGGCAGTTATCAGGTAGACTGACAAGGACCGATTAAATAATCATAGGTATTTGTTTGTGTGACCTTGTAAGTACAAGGCCATATCCGTTAATTTTCACAAACATCAATAATTGCAATTTTTATTGTCATAACAGTAAGATAGAACATTAGATTTTGTTAGTTAATTGTAAGTATATATTCTATACATATCGTTCCAACTTAGAGTTCATTAGCTTCAATAACATATTACTATAGATCTCAATAATAAACAATCTCTATTGGATATAATGACTAGTTATTGCAAAAAATAAATCACAACTATATGTCCCTGATATATACGTTTACTTATATGTTTTACAATTTATCTAAGTAAATCAAATGATTCTAAATTACCGAACATTCAGTTACTATGGTCATATGAATAAACGATAATTTTTAACGTACATCAAATTATAATGCAATATGTGTATTTGGAACAAATTACAGTGATTAATTTCTTGGCAGACTTTGTGTATGTGGGTTTGTGTAAAGAGTTCCTATTTACTGGAACTGAAATAAGCTAAAGTTGGATCAGAACTTGAAATTCAATAGTTCATAGTTAAATGTTTCATTCAGTTAGCTAACATTCAAATACTTCTACAAATGCATTTACTAACTATATCTATTATTTACTAAATAATGACCTATATGATGGTTGAATTCTACTGACTTATTTTCAATGTAATCTTTAGTTAAGACTGAAAGTACACCTAATTAATGAATATGATCTAGAATGATATAAAAGTTTAGAGCTTCTTTCTAATTACCTCAAACTATCATGCATTCATGCCTACTATCCATCATGTATCTAGTTCTCCTAAAAGTTAATTTAAACACAACATTTCAACTGATTGAAGTAAATTAACTGTAAGTAACAAGAACAACTGACTAACTTTAATACATAAAATAACTATGATGCAACAATAAATTGTCATTTTCGCTTCTATCTTTGTAAAGAAATGAATAATATAGTATACTAATTAGATATACAAAGTAAGAAGTAAGTGGATTCTACTCATAAAATAAAGTAATTACAAGTAATCTTTAGGTCTACACTCTATTCTATGACTATCTATCTATCTATCTATCTATCTATCCCTGATCTATCTATCTATCTATCTATCCCTGATCTATATATCTACCTGAATTAAAATTAAGAATTGTAAATTAAAACAAAAAAAGAATACAACACAATTGTCACTGAAGATGTAGTTTCTAGTGCTGATAACAATAGACCCTTCGTTTCTATAGTAACAGAACAATGATCTTTATTATAACATTCAATTCATTTGTTACAACCTCTTCCTGTTAGTTGAACATATTGATTTATCATAATATTCAATAAAACATTAGTTATACTTCCCTAATTAACTGAAATTATCTATTATTTTAAAGTAGGACAAAACTAATAACTGATACTACTAATTACTAACTACTACTACTACTACTACTAATCCGAATACTAATACTAGTAATACTAATACCATCCTAGTAGTAGATAGATCTCTGCAAGATGTGAATTTTTGTCACTGTACACACCCACTTCTCATTTATGTAAATGTGTGTGTATGTACGTGTGTGTGTGTGAAGATGTTAACAATTAGGGATTATTTTAACAACTACAATAGAAAGTGAATTTTTATGTTCTTACAATGTTTACACTATGGATATGCATAGTTATGAAATAAGGAATTTTTATGAAACAGAACAAATTTAAGGCTAAAGAACTAAGCATACATCTATTTTATTCCATTATTATTTGAGTAGTATATAGAAAAGTATTTATTTCTTAATGTAATAACTGGTTATCTAAATGTTTAGTTGAGAGATATCATTATTCATTTCAGATATATTGATTTAAAAAACGGAATCCCTTAGATAGTTACTATATATAGTAATACATTTCTTATTTGGTGGGTAACTTCATTTGGGTTGTCAAAATCTCTTTACTGCCATGAGTAGTTACCAACTGTTTACATCAGTCATTCGTTTTTTATGTAAGAAAGAAACAGTTTGTAATTAGAATATACTCGAATCTTTCCGTTGATTTATCATGGACTGAAATTGGTCAGTCTGTGTTGTCATATGTGTATCCTGAGCAGCTTACCTCAGTATAACGATAGTTCACAAATATTGTTTTTAGTTTGATTGTAACTGGCGAGCAGAATGCATAACGCACTTTTCTTACTATCTGAGATCCGTCAGCTAGATGTACCTGCATCTCAATGTTGGTGTGCACACTGGGAGGTAGTTTGTATGCTAGAGAAGATTTGTACCTCAGGAGGTAGGTTTTGGTTACACTAAGTTCTCTGAGCTGGATGGTTTCATTTAGGCGCTTTCGCAATCAATCTGGATAACTCTGCCGGCAAAAACGTGTGACAGAAGAGAGCTATGAGATTCTCTCCATATTGACTAACAGCTTGTTCTGTCAACCTTGAGTTTGATTGATTGTTGCTTTCACATGTTATATGAACTTTGCACATTTGTTTTGATCCTCTTACATCTTGATTTGATCTATAGTACTGCAGCTGCTTATTAATTTTCTAACTGGATGATAAATTTCATTTATTTCAGTATGTTTATTGATTGATGATTGGTGTGAATACGAAGCTTCTAAAACTTCTCTTGTTTTCTTCATATTTTCACTCTCAAGAATTACTATGTTTTCCCTTTTCTAACTTTTGTCCATAATTGCCCGTATACATTGATGTGAGAGATACATTATGGCATTTGACGGGTGTCTGATATTCATGTAGCGGAGAAGAAGAGGTGGGCCACTTTGGAGGATATAACAATTAGATCAGTCTATTTGGTAAATAACGTTAGGTTTGTCTTTTTTGGTTACCTTATCCTATAGTTTAGATGCAATTGATTGTAGTGAATTCGTTGGTTGACATTGACAACATTAAATGACTTCTATGATGAGTTAACCAAACTCTGAATTAGTTAATTGAATTTTCCACAGATTGATGTTGGGTGATGTAGGGTGAACTAGACAGCTGTTTTGTCCTAATGTGAGACTCCTCAGCAGTGCTTACCCTAGATACCCTAGATCCACCCCAGGAGCATTAAGTTGGCAATTACCTAACCAACTGCACTGAATTACAGGGATTTTAGTAATCTGGGTGTATTGCGTAACAAACAGTTATACACTAGTCTTTAGTTTTCAGCAATTTCTTAACTGATATTACACTCCAGTATTAACTACTTTCTTATTCTGTACTATTTAGAATAAGTTAATCCAGAAATATATCGGTCAGATTCAACAAAATTAACATGATAGTGTTGACTTTAGTTTTTTTAGCTAGTTGGTTGTTATATTGATTGCAATTTCAGGAAATGTATGTTAAGAGAAACAATCTTTCACTGTACCGTTTCATTTGGACGTTATTTACATCTTGATACTTTGGTGAATGAGAAATAAGAAATCCTTTTGGGAAAGATCCAATAAACTAAACTGAATAGTTGTTAGGTGATCTTCAAAGGAATAAAATCGTTTTGATTCAACTGATTAGGTGATGAATACAAGTAGACTCGATTCTATACGATTATGGAACTCCTCTCTTCATAAATTCTTCATTCATTTACTTCTTTTGTGAAATTTAATTGTAGATGTTTTCATATTATAAACTAATAACTAACCCTTGTAAAGGACCCTATAGTGAATTCATAAGGGTACTGTTAAAACAATAGACTTGGAGAGATAGATTTTATGTAATAATGTGATAAGGGAATAAAAAAGTAACACCCAACGTCTTAACGACACACTCATTTAGATACATAGCAACTACAAATTAACTAATAACTAAACTGATCCAATGATAAGATTAGTATTGTTTAAATCTTCTGTCGTTTTTTTTTTTCATTTATGAAATTGTAACTGAAGTGTCATCATGAATTATGATAACTACATTTATTTACACTTCAGTTCGTTTATGTTGTTATTGCTTGATTTACATTCATAAACAGAATAATGTGAAATTAAGTTATTGCAAGATTACGTAATTGTAAAGGTAGACAAATTTAAATAAATAGACGTATTAAGTAGCATGCGCCTTGGATTATCATCTATAATCCAACTCAAATAAACACTATCAAGTTACAATCTTTGTATTTAGTGATTGATTAGTAAGAATAAGTGATTTTTACTAATTTACTAATGTTTAGTTGGACTTACAACTCTCCACGAAATCGAACTCTGAACCTTTAGTTATTCTGGCTTATACATTTAATGTTGGTTAGTTCGTTTGCAGAGAGTATGTTTGACTATCATTATTAGAAATAAGTAAACCACAATGATTTCACTTTATATTCTATTTCTGTTGTTTAATTTCTATGAAATAAAGAAAAACTTCAAACAATTTATTGGGAACAAAATAAAAATTTCAAATAAGCTACTGAAATGAAAATAAAAGTAGTTTATGACTATGATCAATCCAATTAATATTGATCTGGGGGGGTGTGCATTACTGAGGAGTTTCACACTAGAACGAAACAGCTGCCCAGTGCTCCCTGGCTTTCAATAGTACCCTGCCAACATCAATCTGTGACATATTCAATCAAATAATATTGATCTATTAAGAGCTGGAGTGTACTGATGACTTCAATAATATAATTAGAATGTATACAACAGTATAAACTGTTAGCATAGATTTCAAACCAGACAGTAAACAATTAATTCAACTGATTAATTTCGATAAGTTGAATGAGATAATGAAGTTCAACAGAGTTATGTGATCTATTAACGTAAAACATTTCAATCAATCTACTCATGCATAAATATGTTAAAGTATTTTTATATTAAAAATAGAGATCAAACTAGAAACAGTTTAAAGGATAAGATAATAAAGGTAATAATTAAGATCAGACAAACCGTATTACACTTTGAGTGGGTATAAATCGTTGCGCTATATCACAACTTGATGGAAGTAAGAATTCAACCATTAGACATCAACCAATTCAGTTATTCAGAGGGTTAAGTGTTTGTTGTAAAACCTAGAAGCTCTAGGTTGGGTTCCATGATGAAATCGAAGGTATGAACTGATGGGGAGCGAAACAACAGTCCAGTGCTTCTTAGTACTCAGTGGTACTTAAACAACATCAATCTATGACGACTGTCAACAATAAAAAATTAAGTTGAAATTATTTTAAAACATAGAGAAGGGGGATAGAGTTTTGAACTTTCGTACATCTAAGGGATTAATAATCCCTTGTTTATACCATGGGGGGGGGATAATGATGTCTTCTAATATATCTCCATTTATTACCATTCATTTAAATTATAAATTATATGTAGCTGGCAATAGGGTGTTGTGGAGATTTTTGAATTTTGGTTTGGTATCATGAATTGTTCTGAATGAAACAACCATTTACCAACGAGAATCACTGGAGAGCTACTTCATCCTGGTTCGAACTCTTCACCATTGCGTTTCGACCATCGTTCAAAGGATTCAAACGAAGACCTTCTGTGGCTAATGCTTTATCGTTAGACCGTTGAACAGGCTTTTAACAATTGTTATTTGTAACTTGGTCAGAAACCAGAATGTACTGGGTTCGATCCCTGATAAAGTCAAGAATTCAAGCTTCAAAAATGTCTCAAAATGCCTGTCTAATTATCTAATTCAAATCAAGTCATGACGTCAAATGATGATATAAATAAATATTTTTTAGTATAAACAGTTAATAAAGAACTAACTAAAAAGAAATTTCTCTTATTTATTGTTTTGCTTACAATGAAATATCTAAACAAAAATGATTAGATTATGATTAGATTATTATTTGAAATGTATTACGTAACACACACAACTCTCTGATAAAGTTTATCATCTTATCGTAACATCTAAAATTAACTTTAGACAAACAAAATAGAAAAACAACAACAACAACAAAGCAAAATAATGATCATCTCATTTCAGGCAAAATAAACGATTAATAAATAAAAATAAATAAAAAATTGGACATTGATTTACACATTTTTATTTCTTTTTCTTGTGTCTATGATTTTTCTTTTTATTATTTTGATTTTTCTATTCATTTTCATAGAAAATAAAGAAAACTTCACTGGTAATTCATACAATTCATTTATATGTTACATAAAGGAATTATTGACAATGAATACTTGAAAATAAGTAGAATCAACATAAATAAACACATGGAAAGATATTGGGATGGTTATTTTTGTGTGGAGATTGGTCATTTTATTTGATTGAATATGTCACAGATTGGTGTTGGAAGGGTACTATTGGAAATCAGGAAGCACTGGACAGCTGTTTCGTTCTAGTGTGAAACTCCTCAGCAGTGTGCACCCCAGATTCTGCACCAAGGGCTTCAGATTGATGGCGAACGTTTAACCATCGTGATTGGGGGAGAAGGGGGGGTTCAGACTTGTCGAGTGTGAGACAGTTATCACCAATGACAATGGAGGATCTTTGTGCTATATATAACAAAATGATGGAAGTGGGAATTCTACCATTGGATGCGGACTCAGTGGTGCAGATGGTTAGGCGTTCGCCATCAACTTAAAGTCCCTGGTGCAGAATCTAGAGTATGCACTGCTGAGGAGTTCCATACTAGAACGATAAAGCTATCCAGTGCTCCCTGGTTTTCAATGATACCTTGTCAACATCGATCTGTAGCATGTCCAATCAAATTTCTGATATATAAAATAAAATACAGTAAAAGTGATTCAATTTTATACACAATTTAAATTTCATTTATCCCACCTATTATCTACTTGAAGGTCATTACAAAGTAATTTAAATAAAATTCATTTTGCATTAAGATAGTGGGCACTGTTGTAAAATCTCATATTAAGACGAATCAACTGTTCATTTCCATTTAATTTACATTGATCCCCTAGTAACATCAATCTCTAACTTAATCTAATCAATTTATATTATTGTATTTTATTGATTGTCTACACTTGAGGAGTATACCGAAACCAATATAAATAAATGAATAGTTTATTTAAAAAGTAAAGAAAACTATTGAATGGCAGTTAGATCCTCAACATTCATATTGGAGTGATACTATACACCTAATTATACTTCATGAATATGAATTGGAATTGATGATGATTGTGATTCATAGACATCTAATACATTCAATAGAGACTAGGAACAACTTGATAATGTGTTGAAAGTTAATGTTAAAGTATCTGAAATTAAAAGTCCTAATAGGAATTTTATAAATAAGCTCATAATAACTAATTCGATGTTAAAATTTATGCTAGAATAACCTACAGATGAAGATATTGGAAACTATAGTAAAAGAAATACATAATCTAGATGTGTATATACTAGTGATATTATTTTTTCTGGCAACAACCAATATAATGCTAAGATTCTAAAATTCAATATATCTGGTTAGTAAAACAGACAGTTTTGGATGATTCTCATTAGAAACTAATATTAGTTAAGAAGTCAGTGGAAATCAGAAATGACTATACAATTTGAATTTCTGTATCATTTATTGGATGAAGATAACCATTAAAAACTAGGAAGCTATAAACAGTTATTAAAGGATCGAAATTATCAAACTCAGGATTTTCAGGATTCATGATGAAATCATCTGGTTAGATTAGACAATAATGTTTTAATTTTAGTTTCAAAAGTTTTAGAGGTGTATATATTGATGTTGTGAATAGATAACGAAATCAAACAAGCTCGTATTCACTGAATACAGTGTGAAACACTTAGTTCTGTAAATTAACACACATCATTTTATGAGATCGAAATACTTAGTTAAATTGTTTTGAGTTGGATTATGGCTAGCAAGCAGAATTCATGATACGCATTTCGTTCTAACTGAGACCGATCAGCTGGACCCAATATGAACATCAACATTGAGTTGCGGATACACCCAGCTGACGAATCCGAAATAGGACAACATGCTCATCTTGGATTCTTCTAACCAGTCACAATCCAACTGAAAATAATACATGTGAATCACAGCTATATCGAGGCAGTCGGCCCAGGATGCACATATAACAGCAGAGACTGATCAATTTCATTCCATGATAAATCGACGGAGAGATCCAAATACATTCTAACTTTATTAAATGAAAAACGCCCACTGACTTATAAAGTAAATGGGAATTTCGTTCAGCCAATTTCAAATCTCACAAGCATCTAACACATTCTATTATTGATTCTATTTGCTTCTGTGACCCTGAACTTGAACAGAACATTTCTAAAAGATCATACATATTAAATGATCATTCAGCTGCTGAACACAAATTATTCATTGAACATGTCAAGAATGTTACTGAGAAACGTACACGGTCTGCTGTATCAAACTTTGAAATGATCTAAACGCTTTTATAATCTAAATTAATCTCTTCTATGATGTTGATATTTTTCATTATTAAGAAAATTTCTGTTTTTAAGGTTTATTTTTTGCATAGATAGTAGAAGAGAGGATTCACTATTCACCTCTCAATATATTAATGACGTAATAAGACTTGAAAAAGAAGAACAACTAAGTCTCCCTATAACACAAATCGATGGAAGTCGAAGTTTAACCGTTGATTGCCTGCCCAGTTATAAAAAGGGTTAGGCATTCATCAATCTGAAGCCACTATGACAAAATATAACGTGAGCATTGCTGAGAAGTCCCATACTAGAACGAAATAGATGTAAAGTGCTCCTTGATTTTCAGTAGTATTTTGTTAAAGTCAATGTGTGACGAGTTCAATCAACCAAATTTAATAATAATCTCCAACAACCATCTCAGTTCGACTAAATCATATGTTCAGTAAGGATGTATGGAAGATACAACATCTAAACTTTAGTTTTTTTTTGAAGAAAGACAATATAAACTAATTCGTAATTAAGATAGGACGAAACGAGCGTCCTGGATTCCACTTGTCAGTCACAATCCAACTCAGATAATAAACTAATTCATTGAGCAGACATTATGCATACAAAGGTATACTAACTTCAGTTTATTGTAAAATAAATCGAAAATAAACTGTTAACTAAATTTTCCTTCCATAGAGTAAACATTCTGAAGGAGGGGGGTGGAACGGTGATGGTGAAGCAATACAGAACTAATAAGACTGATAAAAATGCCTAACAACATATGTGGAACTTATGGAATATTCTGTGAACACCGTTCCGTAAGTTATCATTCACACTGAAGTTTTTGTTAACTAATTTCCAGTCAAATTGAAGTGGTTTTGTAGAAAGAGGTGTTAAGTTTTAGTTGTTGGTGTTCATCGAAAATTGATAAAGGTAAGGTATCACTGAATTCTAACAGGAATTAAGAATTTGTACTGCTGAGCGGTGGTATACTATGACGAAACAGCCGTCCAGTGATTAATGGTTTACAGTGGTACCAAACCAAAATCAATCTGTAATGAATTTCATGCAGAAATGCTGTCAGATTAGTTTGTCATGGAGATTCTTAAATCAAATTATGATGATCAATGAATCCAAATAAACGGTATACTAGTCAAAGTGCTGTATGCTTACATTTTAGTTTACTAAAGTAACCGTTTATCAGGTTTTTCAATGTAATTAATAAACTAATTGACCAAATATCAGGTTCCACTAAAAATATTCTGTAACTAACTTATACGATGTTATCATATATGAAATAAACCATTCAACTAATTAGATTGACTAATAATTTTGCATAACCAGTCTGAATGCCATCGTTTATCTGATTCAGAAGCAATCATAATCAATCAGCCAATTAATCTGCACCTGTTACTCCTCATGTAGAGTAGGCCGCCAGCCAGCATTCTTCAACCAACTCTGTGCATAAGTCTCCTTATTAGTTCTTCAAAAATCTCAATCATTTTATTCACGTTTGCCTCATATTCCTGGTGTAATGTGTTGATTAGTATTCCTCTTTTACTTTAGCTTCAAAAATTGTTAGTTAGTGCTCGTCTTGTGACAAACTTTGATGATTTTCGTAATGTATGTCCTATCCACCTCCATCCCCTTGTAGGAATGCTGCAATGGATTTGTCAATCCATACTTTCATATTCACATCAAATTCTCTATGTTTATTTATGATGCTGCTGCTGCCCATGTATGTAAAAGTTTCCACATCTTCCAAAACTTCTTTCTCAAGTGAAGCGATCATAACGACTAAAGTTCATTCATTTATTTTATATTCCCTAAAAATTTGATCTTCACAATTATTTAATGTATTTCTTCCCATGAACTACTTCTTTAGTACCATTAATATTAAATAGTTCTGTTACTTCGGTATTCATATTACTGTGATGATGTAGCGTGATAACTTTAGCTCTATGCATATATACATACTAGATTATCCCTAACACTTCATTCATTTGAAAATGTTAAGTAATCAAAATAACAAATGCTCGAAGTTATTCAGACTAAATAAACTATATTCATTGATTAAATTGTTTTTCTTCTCAATTGTTTTATTAAATTATTTAAAGCATACAATATTAATGACCTTGATCAAGTTGAATATAGAATAAGTCTGAAATACATTTACTTTTCATCAACTTCCTCGACTATGAAAAAGAATTCGACAGCGTGGATAGGAGACTATTATGGAGCCTTCTACGACATTACGGCGTACCCGAGAAGATAGTCAACATCATACAGAATTCTTACGACGGACTACATTGTAAAATTGTGCATGGAGGTCAACTTACAGATTCATTCGAAGTGAAGACCGGTGTCAGACAAGGCTGCTTGCTCTCGCCCTTCCTCTTCCTACTGGTTATCGACTGGATCATGAAGACTGCAGCATCTGGAGACACTCTCGGAATACAATGGACAACATCGACGAAACTAGATGACTTGGACTTTGCAGATGACCTAGCTCTTCTTTCTCACACACATCATCAAATGCAGAAGAAGACCAACAATATAGCAGCAGCCTCAGCAGCAGTAGGCCTCAACATACATAAAGGGAAAAGCAAGATCCTCCGATACAAAACAACAAACACTAACCCAATTACACTTGACGGAGAAATTCTGGAAGACGTTGAAACGTTTACATATTTGGGCAGCATCATCGACAAACAAGGAGGGTCTGATTAGGATGTGAAGGCGCGGATTGGTAAGGCAAGGGCAGAATTTCTACAACTGAAAAACATCTGGAACTCAAACCAACTGTCAGTCAATATAAAAGTCAAAATTTTCAACACAAATGTGAAGACAGTTCTGTTGTATGGAGCTGAAACTTGGAGAACTACGAAAAGCATTCTTCAGAAGATACAAGTATTTATAAACAACTGTCTACGTAAGATACTTCGGATTCGTTGGCCAGATACCATCAACAACAACCTTCTGTGGCAGAGAACTAATCAACTTCCAGCCGAGGAAGAAATTAGGAAAAGACGCTGGAGATGGATAGGACACACACTGAGGAAACCACCAAACTGTGTCACAAGGCAAGCACTGACTTGGAATCCAAAAGGCCAAAGAAACAGAGAAAGACCCAGGATCACATTGCGTCGGGAATTGGAAACAGACATGAAGAGAATGAACAGCACTTGGGAAGAGCTAGAAAAGAAAGCCGAGGACAGAGTTGGTTGTAGAATGCTGGTGGGCGGTCTATACTCCACTTGGAGTAACAGGCATTGATTGATTGACATTTACTTTCCAATATACGTATATGATGCTGAACGAATCATATATGTTGCTTATTCTATTTAGATGCTTCGATTAATTGTAATTGATTGTAATCTTGTTGAGTAATAAGTGAAGTTGAATATTGTGTTTAGTCTTTAAAATTGAATGCATTTTACTCAATGTATCATTTAGATTAAAGTAAAGCATATGATACTATTGTAGATGTATGCAGTTTAAAGTAATTACTTGATGTTTTGTAAAACTTGAACATTACACTCTCTTGAAGAAATTCAACAAAGTTCATTTTTATATTACAAATTATTCTGAGCTAGTGATATACCAGGCACTTAAAGTGGATTGATTATCTTCGAGAGTTATGTATCTGTAGACTATTCCAGTATTTTTGGTTGTATTCAAGTTGAACATATTATTTCTATTGTTATTTAGTTCCCTCTGTTCTATCCTCCTATTTAACACATTAACTGTTATGATATCATCTCTCATTGATGAACTATAATTAATCAGTTTGCGTATACGTACTTCAGTTCACATTCACTATTACTCCTGTTTTATATAAATGTCAGTTTCCTAATTGGTTAACGGTGTGGTCCGGTTTTGTGTATATATAAATAGATGTTTGAAATACAATACGATTCTGTCTAGTTGATCCATCTTCTATCTCTGGATTGGGACTAAGTGGGCATACGGCAGACGTGAATTGATCGACTAGGCACCCATCGGTGTTTGATATTGCAGCCACATTTCTTTTTCTCCATAACAGCTAGACAACCACTGAAAAGCACAAGCTGGTAATTGACAGCAATTCTTCATTGTATGGGTCTCTTCAGTAGTGCGTACTAACGACACCACTAGAGAATATAGCTCAGAACCTTCAGATTTTACGAAAAAATGGCTTAACCATTAGACCAATGAATCTGCCGGCAACCGATAGTTTATATTTCTAAAGCGATGTATATGTAAAACCTCATCCATAAACATCAGTGGATAGTTGCCTCACATTCAACATGGTTGAAATTCACTAGTCATAACTTCTCAAACTCAAATGAATTGATTATATCAAATAGAAAGTTCAACGATCTGCATAACATTCAACACAAAGTTTAATCATTTAAATTGTAATTTGATTTAAGGATGTATATCTTAGTTAATGTTAGATGATACTACTACTAAATGGTCTTAACATCCAACCAACATCTTCTTTAATCTCTGATATCATTTCTTAACTTGACTTATCCACAGTCTTCCTCAACTTGAATGAAGTAATGAATTGCGGAGAAATAGTACAAAATTGCACATTTACTTACTTATGATAAAATAAATTTGATTTAGTGTACAAAACATAAACTAACTGTAAAATCGCCTACTTACTTGCTCAACATTAAAGAGGCTAAGAATATTGACAATGAAAAAGAGTCAACCAGAGGATTATCGTCATCAGATGACATACTTTCAATGCATGATTATTAGTCAACTTTACTAATTATCAACTGATTAATATCTTAGCTGAATGAATTTGTTACACATTAATGTTGGAAGGGTACCACTAATAACAAGGGAGCACTGGACATCCGTTTCGTTTTAGTATGGAGCTCCTCAGCAGTGATCACCACAAATTCCACACTAGGAGTTTCAAGTTGGTTAACACCTGTCTCTCTATACCATTGGGTCGGTCAGCCAGCATCCAGTGATAGAATTCCCACTTTCATCAATTTGTGATATATAGCGCGTAGATCATCGATTGTCATTGGTGATAACTGTCTCACTCTCAAAAATCTGAACTCTATCAGTCATGAATTCTCAATAGAGCTTCAGAAACATTTTGAAGTTAGTCACCAGTAAACTGACGAGTCTCGTACTAAAATGTCGGCCCTGCGGTATAGGGAGTTAAGCGTTCTCCAATTTGAAGCCACTTGGGTGGTATCTAGGGTAAACACTGCTAATTAATTCTATACTAGAAGGAAATTGCTATGTGTTGCTCCCTGGTTTTCAATGGTACCCTGCCAACATTAGTCCGTGACGAATTTACTCAACTAAAACTCAATATCAATCTTCACAATCCATTTCAGTACGATAGAAGGAAAACCTTTCTTCTAAGTTAAATAATAAAACAACAATGAATACAAAAACAATTGAAACTTTTATAATCAACTAAATGAAAATAATAATATTAATAGTGCTAATTTGTAATATCAAAATTAAGAAATTGAAACGATCATCCCAAAGCTTCATGCAATCCTTCCCCCTCCCCATGTCCCACTTATGATCTTCATCATTCTCAGAGTATAAATAGGAAATAATAGTAATAATAATGACGAAACAAGGAATAATGACTACGTTCGATTGTAGATATTCGATATATTGTCAAGTAACTGATGTACAGTAAGAATACACCTGAATAATTTCAACTAAAAGCATCAGAATACCTTAGCAACAAAACGGTTATCTATACACTGATGGTGTAGGTACAGTTCAACAGAAATAAATACACAGCAAAAAAAAATCACTGAAATAAAGTAAAAAAAACTAATTAAAAGAATAAAATAAAATAGGAGTTTTTGAATGGTAACTAAAGTTATGACGTGAATAAAATTAATTAGTCAATTGTATTTACTAGATAAACATGCTTTGAAATGAAGAAAATTACTGATAGATTGGTATTTAATGACTTAACGATGAATATACACTTGTTTAATGTTTTCTATACACTGAATGTAACAGCATGCAATTGAATAGCGTCAATTCAATTAGTATTATAATGTATTTTGACTATAACCACCTTAAAACATTATTATCATATACATCATTAAAATGTATAAAGCATACATACACATTGAAAGTGAAATAGGCAGTTGGTAACAAAAATGAAGGCTTGACATTAAGATATATGTATGCACACTTATAATATTAGTGGGCATAGAAACTAGTGCAAATTTTGAAATAATATACAATGAGATACATACATACATACATACATACATACATAAACATGTTTACAATTAACAAAAAAAAAAGAAACGAAAAGAGAACAAAAAGAAAAGGAAAGCAAAAATAAAGTAATCTCTATATGCACAAATATAAACTATAAAATTACCAAATGGAACATGAATACAAGATCATTCAATATCAACCTGATTGGTATACAGAGAAAAATGAATAAAAGGAATGAAATAAGAGAGAATCAGTTCATGAAGTTATGTGATTATTGATAAATAATGTATTTGATTGAATATATCACAGATTGATATTGGTAGGGTATCAGTGAAAACTAGGGAGCACTTGACAGCTGTTTCGTTCTAGTGTGGAACTCATCAGCAGTGCTTACCCCAGGAGCTTCAGGTTGACGCGAGCACCTAACCATCTGTATCACTAGGTTGGTATCCAATGGTAGAATTCCCACTTCCATCAATTTGTGATATGTGATATATGTCAAATAAACTTGTGTTGTGCCTTCCATTCACTATTTTGTAATGTAGTCTATCCAGACAAGAATAATCAGTAATAACTACAAGCAATACATTATAAACCTACTTCATATATAAAGTTTTTATTTTATACCTTTATAGTTCATTTATATTCTTGTCATTATTATGAACTCATATTTGTTTGAATTCTTTGTTAAATTTACCGACTAAATTGAATAACTATAAAATGTATAACAATTCAAAATGGACTAACTAAATGAATCATGACAATCTGATTACATAATCATATAAAAATGTCACAAGACAGATTAAGTGATATTTAAACAAACATTTGAATGAAGTCACTAATTATAGATGAGAGTACAATACAATACAATGCAATACAATAACATTATAGAGAACATATATGTAAAAATCTATATAGATGAGATTAAGTAATTATAAGTAAACATCAAATTGTCAGTAGTATAGTAATTTGTATGTATATTTTATTTTATTTTATTTAAAATGATGTTATACAGTGAATTTTAATGAGAGAACTAATTACATGATGATAGATATAGACCTCAGAATAAACCTTCTTTGATGTCTATGTATGTAGGTTATACTTCAACTTTAGACATAATCAATCAACAATTATAAATTAAAGGTTATGTAGATGAAAGAGTATTGTTAAAAATACGGCTTTTTAATAATGACATTGAAGTTTTTTACATCTTAAAGTATTACGTAATAGGTATCGTTTCTCTTTGTCATGAATAAGTACTAATTCATGTAACATACACAATTATTCTATTTATTTAATGATCATTATCTTAGCTCATTAAGTTAATTAGAAGTAGAATTAAATTAAGATGATTTGTGGAGATTAGTATATTCAATTAATTGAATAAGTCATAGATTGATGTTGGTAGGGTACCATTGAAAACCGGGAAGCACTAGACAGCTGTTTCTTCTTAGCATTAGAACTTCAAGAGTTTGCTGAATCATTAATGAGAATTCGTGACCTGGTGGAATTTAGACTTGTTAAAAGTGAGATAGTTATCACCATTGATAATACATAATCGTCGAGCTATATACCACAAATTGATGGAAGTGGAAATTCTACCATTGGATATGGATGGGCCCAGTATTGCAGAGGGTTAAGTGCTCGCCAACCCGGGGACACTGAGACGAAATACACTGTGTCCGCTATTGAAGAGTTCCATACTTGAACAAAACGGCTGTCTAGTGCTCCCTAGTTTTCACTGGTACTCTACCAATAGTAATCTATGGCGCATTCATTTAGATAAAAATATTAGATTAGTTAATTTGATTTGATTATGAAATGCTAACTACACGTTATGAAAAACAGCATCCATAGTAGCATATTTTCAGACTACTCTTTTGCTAGATCTATTTAAATGTTAAGACTCAAATATATATGATTGTTGAGTTTAGAAGATGAATACATTTGACAGGAAATCATAACAAATAGACTAAAATCGAAGATGTAGACAACGTGATTCTAACTCGTTGATTGAATGATGATGCATGTTGATGCATAGAAAGTAATGACTGTCACCTCTATATCCTGTGGGTTCATACATAAATACATTGTAGGTAAGCATAGAAGTAGAATGAGACAACTATAGAGTACTATCAATAGTTTTATAATTAACTTCAGTTTGTGATGAAAACAACGTTGTTCATAGTTTGTGTATAAATATAGACTATTTATGCAACAGATATTCTAAGTTGTCGTTGAGTTTGTATTCTACGTATAAATCTAGTTGCTTCTCTGGAAACTTCACAATGAATATTTAAGTTGGATTGTGACAGGTAAGCGGAATCTAGGAAGCGCGTTTCGTCCTATTTGGGACTCATCGGCTGGATGTGCCTGCATTCCAATGTTGATGTTTACACTGGGATTCGAACTCAGTCCACTTCGTGCCACCACGTTCACCGTTAGGCTACTGTGTCCAGACAGTCACACTTGTGAATCTTATCCTAATTCACAATGAATAATTCAACTCGTTGTTCTTACCTTTTGTTCAAAATAATAAAACTATGCCAACCATATTTTTTTCTTTGGATTTATCAAAGATTGTAAAAATTCTAGTGTTATACGCAATGATTTAAGTTATGCTTTTGTTGTTTCCAACCAGTCTACATTCATCTGCATGCATACTAATCTGGTCATTTTGATCAAGCAGTTTTATCGCGTATCATTTGTAAAGTAAGGGTAGCTACCACTGAAATCTACTTTATGCATCTTATCCTAATCAAGATTTAAAGATTAAGTTTCATCAAATTGTAATGTTGATGTTTACTCTAAGATTCGAATTTGATAACTTTCATTTTCAACAAGATCGCGTTATCCAGTAAAGATTTGTAATTCCATTTTGTTGATATTGAACTGTTGATGTTTGATTATCTTTCATATGTTTAACTTGAGCAGATTTTCTCATGTTTCATATATTAGATGGAGTTTTACTGACGGTAGATATCAATAGACAGATAATTGAGGCCCTTACAACCGATATTATAAACATTATTCACGTTAAACAAGTTAGTGAATGCACGTACTCAGAAGCTTACTGCATGACAGTATATACATTGGAAACAAAGTGTATTTTAGTTTTAGTCTTAGTGTAAACGTCAGTCTCATGGAAGAAATGCATCTAGTTGACGACTGCTAAGTAGGACAAAGTTTATTTTCCGTGTTACACAATTAGCCACAATCTAAATATCTCAGTAATATTAGATCAGTCAGTTAATCACGAATGACGTAGAATCAAGTCGCCATACCACATTAACACGACAACATCAAATTCGTTAGATATGTACAACAGTATAATTAAAAAGGAAGAGATAATACCAACGTATGTATGATAGAATAAGGGAACTCAAGATCTAGAAGAATATAATGAGTAAATATATTTGAGTTAGTGTGACCGATTCTTCGGTGTGTGATTCAGTGTCTCCATTCACTGATTGCCATTAATACATGGACTTCAACCAAATAGTCTGTGTCTACTAACATGGATTAGACCAATAGTCAAAGACTTCATGGACTGATACCATGTTTCGTTTTATTCGCCCCTACCTGTATTTCAACCTACTTTTTTTTCAGGCAACATTGCGCTACGGGGTAGTTGGCGGTTGGGCATATATAACACATAGTAAAAAACCATTTCATCTAATTATGTCTAACAATAAACCAAATACAGAAACATTAGTTAGTGACTATAATCGAATAAAATGATGAACGAAAAATCCCTGGAATTTCCATTAATATGAATAAAATAATCAGAATTGAAAGGAAGAGAAGCAAAAAACAACTAACAACAAACTTTCACAGATACACATTGATTACGTTATGTGTAAAATGAATAACTTAGAAACAATCAAAGCGACATAGTAAATGAAAGAAAGAGGGAGGTGTCTAGATTACTTTTGAATATTATTTATTGAAAGTAAATGGTTGTTTCTTTTTTGTTTTCTTCGTAAAAATGAAAATTTCAAATGTTTTCTAACGTAGAAACAAAACAAAACAACCAATGAAGAATAGTCAATTGATATTTTCGTAGAAAACATTTGATGAAATTAAGGTGGTGGGTAGAAACAACTAAAAACAATGTCGGTATATGTGAAGGTGCTTGTCTTAAAAAAATAAAATTGTTCTGTTTAAATGATAAGAAGAACTAATAAAGGTCAGTATAAATGAAAGGTAAATTTTTTTACTTCAGGATAGATAATTATTAAATTTTTTTAAATTTTTGTCTAGGAGAAAAAAGAAAGAGAGAAAAAATTTTATTTTTTCCTTGATTATTCAGTAGTTTTATGAGTAGGTAAATATAAATTTTAATTGGGATGGTTATTTTTGTGGAGATTGGTTATTTGATTTGATTGGATATATCACAGATTGATGTTGGCAGGGTACCATTGAAAACCAGGGAGTACTGGACAACTATTTCGTTCTTGTGTGGAACTCTTCAGCAGTGAGCACCCACGATTCCGCACCAGGGGCGTTCGCGTTAACCTGAAGCCTACGGTGCGGAATCGTGGGTGTGCACTGCTGAAGAGTTCCACACTAGAACGAAACAGCTGTCCAGTGCTCCCTTGTTGTCAATGGTACCTTGCCAACATCAATCTGTGATATATCCAATCGAATATAAATTTGTTAAAATAAATTTATATTGAAAAATATTTATTTTAAAATTGGATTGTAATTGTAAACTGTGAAAATGAATATACAATTTTTGAAAGTATCATTTAATTTACGATTTTATGTATGACTTATTGACGAATGATAAATGTCATGAAAGCCAGGTCTTTGTTGGTTACTTCTAATGTATCTTTTAATTAGTGTTTTTCTTTTCATTGCAAAATATGATGGTTATCGTGCTATATATTACATATTGATGTAAGTTGGAATTCGACCATTGGATATCGGTGGGTCTAGTGGTACGGAGGGTTAGGTGTTTGCCAAACTGACTCACCTGGGGCGGAATGTAGGGCCAGAATTGCTGAGAGGGTTTCACATTAGAAAGAAATAGCTATTCAGTGATCTCTGGTTTTCAATGGTGCCCTGTAAAAATTAATATGTGACGTATTCAATCAGTTATAAAATATTGTCAATAAGCGGAACCTTTGAGCAGTTAACTTCATGTTGGATTGAGATTTCGCAACAGAAAGTATATTTTGATCTTATGCAAAATCGAACTGAAGGTTTTCGGTCATGACAGTAATAATAACGCATATCCTAAAAACTTTACAAATGATTTCAGGAATGTTGATGGTAATTTTTGGATTGATCATGGATATCTCCTCTTAAACGACATCTCCTTCATACACGGTTGCTTGAATTGTAACAGTCGAAAGGTTGATTATCAGTGATTGATTACTTTACAGAATTATGTTGGCTAGGTACCAGTAAAAACTAGGGAGCACTGAACAACCGTTTTCTTTTAGTATGAGACTTCTCACTAGTGCGAGCCATAGATTATACGCGAGGGACTTCAGGTTAGTGAGCACCTAACACTCTGCAACAGTGGGCCCACCCACTCTACAATTATGCTTTTCATAGGTAATAACCATCTCACTCGTAACATGTTTAAACTCCACCAATTACGGCTTCTTACTAGAGCTTCATGAACATCCAGAAGTTAGTCTCTGGTGATCTGATTATTGTAAATGAATTGAGATAGTTTATGAAGAATGGTACTAAGTTTAGTTGATTGAATACGTAACAGATTGGCGTTGATGGTGTACGATTGGAAACCAGGGAGCACTAGACAACTGTTTCGTCCTAGTATGGCGCTCCTTAATAACGCACACCCTTGATATCACCTGAGGGAATTTGGGTTGACAAACGGCTAACCCTCTGCATCACTCTGCAGTAGACAATTGTTAATACCTTTAAGAGAATCTGCCAAAGTAATAGTAATGTAAAAGATTAAATTAAAAGTAAAGCCTTGGTAGATTTCGGAATTATTTTTAATGCATTATCAGTTGTTGTCAATTCCAACCAACTTTATCATTAATTATATAAAATAGTTTGAAATGGGTTTGTTTCTTTCAGTTGATAATGATACTCCTAGTTATGTATCATCAGCGGACTGCTTCAATACAACTGTACGATTTGAGTTGATTTGTAGTTGGTAAGTAGAATCTAGATCAACTGTTTCTATCAGTGAAAATTATAGAATTACACGTAAATACCATCTATTTGCTATTTTAACTTTTAACTATCAAGTATCTATGTTCATTTCCAGTTCAACTAATAATTTTTTTTCTTTACATAAACTAATGATCATTAATCATTAAAAACAAAATATTTACATGAGGATATGAAATGAATTGATTATCTATTCAATAAATAATGAAATCTTATCCTATATAAATGAAAATCTGCATAGTAACTGCATCAGTTGCATAGTTGCCTACACATTGGTGGTGATGGTGATGTAGACAATGATGATGATGATGGCAATGATGATGGAATGATATTCAATAAAAGGTCATAACTGTCAGTATATAAACATATTACTATAATTTTTCTTAAATTTACAAATGAATCGTTTGAAGTGGTGGTAAGGGTGAAATGATTTTTCCAATGATTTCTATAATTTCATAATACCTTAACTTAATAAAGTATAACCTTTAAAGTTTATCATTAAGAGAAATAACTGATTAATCTATTCATTCCTATAAATATATTTTCTTATGTTGTTAGTCATTTAATGTCTGCCTAATGAATATGAAGAAAACATTAGAATGTTGTATATCAAGTAAACACATTCAATTTCGTAAATGTATGCATCTTTTAGATATAAAATACTTCTCTTATTCTATTAATGAATGAATTAGTTCATTGAATACGTCACAGATTAATGTTAGTAGAGTACCACTGATAACTAGAGAGTATTGGAAAGGTGTTTCGTCTTAGTATGAGATTTGTCAGCTCACTAGTGATTAACTTCAAGATATTCCCGTAGCTTTAGTAGGAAGTTGTGACTACTTGAGTTTAGACTTGTTGAGAGTGAGACAGTTATCACCAATGACAACGAAAAGTTGTCTAGTTATATTCAAAATTGATGGAAGTAGGGATTACACCAATCGATAGTGATGGGCTAAGTGGTGAAAAAGATTATTGTTCGCCAACCTGAAGCTCTTGGTGAGGAATCTAAGGTGTTCACTGCTGAGGAGTCTTATATTTGGATAAAATGGTTGTTGAGTGCTCCCTGGTTTTCAGTATTACCCTATTAACATCAATTTGTGACATACTCAATCAACTATCATTCTAATAAGCAACGAAAATTATCATACATAAGCCGTCAGCAATTTTGCTTAACTGTTAGGTGGAAATAATGATAATATGTATGTGTGTACAACATAGAACATGTACATATATGAACAGTTAATTTACTACACCTCAGTAGCACAGCAAGATTAACATGAAATTAGTTGAAGTAGTCAGTACTTCAGTGGTAATAGAAAAACATTATATGGAAATACAGAATAAGGTTCTGAAATAACGATTTATTTCTTAGAAAGATAAAATAAGGGAGTACAAATAATGAGTTCAACAAGACTATTGAGACCGACAATCAGTCATGCTATATAGAGTCTCGATACATTGATTACAGCACTCATAAGGGCCCCAATCAAGTAGCCTGCATACTATCAATACGACTCAGACTAGCAGTCAGTGACTTTATGAATTGATGCCAAGTTTTGGTTTGGCAGCACCTACCCTTCTTGTATCTTAATCCAATATCAGTCAGCATTGCGTGTAATGGTAAGCAATCATAGAGGATATGCTGCATATGTCCCAATAACCGCAATCAACGAATATATGCCACTTCATCTAATGATTTTTATTCTTTCTTTAATACCCAGCGTCTAATCTCATTATTATTTGCTCGTTGATCCCAAATAAAACGCGAGTGATGTTTCTTAGA
Source organism: Schistosoma mekongi (assembly GCA_034768735.1). NCBI lineage: Eukaryota > Metazoa > Platyhelminthes > Trematoda > Strigeidida > Schistosomatidae > Schistosoma > Schistosoma mekongi. The sequence continues at coordinate 6,220,290 of CM068305.1, forward strand.
CGACGAAGACCAGACACCAATTATCTACGAACGTCATCTATTTTTGATGACCACTTTATAGATAAAATGGCCTAATGTGCAATATTATCGTCCTTTCGATGGGAGACGAATATCTTGGTTTTTCCATAAGTAACGCGATTCGGCAAAATTCAAACGAACTTTCTAAACCCGTACACATATTTTGCTGGACGTTAACGGATTAGGCCCGATCAAACTTTTAACTTAAATGAGACGGTCGACGTGCTGAACTAATTCACTCCCTACCTTTAGTTCTGGTATTGATGCATACCAGTCCTGAAGCAACTGCTTGCATTTAGAGAGGAAGGAACGCATCCCAAAAATTGTCACATTGTTGCTCAATGTTATCTAAAGTCATTACATTTTATCAGCGTCTTCATAAAACAGGACACCGTCATCTGTGTATTTTGATTCAGTCAGTAGACTTACTTGAAGGAGACCGATTCCTGTAAATTCAAACGAAGAGAGCATTGTTTCTGGCAGAAAATCAGATAGAACAAAAACTTCACTCGACATTTCATCATGCGCACTGACTCGATTAATAGTATCTCTGTAAAGAGCCTTCACTAGGTCTCTGTACTTCTGAGGTGTCTTTCAGTGACAGTCACTCCCTGATATGCCGGGCACATAATGAAGATTGATTATCTTCGAGAACTGTGTTTTAGAACATTATTTCACTTATCATAACTATGGACAGTGTAATCATTTAATCTCTATAACTGTTACGTTCCTCTTACCTGGTCCTTTCGTTTAGTATATTTACCCTTAGTATATTGTTTATTACCATGAACTACGTTTACTTGATTCCTTACAAGTTGCACCCATTCACAGCCACTCTTTTCTTTGTTCTGCATCAATGTTAGATTTTTTATTGGTTCACTATATGGTTTGATTTTATGTATATATACAGACATGATTAAAATACAATACGTCTTCCGGTTTCCGATTTCCGTTGTTTCTTCGTTCCGATTCTGGTTCTTCTATTGTCGGCCTGGGGGGTGAGTGGGATTAGGTCAGTCGGGCATTATCAACTAGGCACACTCCATTGAAGTTCGCAACAACCAACCGAAATCCGCCTTCCTTTCTTTCTCACGTCATAACAGTTGGCGTCATATCACTCCCATAGAACCTTCTGATCTATAAAACCAAATGCTGCTTTCGAATCCAGAAAAATTATTGGCGGAGGCCGTAAAGCATATCTATATTCTTAAACATGACGATCAATAAATATATAGTCAATACGACCACAACTATGTTCGATACTGTTGTGTTAGGCCATTCAATAAGAATAACTAACTTTCATAATTATGTATTCGTTATGTGTTTCAATAATTTTAGTTATGTGTAATGTAAGCATTTTATTCCTATCATGGTTACTTCCCCCCATGCCCTATCCTCCCGTTTAGCGCATTTACTGTTAACTTTTCATTCCACATTTATGAACTACAGTTAGTTTCTTATGTATGCATTGCTTCAATTCACTACCACTATCTCCCTTGTTTTGTATTAATGTTAAATTCCTAATTGGTTAATTGTGTGATCTGATTTATGTGTATATGAAGGAATGTTTGAAATATTATATGATTTGGCTGGTTGATTAATCGCCTTGTGTTCTTCCTATTCTAGCCTGGGAGTTAGTGAGCACTGGGCAGACATACAGTGACCGACTAAGCACTCTTATTAGCTTTTGCTATTATGACATTATCTTGTTTAATCTGGTTTGCGTTTTTTTAGCAAGTTTGGACTTCGCAGATGATTTAGCTCTTTTAGCACATGCACACCAACAAATGCAAGCGAAGTCGATCAGTGTAGCAGCAATTTCAGCATCAGTAGGCTTGAACATACATAAGGGTAAGAGCAAGATTCTCAAATACAACACAGGGAGCACCAACCCAATTCAACTTGATGGCAAAACTTTGGAAGAAGTGAATACCTTCACATATCTGGGGAGCATCATCGATGAAAAAGGAGGGTCCGATGCAGATGTAAAGACAAGTATTGGCAAGGCAAGGGCAGCATTCCTGCAGTTGAAAAACATCTGGAACTCAAAACAAATATCAACTAACCTCATAGTCAGACTCTTCAATTCGAACGTGAAGACATTCCTGCTGTTTGCAGCTGAAACTTGGAGAATTACTGCAAACATCATCAGACGGATACAGGTATTTATAAACAACTGCCTACGCAAGATACTGAATGTCCGTTGGCCGGAAACAATCAACAACAGCTTACTATGGGAGAGGACAAACCAACTTCCAGCCGAAGGGGAAATTAGGAAAGATGATGGAAATGGATAGAACATAGATTGCGGAAATCATCAGACTGCATCACGAGACAAGCATTAACATGGAATCCTGTTGGGAAACAGAAAAGTGGAAGGCCAAAGAACACGCTGCGTCGAGAATTGGAAGCAGACATTAAAAGGATGAGCAGCAACTGGAAACAATTGAAAAGGATTGCTCAGGACAGAGTTAAATGGAGAATCCCGGTAAGCGGCCTATGCTCCTCAGCGAGGAGTAGCGGGTGTAGGTAAGTAAGTAAGTAAGTAAGTACGTAAGTAAGTAAGTAAGTAAATATGCCTGTTTCCTAACCCTTGAATTGTTGTGAAGTGAATTGTATCTTAGCGAATATTGAACAGTGGTCTAGTTTGAATGGTCTTCAACTTAATCCCTACAAATGCAGAACAGTCAATTTCAGTCTCAGACATGAAAAAAACCTAAATGACCTCGTGAATTCGCAAGCTTGTAAAATTGGAGATTCTACAAATAAGACTATGTCGAATGTTTCATAACTTGGTGTAACTTTTACTTCTGATCTATCTTAGTCTTTGCATGTTTTACTAATATCAAAAGAGAGCTCTTCGTTTATTATGTTATGTGGTGCGGTTGCATAGTTTTGATGTTACCAAGCACTTACAGTGACAATTTATCAGTTCCTGTATATTGCCGATTATTTTATACTGTGCTCCATTATTTTTTACTGGACTTTTGAGAAAAGACTATATGGCATTGCTTTGAACATTGACAATTGTTAGTAGAGTGTGTGTTGAGAACTACGACGTTATTATGAACACGATTTTAGGTAGGCATTTGATATCCTTCAGACAGTTATCTAGTGCTATTCTATCTGTTATAAACCTTCCTCTTTATCCTCATCTTTCATCTTGTATATCTTCTGGCAGAAGGCGACGCTACTATATTAGAATGAAGTACGTAAGGAAAAGTATAAATGCTCTACTATTCGATACTTAGCACATATTCTAAGTAGTGAAAAAGTTGTAAAACCTGATGTAATCCAGAGAATCCTGTTTCTTATGTAACCATAATCTAAATTTTACATATAAACACTTTTTTGACATATATGCATACGTGTATCGTTTTCAGATGTGTACATGGAAAAAGAGTAATTTGTTAAGATACTGTATACTGAAAATTTATATTGTACTAAACATACTATTGAATAAAGATATTATTATTAATATCTATCTTTAAGAATATTTTTAGTTATGCAATACAAGTAAGCCGAGTTTAACTACTATAAAAGTAAATAGAACTAAGATTGTTGAATGATAATAAGTACAGTTAGGAATTATTTTCTGTAAGAAACAATTTACAACTGATCATGAATTTAAATCCATATTCAATATTATGAAAGTTCTTTGTAATTAAAAGTACAATAACTAGTTGCTACGCTACATGTGAATTAGATGATCTTAATTTTACTTGCCTAAACGTAAAATTTATACAGATTTTAATATCATTTCGAATGTAGTTCAAATAACTCATATTTAACAGTTAAACCAAAACCTTTCAAGTGATAAATTCTTCTTGTTGATGAATACCAAGGGGTATAATTTTAATCGATTAGCTTAAGCTGTTTATACAAAACTATGGTATAACATAATTTAACTAATTTAATTCGATTAGATTACCACTTTTGTTACCTTTATGTCGTCTACCAGTAAAATGAAATATGGTGTACATCAATTATGCAAAATATGAATTAACCTTCATATGACCTTAAACACATGTCGACATAATCAACAATTCAATAATGAATTTCACCACTGGATAGGGTTCCACTAGTACTGACGGTAAGGCATTCATCTTCAAATCTGATGGATGTACTGGTGGTATTGAGGGTGTACACTTTTGAAGAGTCTTACACAAGGACGAACCAGCCGTTCAGTGCTCTTTGTTTTCACTAGTATCTAGCCGAAATTGGTTTGTGACGAATACAAACAAATTAAACTTAACGTCTATCTCCAAAAAGCCAACGCAGTTCATTTCAATAGTGAATTCTTCGTTACTAAGTCAACTATTTATTCTATATTTCACGTAATCAGATTAGTTTACAAATAACAGGATTTATAATCAGCATAATATTGTAAATTGATTTTATGTTTAGCAAAGTTAACATAGTAACTATTTATACAAGTATAGTTTGAGTTGTAATGTAACTGGTAAGCGGAATCCAAGACATGTGTTTCGTCCTATTTGGGACTCATCAGTGAAAAGATACGAAATATTCTAGTTATATTTGCTTAAGTGAAATGATCAATTACAAATTTTAACAATAATAATAAAAAAAACAATTGAACTTACTTTAATTGTTTTATTTTGTAGTTTCATTTTATTTAGTACACGTATTGCTCGTTCAGCATCGGATGCATCTGTATAATTCACAAATCCATAACCTAAACTTTGACCTGAAATTACAAAACGTTATTTTTTTTTAATTTTTGTTGAAAAAAAAGCATTAATAGAAACTAATCAATAAATGTTCAATATTAGTTTTCAAATATTGATTAATCTTAATTTATATAAATGAAAAGAAAATGTTGATAAGGAAGTTTCTTAAATGATAATGTTAATTAATCTTTCTATAGATATGCAAATGTTTAATTAATTCTCATGGTTTAGTAGTTTTTATTCGTCATTGATTAGGTGTTAGTTGGGTACTTCAGAAAACTATGGAACACTAGGCATTTATTTTGTTCTAGTGTGGGACTCCTTTATTCAACCTTTTATTCAACCAAGAAATTCAACCAACGACCTTTAGGTTGGTGAACTCTTAACTTTCTACACCATTGGGCTGATATCTAATGGTGGGATTCCCCACTTACAACCAATTAGTCATATGGCTCAATGATCATTAATTATCATTAGTGATAACTGTTGCACTTCTGACAGATTTGAATTCTATCAATCACGACTGCTCAGTTGAACTTCAGGAATATAATGAAGATAATTAATGGTGAACTGTTTATTACAATTAAATTGATATGTTATTCACGTGACAAACATAAACAGCTAAATTTAGTATCTTTCTCCATAAAACCACTTTAAATCTCTTAGTTTATTTACAATTATAATTTTTCAATTGTTACAGTGAAATCAAACAATATGTAAACTTATTGATGTGAATAAAGAGCATGAATTAAATAATCGGCTTATTTGTGATCATTTTAAAACGTTACTGACATTTTTTTCATTTCATTTATGGTACTTTAATGAAATATTCAGTGAAACGAAACTACATCGCTGACCTTGAGATACCTTTTAGCCAATGAGAATGCACTGGTAGATCAAATCATTATTTATTATGAAAAACGATATTTTAAAAAAAACAATTATACATGATTTATGAACTTTCGAAGGTTGGAGACGATTTCATTGAGTTTAAATACCAAGAACCTACCAGTAAGATTAAAGCAATTATTACTTACTCAGTCGGTTTTTACAGATCTTCCTTTATTATATTTTCTCTTTCTAATGGCCGTTTCATCTATTTCAACGATTCTTCCGGTGCCTCCGATTGACAGATTTAAGCACAACATGATTTCTGAGCATACGTCTCTACAGTGCTGATAAAATTGCACTGCTGACATTTCGCTGACATCTGTAAGAGACGATGTCAGCGTGACAGGCAACTACATAATTCACAATACAACCAATATGCAAGTTTGCCTCAGTGTCAGTTTAGACTTGCTGAAAAAACTGCCTGTTCTTATTGATTTTCTTCGCCAGCAGCCATTGCAACGAACCGTTACTCTATCTCGACTGTGTCTGTACTGTATTTGAGTCATATTAAGGCCACAATCACAAATGAACTCTCTACGAAGTAGTCCAAAAGCTTGTAGATTAGGAATAATAATGTCCTCATTAAAAATTGCAATAAGCCGATCTAAAGTAGGCATTTTGAACTTAAATGCACACGCAACCTAGAAAAAATAACTTAATTCTCATTAACCTTCTCTAGGTCGGCGGAGTAGTTTAGTTTTACCAAATATTCTTCACTTAAATGATGATGATTCTATTTTCTAAAGATACTTTCAATTCACTAGTTAGTGAATTAGTTTAGTGTAATCACTGAAGTCAATAATCACAATCTTTATTTTTCAGTAATTTTAATTCAGTTTATTTTCTAATTGTTTCATAGAATGTTCCACAGTATTGAATTATTAAGCTTTATAACGGTTAAATGAATAAGATCATAACTGAATTCAAATAGGAAATAAACTACTATCTGATAGTCGAACAGCGTATTGAAATGTTTGATCAGATTGAATGAATTTTACTGAAATGGTAGAGACTATTTATCTATTGATTTCACTCAGTGACAAGATAAACATACTTTGTTGTAACATATGAAATACAGAAGATACAAATATACTACTGATTATGTTAGTTTTAAAGATATTAAAACTATTTTTGTTGAATTTAATACGTTAACTTGACGATTAAATCACACATCTTGCACGAGTTTAAATCTTTCTTCAATTACTTTTGTAACGTCAACATTTAAGTGTCACAGATTAGTAGTTATCTAGTTTGTTATCACTAAAATAATTAAATTACATAATGCTTATGACTGATTCTTTGATGAATCTTTTTTTATATCATATTTCCCAGTTGAACTCCTTCAAAACTATCTTATAAACAGAAGACTGTTATCGATGAGAAGCAAAACTACTAAAGTCTGAGCAACATTCAGAATGACTTTCAATAAGATTTTACACTTTGAATTTCATTGATTGGTCATTATTTAGGGCTGAACTTTGATGCTAATCAAATTCATTAAAGTGCTCATCGAATTTAATCAATACAATTATAATGTGGTCACTGGTGTAAGTGACTACACATCACTGACACTATGTGGAGAAGCAAGGTTGTTTTAAGGATGGGGTAATCGACAGGAAGTTTTACACCCACTTTTCATGCTATCTGACGCTTGTCAGCAAGGTGACCTGTAATCTTTAAGGAAACTAATGTTCCTCAATGGATTTGATCTTTTCAGTCTCTACATAACGGTAGTAAATTGGAGTCGCTTAGAGTAATACCAACAGTGTACCTAGATTGATGAATTTCAATCGACAGTATAGAGTACTTGACAAGCATGAGATTCATCACTAAACGGTGATCAATCAATGCAAATATTTCACTCCTGCAGAGGAGTTAGTCAAGGTGAGAGTAGTTAAGTAATGGCAGTCGCAGGCTTTGAGACTATGTGACTTGGAATCAAATCAACCATAGATCATAAATTTCTTTCAAAATTGTAGGTACATTTTACTATCAAGTGTAAACTAGCATAAAACCAAGGTTCAGAATTTCCTATCGACAGCCCCTCCAAACAACCTTCTACTTTGAAGGTCATATGTAGTTAGTTGTTTTGATTCATGTTTCTTCAATAATTTCCTAGTTTTATATATATTGTTATAAGAATATATGATTACGAAAATACCATTAGGTTATGCAAAGTTTCTAGTGCATTAAAAATATCTTCTCTCCCCTCTCAAAGAGTAACGTAGATTGATATACCGTGTTTAGTGATTGATTATTTTTATAGAAGGTATAGGAAACTTTTTTTTTTTTAACATTGATAGGACTTAGACAGTTGAATAAATGTTAGTTGTTGTATCATTATTAAGCAGAATTCTCCTCTAAGAATCTTTTTATTTACTTTAAACATGCTAACTTTTCATGCACTTAATTATTCAATTTTTGACCCAGTCTTATAAATTCTATTCAATTCAAACCTACAGTTCTCTTACGTGATTCGATTCAACCTGTTGTCAAATCGATTTGATCAACACAAAACTAGGTAAAACATGCTCATTATGTACAATTACTTAAATTTCATATATATGTATTGCCTTAAATTTATTCATCCTCCCGGAAAACATCTACTTTTAGGCAATTCAATTGATTATTATTATAATTGAGGGTTGTAGAGTATGTTGAATGTCAATTTTGATATCACGAATTGGCTTGAATTAAATAACATTGATCAAAAGGAAGCAGTGGAACGTTGTTTCGTTCAAGTATGAGACTCTTAAGTAGTGCGCATCTACAGCTTCTTAATGGATCGAACCCATGACTACTGAAGAGTCTCATACTAGAATGAAACAGCTATTCAGTCAGTCAGTCAGTTAGGTACAATGTAGAACTTGGTACATGCGTACATGAATCATATAAGTTGGATTGTGACTGGCAAGTGGAATCCAGGACGCACGTTTCGTCCTATTTAGGACTCATCGGCTGGATGTAGAACGCCACCACGTTCACCACTAGACTACTGAGTCCGGACAGTCACATTTGTACAACGGGCACATTGCGGAATATACAAGTTTATCCTAAAAACAAGAATCAATCTAATTATTTTGCTTCATCTTCATCATTTACCTGTTAATTTATCACGAATTAATTTACAACTGGCTAATTTGCCAATTTTTGAAAATAATCCTCTCATTTCTTCTTGTGACATAGTTTGTGGTAGATAATTTACAATTAGATTTGTTCTATTCACATTATTATCATATGAAATCTCATTAATAATTGTAGATTTATCTAAATCTATTGGACTAATTGACTGTTGAAAGGTATTCAAATTATGATTATTATTAGTAGTATTGTTTGTAGTTGAAGAGATGATATAATTACCAGTGATTTGGGCATATGATATATCATTATTAGGTTTTGATATTTTATTATTCATATATAATGAATGTGAATCAATTTGTGATTGATTAGCCATTTCTATAGAAGAAAGAGAAGAATAGAAAGAAGTAATGTTGATGACATAATGATTAAACATAATAGTATTCAGTTAGTTATAAATAATGTATAAACTGACATGTATGCGTATAAGTCTAAGTTACCATATTGCATTAGGACGAGGTAATCAAATTTACAGGATTAACACAATAAAAATAATTTGACCAGAATGAATAGGATAAACGTATCTACGAGAAAATAGTGGAATTTAAGATCCAGAAAGTAATAATCACCTATAATTAGGATAAGCTTGTATTTTCCCGTTGATTTGTAATGGACTGAAACTGGTCACTCTCTGTTGCCATATGTGCATCCTGAGCGGATTGTCTCGATATAGCGTTATTACACAAGTTATATATTTTTAAGTTGGATTGTGACTGGCAAGCGGAATCCAACTTAAAAATAATAATCACTTACTTTAGAGAGATAGACTATTGTATGATTGTATCAATAGTGATCTATATATGTTGCACATACATTAAAGTAATCAAAATTGTCACATACTCAAGTGTCCAACTAAGTGGGAGGTGTGGGGGGAGGTCATCATTTCGGCAAGAAGTTCTTACAAGGAAGTGTTGCGTTGTTATGTAACAGAGTTGTCAGAAATCAATTAAACGTTTGAAGTACATAATATAAAGATTTAAGATAACAGTCTTTACAATGGAATAGAAGTAATGCAAAAGAAAAGGGTGATCATTCAAGTAACCTTTAAAAGAAACTAAATAGCCAAATAATTTAATCAGATACTCAAAACAACTGTCAAATAACTACTCCCCGATGCAAAACTCACGACAGTATTCACTATACGATGTTAATTAAATCAAACAAAATGTCAATAAATATTCGTCTCATTTCACCTCCAATTGTATTTATCAGTCCAAATGTACTCGCGAAAGCAGGTGCATTGGAAGTACAGAATGACGGACCTTTCCATTATTTATTGAACATATCTCGAAGAACTTATATTTTAAAGAAGCAAATATTTTCAGTAGTTCAATTACTCGTCATCTAACAGACACGGCAAATGAAGTTGATATAACAAATGCATTTGAAATTATCAATAAACAACACAAATCGATTCTATTACAATCTGCTGAGGCCATCTCAATTACAAGATTGAAACCTGACCTTTGTATTCTAAAGGAATCAGTAGTTAACCTGGTAACATTTGTCTCGTAACATTAAGTCGATGATCGAGTTTCCTCTTGCAACTATGGATAATAGGAATTACATGCTTACATTTCCATCATATTCCTTTTCTTCATTTGTTTCGGACAGTCACATATTCATAGTTACTATTCAAACCCTTCCAACTATTCGCTAGATATCGTCTTCTCATTTTTACATCACCTAGAATATCCATCCAATTTATTTATAAACACTTTAAACTGAGCCTCTTTACTTTTTCACTATCTGCATAATCTGACATTATCTGTTAAACATTTCAGTTAACCTAATAAACGTATGTAATAATATTTTGAGTCATCTGAAATCAGTAGCACATAAGTGGTTGATGAGACTGAATACAACGAAATGCATTGAATTCAACGTATTCTGCAAATATTATCGTTCTTCCATTATTGAAATATTAACTTTACAAATATTGAGACCAGGAATAATTCGTGATAATAACCCGTAAATCAGTTTGAATATTTGAATAAGGAGAATTTAAATTGTAAAGGAAAGGAGGTAATAACACCATGATTCAATAAAGGATTGATGATACATTTTTTGAACACAAAGATATGACTGAAAGTATTGAATTACCTACTCCTCGGTTACACACAAATTGTTGTTCTAAGCATCATTTGGACAAGTTAATCTAACTGTGCAAAAGATTTTAAAAGCTGATCCCCTAGGTTGCATATGACCTGAATGAATTCAATGCCTTTGAAGTTAGTTATCGATCTATTGATAACTACATAGGACAGTTCTCTGATATGCTTTTTTAAAGTGCACCATTCATGCGGCCGACGTAACTTGCTTTTCACGAATACGTAAACTAGTTAGCTAACATATTTTAATTTTGAAAAAATTCATTTCTCTCAAGACATCAGATACGACATTTTTTAATGTCAAACCATTTTACGATGTCATAATACAATTACTTTATAAAGTGGTGGATGCTACTCATAAGGTTGCTTATAAGTATTATAAGACAGAGCGTCACTTTAAAGTTTTGTAAAGTTAACAGCTGAAAAAGTGAGTTTCAGGGTGGCAGGAAGTAAAGCATATTTAGTATACGTAGGACGAAAGAAGTGCAGCTAGTCTTAAACCAACTTCGATTGATGAGCGCAAAAGACTCTCAATTAGACGACTAAAAGCCATGCATACATTCCTCATGATTTTCAGTATCCACACCAAACAAATAGTTCACCCGTCCAATCAACTGTTTCCACGGTAGGAAGCAAATTTTTTTCAATACAACAATTGATTTGTCGTATTTCGAGAAGTGTAATATCAGGATATTCAAGAAGGGAAACTAACTTTCGTACTGTTTTTGAGGAGACTATTTCATTTATTTTTAGTATATGCATATCAATTATTTTATTTCTGTTATTTTCATGTTTCTATTGTTCTAAACTCTCATTAGACTCATAACCTATTACTTTATCCTTTGTTATTCAGGAACCATAGTCAGTTAATTGTGTATCTGTACCCTTAGCCCCTAGTCATTAGGGTTCTCGTCTTCTATAGATGTTATACTTGCTATGAGTGCGATGCATGATCAAGTTTTGTATGCATACAAATGGATGAGTAAAATATCAACTGACTGTCTGGTAGTTGGCTCAGTTTCTCTGTGTTCTTCACTCCATCTCGGGAACTAGTAGTCAGAAGGCAGACATGTTCGTGAACTGATTGGTATTATTGAGGTCACTGTTTTCCATGTATTGTAACTGCCCGATATTTTAAGATATAACAAGAAGTGTTTCCAATCAATCAATCAATCAATGCCTGTTACCCCCATGTGGAGCATAGGCTGCCCACCAGCATTCTCCAAACAACTCTGTAATGGGCTTTCATTTCCAGCTCTTACCAAGTGCCACTCATTCGCTTCATGTCTGTTTCCAATTCCTGACGCAATGTGTTCCTGGGTCTTACTCTGTTTCTTTGGTCTTTGGGATTTCACGTTAGTGCTTGTACTGTGACACAGTTTGATGGTTTCCTCAATATGCGTCCAATCCACCACCAGCGTCTTTTCCTAATTTCTTCCTCAACTGGGAGTTGATTAGTACTCTGCCACAACAGGTTGTTGTTGATGGTATTTGGCCAACAGATCCTAAGAATCCTACGCAACAGTTGTTTATAAATACTTGTATCTTCTGAAGAATACTTTTCGTAGTTCTCCAAGTTTCAGCTCCATACAACAGGATTGTCTTCACATTTGTGTTGAAAATTTTGACTTTTATATTGACTTACAGTTGGTTTGAGTTCCAAATGTTTTTCAGTTGTAGAAATGCTGCCCTTGCCTTACCAATCGGCGCCTTCACATCCGAATCAGACCCTCCTCGTTTGTCGATGATGCTGCCCAAATATGTAAAGGTTTCAACATCTTCCAGAATTTCTCCGTCGAGTGTAATTGGGTTAGTGTTTGTTGTTTTGTATCTAAGGATCTTGCTTTTCCCTTTGTGTATGTTGAGGCCTACTGCTGCTGAGGCTGTCACCTGGAGTCCCCTATGGTTGCTCCGTGTCTTAAGCCCGGATAAATGTGGAGGGTTGGGCATAAGTTTAGCAACCCCATCCCGTAAAACAACAACTTTGCAAAAAAAAACGCTAACCAATTTCCAAACAAGGTGAAAAATTATAACGGTTTACATTATTGCCAATAATAAGACAGTAATTCAATAGAATTTAATAAGTCTACAATTTAAATGAGGCGATAAGTTATGCTTGAATGAAAATTTGTACATTGTCATATTTATCTGGAAATTTTTATATACATACATATAATGTGACATAGAAAATTCTTGTCACAGGTGAACAGATTTAGTGATTCGATACAATGATGTGATTGTTACTATGAGTTGAAGAATTGTTTAGCTTGTCTTATACTCGGGTCTATAATATTTCGACGTCAATATACTTGGTGAGTAATTTACAAACATTCTAATATCTTTTCTAAGCATAATTAATGTAATAATTATGGTACCATAAACCTGTATTGCATAATTTACAATTAGTTCTATAAGAAAATGATAAAGAGGTAATCTAATATAATAGTCAGCAGTAATATTTTTGGTCAGTTTGCATTTTCTTAATTGGATGATTTGGTTGAGTGACTTCGAGTGACATTATCATCACGAACTCGTTATATAAATAACTAACAGCTTAACTCCTTTTCTCTTTAGGAAACAAATTGTAATTTAACTAAAAGCATTTAACCCCGCCCCACAAATGGTAACTACAAATCATCTCTACCATCTAAGGGTAGTACTATGCACTCATATAACGATGAAAAGGAACATTTCTAAATACCTTGGTAATGACTAAATTTCCTTAGACTCCTGAGCACTTCAGGATTCTCTATTATGACTTACACTACTTTTATAAATGATTAACTTTAAACAAATAAAAATTAGTTACAAGTGAGCTGATTACTGTAATTGAATTGAGATGGCTGTTTTTGTGCAGTATGATATCTTTATTTGATTGAGTACGTCAAATAATGATGTTAACAGAGTATCATTGTCAACTAGGGTTGTCTGGACAGCTGTTTCGTTCTAGTGTAGGACCCCTCAGCATTGCACACGTCAAATTCCGTCTCATATGGCTTCGGGTTGGCGAACACTTAACCCTCTACACCAATGGGCTGGTCGGCCAGCATCCAGCGGTAGAATTCTCGCTTCCATCAATTTGTGATATGCAGCGCGACGATTATCCATTATCATTGGTGATAATTGTCCCACTTCCGACAAGTCTGAACTCCACCAGTCATGACTTCTAACTACAGCTTCAGGAATACCAATCTCCATTACAATAATTAGTACATTATTGACTAACTGCAGGATGTTGTAAGGCCTACTGGTTTTCGCTGGTACCCTATCAACATCAATCTGTGACGTATTTATTTTCCAGAAAAATAACCAACTAAATACAAATAAAAATTACATTGATTCACGTTGAAGTATACTATCACCTCCTGGTTACACAACAATAACTACTCATTTTACATATCTTTGGATTTATTGAATGTAATTCCTAAGTTATCATTGTTGGTTAAATATAGAGTGTCACAAGTTACTATGCATATATATCTTTCTTCCACTAGACAACGTACTGGATTATTTGATGGTCGGCAACATCCTTTATAATTCTACTTTAAAAGTTGACATTTATCATCATGTACCTGATTGATACGACATTATAGTACAGTTTTATTTAATCGGCGTTATATTAACTTATCGGTTACATTTTTTAGATGCCGACACTTTTACATTATTGCTATAACAATGGAACTATCATTAATTATTAATACCAATTACTTTATAACAAATTCTATCAGAATCATTCATTTAAACAAAAAAAGTAAATTTAAAGAAGAAATAGCCTTTTTCAATTGATCTTTGATCATTACACAACACTACAATATAAGTTGCATCGTATAGTTTCAAGCCAATCAGTAAAGAAGAAAAGAATTCTGACTTTCTACTTGAAATTTGAAACTAAGACTTATTAGTCATTAAAAAAAGATACGTAGTCAAAGGAAAAAAAATACTTGTAAAAAGGTTCAGAACGTATTACATTCATATAAATAAAAGACAATAATGATAGCTAACCGGGGGGGAGGGGATAAGTACATATTTGATTGGTTGTAGTTCCTGAATGATGTGATAACACTTCATGAGTTTAACGAAAAGTTATGGCAAAGGAAACATTATAATAATAACAGATATAAAATATACGATCTATTTACATTTAAAATAAATGAAACGGTCTTCTGAAAGAAACAGTTCTAAATGAAGTACATTATAGATTACTATGTTCAATATTTTTTGAGAAGAAACTAATTATCGACCAGAAAGATAAGTATAATCATTAATTTCTATGATGAATGCATAATGCTTAGTCTCGATTAACTAACGAATCCTATTGATCACGTTCATACATTAGTCATATGTTGAATTGATTTTGTAGTACCCCAACTGCTAGCTAATCTAAAGACTGTAGGTATGATGACAACAGGAACAACTATTTACACAGAATAAAATGAATTCGTCTTATTGATCCTCATTATTTGCATACAATCAACATCGAAATAAAATACAACATACCGATTGTGGCAATTTAGTTGAACTATCTATTGAAAGCGTTTCAATATGATGTAGAAAAAAAATTAAATCCAAGAAAATTTTGAGAAAGTGATGCGAATATTACAAGTATATAGAAGATGTAAAAAAGATTCTATTAGATAAAGTACCGAACCAAAATTAAATGATTACGTAACGAGTAAATATGAAGTGAATCTATGTTGTATGAGTTGGACTAAATTAGAATTGTGATATGATAATGTAATGCAGTAAAGTAAAGTTTAGAAATAAAAGGAAGATATGTTATTAAGATAAAGATCTACAACTATCACCGTTCTAATACATAAATTCGGTTTATACTGTTTAATAACGACTGTTAACCAATTTTGTTAGACTGATAAACATTTTGAAGGACTATAGTATTTCTACCTTAACTTCTTTGTTACCGAAGTATCTGGAGATGGCACCGTCCATTGTTTTTACACCCATTAAACAAAGATTTTCTAGAACATGTTAGTTGAATCTTGGATAGGCTACTTTTGCAGTTTCGTGTAAAGTTTTACAAATAGCTGAGAGTGATAAGAGAAGAATACAAGTCAAACTTTGATGACAGCATACTCTTCTATACACTATGATTAATTTTATTGTAGGGTATACTCTTGTTAACGTTGTATTTCATACTTTTTTGATTCTCACTTCAATGTCATCCTTTTTGAGATCAAGATAAATATAAACTGGATTTTGATAGCTCTAGTGTCTTTAGGCATTTGGTTTCAACCTTTGTGACACTTAAATAATCTTCAAGCAGGAAGTTAATCTAACCGAGACTATTTCACTTTTAAATCAGTTTGATAGACATAGTTTACAAAGTATAAAAACATTTTATTGTTTATAATCGCTACTAACTAATTTCACATAGATACTACTAAAAATTACGAATTACTAGATAAGTGATTCGCTTTAACACAGAATTCATCAGCAACAAGCTGTCTTTGATACAAACCTATACAAATAAAACAATTAGTCATTTCTATAAAAGCACTTTATTTGACAGAAAATCATTCAAAATATTATCATAATATGTATCTCGAATAATATTTTCTGATAAACATTATCATTATATAGATTGGACTGATAGAAACTAAATGTAATCTAAACGAAGATTATAATCAGTGAATGGTAACACATTTGTTGATTTATAAATTTTTAAAGGATATCTAAGAGATAGACGGTTTTGTTACAGTGGATTGGATTCATCATAGATTATTGTTAGTAGGGTACCATTCAAAACCATGTGGTACTGGATAGCCATTTTGTTATAGTGTAGGACTCTTGAGCATCGCGCACTCTAAGTTTCGCTTCAGAGTCTTTAAGTTTCCGAACGCCCAACCCTTTGCACCATCAGTTTGTCGTCCAGCTGGTGAATTCCCACTTCCATTGGTTTATGACATAGCTCGACGATCATCAATTCTTACTGGTTGTAACTGTTTCACTCCCGACAAGTTTGAACTACACCAGTCACAGTGTTTGCCAACCTAAAGGCTTTGTGGTGGAATTTAGGGTGCACACTGCTGAAAAGTTACGTGCTAAGATGAAACAGCCTTTCAGTGCTCTTCGGTTTTTAATGGTGATTTAACAACATCAATCTTTGACGAATTCAATCAACTGAAACAATACCAATCCAAATAGTTTATGTTTAAAAGTTATTTTAGAAAAGGCTAAATGTTCAGAAATGAGTTGGTGTTTAAGAAGATGACTATTCATCATTTTACAACAGCCTTTGTTTGATGAACAACTGTGTAGTTCTTCACATATAACTAATTGAAATTTCAGTGAAAATTCATATACCACCATAACTGATATGTGGCCTATAGGTTTAAAAACCTCAGTCAAGTTCTCAACCACGTAATCAACACCAGGAAATCCAAGTATACACCAACAGAGAATTCACAAATGTTTATAGATATTAGTATTTTTTTATTGAAGGACTATGTTAATAATGATAAGTATTGTTGAACTAAGTCATGTTGACTGTGACTGTACATTCGGATAAGGAGGAAAGTTGCACCAAGAGAAGCCCAGTTCATTTAACTTGTTTCCAAGAATTGTAGCATGAGCAACTGTCATGATGCAGTGATGACTATGACATAAACTAGAGATACCTAAAGGGAAGAGTAGTTGCCTCATAAGAGGGTGAATAAATAGAAACTCGTTAGTTGAGATGAGATAGTTGTACAAAAATAGACTGGTACTAGGTTTATTTGCTTGTTCTGACTTATCGAGGAGGATGGATGGCGGCATTATCACCAATCATAGTGAATACTGTTTGCGTTATATCACAAATACACGGAATTCTACCGCTAGATGTCAAATAGGCTTTCGCCATTTTGCGGTGTGGGACTAATACAGTCAACCGTTATACATTCAATGTTTATTGTTTGTAGTAATCACAAATTAGTCTCATTTGGGTATCACATAGAACCAAAGAACACTATACGACTGATTTATCCTGGAATGGAACTTCCTAGGAACGTATATCTACGACTACACTGATAGGAAGAAACTGGACTCAGGACCTTCAGGTCTAGCGATAAACACCTAACTATCAACAACCCTGAGCCAGCTTTCAGCACTAAATACATGTGAATTTTTTAGTGATTCATTTATTCTCAATAGACTACACATTGTATTTATTCAGGTGATTGTTTTTTTTTTCATTTTCAATTAATCTAACCATTCTTTTCCTCTGAAAACCAGGTAATGATAAGTGAATGCTTAGTTTACTAAGGCAGTTTACAAGAATAATCATTTGTATATCACCATGGCGACATTAACAATCATGTCACACAATAAATAGAACGGAAAAAAAATAATCAAAAGTTGGTTACTGAATGAGTTGACCTTGAAAGAAGGTAGTTAAAACAAGAGTAGAATAGAAGAACAATAACACATTCAATTGTTTTGAGTAGAATACAAGTTTGGAATAATTTTCTGAATAGTTTTTTTACATTGTCATGTGATTAAAGAAATAAACAGTTATTTATTCATTAGGAAATCGTTTTTTAATGCTTCAATAGTGAGTTACTGTGAAGTACACGCTGGCAGGCACTAGGAAATAAACGATTGTCAGTTATGTGATGTGAGTTGTTTCTATGGTTTTACTTAAAGTGAATTCCAAAACACATTGAGAAGATATTTCACTATAGGGCATGGTATCTAGGTAAAATTTTGAGGCGAATAATTTACAACTATCTTATATATGAGTAGTATCGTCAACTGATACTTATTATCGATGATGTACTTCATAATAACTCATGATAAAAATGAAGTATTCAATTAACTAATTACAGCTGATCTAAAAATTGTTGTATTCACTTGTTCAAATGTTGATGAGGCTAACTTTAGTGATTCATTGAGTCAGAAATTGTGATAGTGTATATGTATGTATAAATGAGTAATGACTTATCACCACTTTCAGTAGTAGCTGTTTGTCATATTTAATGATACAGGCCACTTATTGATGTTATATTTGTCTGCTAGTTCTGTGTTTATCGAATGCTGTTGATTAAGCCTAATTAACAAGCCATTACATAAATTGCTTCATAACCATGTAGGTGAAGATAGTTGGAAAGAAATATTACTCAAGTGAAGCTTACATGCTATACAACAGCTATCAATATTGTTCAAATTAGAGCTAGAATTAGGAGAAGCTTTTGAGGTACTAGGAATATGAATATCTATAGGAATTATGCAAACATGACATTAGTTACTGCTTAATAATCAATCAAGGTAGATACCTCAGTTGTACAGGAAGCTAGTCAGTGGCGATAGTCGTAGACTGTGTAGATAGGTGACACGGGTTAAAGCACTATAGGGAGCGTCTTTTGCTTTAAGATCAAAAGTACTACTCACCAGTGGACGCTAATAACTACCAAGTGAGGTTTGTCGTCAACTTTCTCAACCACCTCAAAGTCATATATAGTCTGCACAGAAAAATATTTGCAATCGTCAGTGTGTAGCAAAATTTAGTTTGTTTAGGAAGATAATTCATTACATCGAAATAAAATTGCTTTCTGTTATACAGACCACTTTGAATCTACTCTATGTTAAATATTAATACATATTTCTGATTGGGTGTAGTGGAGATTACTGAATTTTCATTCAATGTCACGAATTAGTTTGAGTTAAACAACCGTTAAAAACCAAGAATTGCCGCCTCGTTATGGTATGGGACTATTCTGGAGTGCTCACAAACTACCGCACCGAGACTAGAAACTTCGGGTTTTTCTGAAAGCACCTAACCTTTAAACCACTCAGCCTACCGTATTCCAACGGCTGATGTATCTTAGTCAATATGTTTCAGCCGCCTGAATGATACCATAAGTAGTTAACCACCTCGCAGCTGAAATAGTTGAACTCCATTGATCAAGTTTTTTCACTAGGACTATAGAAATTACCTCTAGGTGTTAGTAAGTAGTAATCTAGAGTCACATGCCATTGCTCTCTGGTCTTCAGTGGTTGTCTAAGTGTGATCAATTCGTGGAATTAAATTAAACTAGGCTTTTTTTGAAACTGGATAATAAGGCATCTTCAATATGGTCTATCTGACTGAACAACGACAATCGAATATGTCAAATTTGTCATAGGTTAAACCATGGTTATCTGTAAAAGCCTTCCTCATCCCCCCCCCTTTGCTACATTCTTCATACACACAGACAAATACGAAAAGAACCAAAAATACACAAATATGATTCACTATGGAACACATTGGCACAGACTGACATGATTTCGACACATTCAGATTGATAATTCGATTGCATCAATTTTCTTGATTTTAATTTGTTCCACTGTATTATTTAAACTTACGTAAATGTAATGCAGTTATTATTTATTATTCTCTGAAGAAGCGGTTTATATTCAGTCGCAAAACATCAGTAATCTCAATTTCTACTAATCGGTTAATGAGAAATATATTTCAATTTTTGATATCACGAATTGATCTGAATCAGACAACCATTGATCACCTGGAAGCACTGGACAGCTGTCTCGTCCTAGTATGGAACTTCTCAGCAGTGCGCATCCACAACCCCGTCGGGGATCTAACCCAGGACCTTCTGGCTCCGCGGCGAATGCTTTACCATTGGACCACTGAGTCGGCTCCCAACGGTTGATATTTCCAATTCAGCCAATTCGTGATACATTGCGCGACCTCCTCTATGCCATTGGTGAGTTACTGCCTTACACCCGACATGGTTGAACTCTACCGGTCACGTTTTCACACTAGAACTCTAGGAATTACCTCAAGGAGCTAGTCACTAGTTAGCTCATGTTAATTACAAATAGGGGAGTTTGTAGATTCAGATCAATTTGTGATATCAAAAATTGAATTAAACAGTTAACTATCTCTACAAACTCCCCTAATTGTAACAAATATATTACTTAATTTTATAAACTACTTATTCAATACTCAATCTATATAAAGTTATCAAGTTATGATTGTATGAATTAATATATTACAATCCATGTAGTGAATTACAATCACAACTTCTATGAATAGCAGACATTTGTTTCTAGGTTGGTTGTTAATAATGCATAAAATTACAAAAAAAAAAATAAATAACTATTCAGTCATTATGTTTATACATTTGATAATATCGTAGTAAAATCATATGACAACCTGAATCTATTAGGATATACACTAGATTTGACATTGTTCATAACTGAATAAAAATGATTCTATCTTGAAGATAAATCATTCATTCAGTTATTGTTTACTATATTAATTTAGTATCATATCAAGTGAATGTAATAATTTTCATGTTTATCTATCACAAATAAGCATATACAAATAATATTTACTAGTAAAGATATTTAATAATATTCTGTATAATAGAAATTTAATATATCACAGATTGATGTTGGCAAAGTACCATTGAAAACCAGATAGCAATGGACAACTGTTTTGTTCTAGTGTGGAACTCCTCAGAAATGTCCACCCAAGATTCCGCACCAGAAGCTTCAGGGTGACGGCGAACGCCTAACCATCTGCATCACTGGGTTGGTACCTAATGGTAGAATTCTTTCTTCCGTCAATTTGTAATATATATAGCTCGACGATAATCCATTGTCATTGGTGATAACTGTCTCACACCCGACAAGTCTAAACTCCCCCCACCCCGTAATCACGACTTTATTATTTAATGTTTAGTAACAGTTTCAATTGACATTTATGCATAGATATAAGCAACTAAAACAACATATATAGTGCTTTGTATACAATGTCTAGTGTCTATGTACATACAATATGATAATTGCATAGATGTACAATTTACACAAATGAATGTATATTAGATTGTATATTTAAAGAAGAAAATCATTGTAACAGTGTATCTGTAAATGTAATTAGTTGTAAATTGTAAATTATCAGATTGTATGCCCCTAATTAAATCTAAGTTGATTGTCAATCATTTGATAGAGGTCACTAATACATCTCTAAAATGTAGATACATTGAATCAATAGGGAAACATACTACTTATAAGCAATAAATAACCATGTTCATTAAATTGTTAACAATTCTAAACATAATTTCATAAATTAACTACATGAACATAATGAATAGATAAATGTTTCCAATGAAATATTTCAACTACTTTACTATTACAAATAACTAGTATTATTTCCTATCGTAATGAAGTATGTTTATATGTGTACAAGTGTAGTTATTAGAACATAAAGTAAGGTAAGTGAGAGAATAATCACTAGTGTAGTTATGTTAGTGACTATTATATTAATTAGGCATTAAAATAGTATTTTAGTACACCTGCTTGTATGCTTAAACAATAATAATAATAAGACATTTATTCGGTATAGGCGGGTATATGCAAATCGATTGGGATATTCATGTAAACTTTGATATTTTTGTAAATAGACATACATTGAAAGTAGGACACAATAACAATTTCAATGGAACATAAATACTTCAATAAAGTTTTTGTCGCTTACAAAAGAAAGAAATGATTAACAGCTGAACTCCTATGTGTATAGGGGAGGGGGGTAATCTAAATAATATAAACAGTTAGAGTGGGTTGGAGATAAGGTACTGTTAGCTGTAACATGGTAAATAATGGTTAATAAATGAATGAATGAACATCTCATACTAACTAATACTATGAACTACAAAGAAGAGCACTCTATTGTCTGATTATTAAATTTGTTGCTGTTAACTGTCTACGTTAATACTCTACTGTATGCATTCTGCTAAAATTTATGTAATGTAATTACATTGTTAAATTGCATTAATAGTAACAAAATATGCATCTACTCTTGTATCTATGATTATCACCACGTTTATTTATTGTTACTTATTCTCATAAGTTAGTTTTATATCGTCTATTCTTTTCCGTTATCATACCCAGTGAGGCTATGTATATAAACAAAGGTTTATACAACATGTAAACTACATACACATGAACATACCTTCAACCATCCAAGACATTGGCACAGACTGACATGATTTCGACACATTCAGATTGATAATTCGATTGCATCAATTTTCTTGATTTTAATTTGTTCCACTGTATTATTTAAACTTACGTAAATGTAATGCAGTTATTATTTATTATTCTCTGAAGAAGCGGTTTATATTCAGTCGCAAAACATCAGTAATCTCAATTTCTACTAATCGGTTAATGAGAAATATATTTCAATTTTGATATCACGAATTGATCTGAATCAGACAACCATTGATCACCTGGAAGCACTGGACAGCTGTCTCGTCCTAGTATGGAACTTCTCAGCAGTGCGCATCCACAACCCCGTCGGGGATCTAACCCAGGACCTTCTGGCTCCGCGGCGAATGCTTTACCATTGGACCACTGAGTCGGCTCCCAACGGTTGATATTTCCAATTCAGCCAATTCGTGATACATTGCGCGACCTCCTCTATGCCATTGGTGAGTTACTGCCTTACACCCGACATGGTTGAACTCTACCGGTCACGTTTTCACACTAGAACTCTAGGAATTACCTCAAGGAGCTAGTCACTAGTTAGCTCATGTTAATTACAAATAGGGGAGTTTGTAGATTCAGATCAATTTGTGATATCAAAAATTGAATTAAACAGTTAACTATCTCTACAAACTCCCCTAATTGTAACAAATATATTACTTAATTTTATAAACTACTTATTCAATACTCAATCTATATAAAGTTATCAAGTTATGATTGTATGAATTAATATATTACAATCCATGTAGTGAATTACAATCACAACTTCTATGAATAGCAGACATTTGTTTCTAGGTTGGTTGTTAATAATGCATAAAATTACAAAAAAAAAATAAATAACTATTCAGTCATTATGTTTATACATTTGATAATATCGTAGTAAAATCATATGACAACCTGAATCTATTAGGATATACACTAGATTTGACATTGTTCATAACTGAATAAAAATGATTCTATCTTGAAGATAAATCATTCATTCAGTTATTGTTTACTATATTAATTTAGTATCATATCAAGTGAATGTAATAATTTTCATGTTTATCTATCACAAATAAGCATATACAAATAATATTTACTAGTAAAGATATTTAATAATATTCTGTATAATAGAAATTTAATATATCACAGATTGATGTTGGCAAAGTACCATTGAAAACCAGATAGCAATGGACAACTGTTTTGTTCTAGTGTGGAACTCCTCAGAAATGTCCACCCAAGATTCCGCACCAGAAGCTTCAGGGTGACGGCGAACGCCTAACCATCTGCATCACTGGGTTGGTACCTAATGGTAGAATTCTTTCTTCCGTCAATTTGTAATATATATAGCTCGACGATAATCCATTGTCATTGGTGATAACTGTCTCACACCCGACAAGTCTAAACTCCCCCCACCCCGTAATCACGACTTTATTATTTAATGTTTAGTAACAGTTTCAATTGACATTTATGCATAGATATAAGCAACTAAAACAACATATATAGTGCTTTGTATACAATGTCTAGTGTCTATGTACATACAATATGATAATTGCATAGATGTACAATTTACACAAATGAATGTATATTAGATTGTATATTTAAAGAAGAAAATCATTGTAACAGTGTATCTGTAAATGTAATTAGTTGTAAATTGTAAATTATCAGATTGTATGCCCCTAATTAAATCTAAGTTGATTGTCAATCATTTGATAGAGGTCACTAATACATCTCTAAAATGTAGATACATTGAATCAATAGGGAAACATACTACTTATAAGCAATAAATAACCATGTTCATTAAATTGTTAACAATTCTAAACATAATTTCATAAATTAACTACATGAACATAATGAATAGATAAATGTTTCCAATGAAATATTTCAACTACTTTACTATTACAAATAACTAGTATTATTTCCTATCGTAATGAAGTATGTTTATATGTGTACAAGTGTAGTTATTAGAACATAAAGTAAGGTAAGTGAGAGAATAATCACTAGTGTAGTTATGTTAGTGACTATTATATTAATTAGGCATTAAAATAGTATTTTTAGTACACCTGCTTGTATGCTTAAACAATAATAATAATAAGACATTTATTCGGTATAGGCGGGTATATGCAAATCGATTGGGATATTCATGTAAACTTTGATATTTTTGTAAATAGACATACATTGAAAGTAGGACACAATAACAATTTCAATGGAACATAAATACTTCAATAAAGTTTTTGTCGCTTACAAAAGAAAGAAATGATTAACAGCTGAACTCCTATGTGTATAGGGGAGGGGGGTAATCTAAATAATATAAACAGTTAGAGTGGGTTGGAGATAAGGTACTGTTAGCTGTAACATGGTAAATAATGGTTAATAAATGAATGAATGAACATCCTCATACTAACTAATACTATGAACTACAAAGAAGAGCACTCTATTGTCTGATTATTAAATTTGTTGCTGTTAACTGTCTACGTTAATACTCTACTGTATGCATTCTGCTAAAATTTATGTAATGTAATTACATTGTTAAATTGCATTAATAGTAACAAAATATGCATCTACTCTTGTATCTATGATTATCACCACGTTTATTTATTGTTACTTATTCTCATAAGTTAGTTTTTATATCGTCTATTCTTTTCCGTTATCATACCCAGTGAGGCTATGTATATAAACAAAGGTTTATACAACATGTAAACTACATACACATGAACATACCTTCAACCATCCAAGACATTCTGCCTACTGGTACATTTATAAGGACTCATGGATGTGATCACAGTGATAATTTACCTCTTGTCTACACTTATATTTGCTAATTCAGTTTAATCGTTAGTTCGCTGATGAAGGTCAGACCAGTTTGCCTGGAAAAACTGTGGAATTTTTATTGATTTTATTCACTGATATTATTTACAAAATATTGTCTTTGAATAGACAGTGATAATGAAAATACAGCTACATATTGGTAAAACTATACACAGCAGAAGAAAAAGTTGATAAGTATACATTTCCATCCATTTATCCTAAAAACTTATTGAAACATTACTTTGAATAGAGGTGGTTGTAGATATAAGTATTAAGTCTAGTTATTAGTATACATTACGAATTGATGTTGATTGGGTACCATTGAAAACCAAGTAGCATTAGACAGCTCTCTCATACTGGTATGGCACTCAACAGCAGTGCTCACCGTCGATTTCACCAAGGAATCAAACACAAGGCCTCCAGGTCAGCGTTGCTGCATCTTTTTAAAAAGGCGCAGAGTGGTAAAATTTTGACTTCAAATAATACTTCGCTTTGAGGTGGGTACGTTTATCTCAGTGATCTTGATGGATTACTGATATTTACTTGAATCATCTAAAATCTTTGTGGCTTCTAATTCAGTAAAGAATACATTTACATAAATCCTTCATTTATATAAAATATCTACCTGTCAAGCTATTAGTTATCATTCAAAGACAGTTGTGTAATTCAATGAACAATCTAAGGAACACCTATAAAAGTGAAAATCGTATAGAAATAATGATTTCTTTCATTCCTGTTTGTTAGTCCTCAACTATGGGCCAATATAACCTGAGCGGAATGGGACCTAAAACTCATTAATGAAACATATAGACGATTGTGCTGAAGTCAATACATTGATATATATGATAAGTCTTTCATGCTTCAACAAATACAAATAATTAACATTAATAGGGTATGAATGAAAGATTCTGAATTGAATAGTCAATTATCTTTGTTAGCTGGTCAGTATGGAAGAATATGGAGTATATGATAATCTAAAGCAAGCATTTAAGTAATCTTTGGTAGGTTACCAATCAGTCGGTTAGTATACAGTGTCTTATTATTTATTCATTTAAACGCTACACCTAAATGTCTGGAGTTTGATCTCTGGGTGAGGATGAGTTAAGCACTAGTCAGAAGTCCCATTCTATGGCGCAACACCTGTCTAATTGTTCTTTGGTTCCCACTTGTGCCTAAACAAGATTAACTGTGACTATTTAAGAAAAACAAATCAAAACCAATCTCTGCAAAAATGTATCAACTTAATTATCACTATCGTTTCCAGTTGACAGACATCAAATTGAGAGAATCTATGAAATTCTTCTGCTGCGAAATTGTTCATCATCCTTCTAAAAGCCACAGATAAGAAAAAAGTTAATCAGACTACTGATTCTCTTAATTCGATGTCACGAATTTGTTTGAGTTGGGCAACAAATGGAAGCCGGGAATCGGTGCCGTTTAACCACTTTGTCCTAATATAAAACTCTTGAGAAGTGTACATCCATGATCCCACCATAGAATGAAGTTTAGAAACACCATTTTTTGTGGCTAACGATTAACCGTTAGATTACTAAAGCGGCCATATTTCACCGGTTGATATTTTTAAATAAACTAAAACGCGATATGTTTATCCAGTCTGATTGATTGCTACCGATGGTTAACTGTCTCACACCCTACGTGTTTGAACTTTACTGATCACGTCTTGTCACTAGAACTCTAGAAATTACTTTAAGACATTAGTCATTAGTGAGATGGCATTGATTGCAATTGGGTGTTGTAGAGATTGTCGAATTTGTAGTTTAATATTACCTAACCAGCTAAATGCAACCATGTTGTGTATGAGTCAATTAACTACCGATGGCATAGATCAGGCCGCTGGAATATGTTGACTAAGTTAGAAATATTAATCGTTGGAATTCGTTCGGCTAAGCGACCTATAGATTAGATGTTCTCTGAGAAGCCTTAATGTTCTTGGCTGGATTCTATGGTGAGATCATTTGTGAGCACTACTGAAGAGTCCTTTAGATTGGTGAAGTAACTGTTCAATATCAGTTCTTGGTTTTCAGTGGTTGTTTAACTCAGATCAATCCATGATATCAAATTAAAATTCAATAATCTTCATAATACTCAATTATTGATGATTTGTTAAACTATCAACTTTCGAATCTATTCACTACTTTTGCTGTTTCTCTTTTTTTTTTCTTTCTATTCAGTATTTACAGAGAATTGTTTTTGATTTTATGCCATTTTATCTTGTTGTTCTCCTTTACTTTTTTTCTTATCGTGACTTTGTTGTTGTTGTTGTCGTCGTCAT
Source organism: Schistosoma mekongi (assembly GCA_034768735.1). NCBI lineage: Eukaryota > Metazoa > Platyhelminthes > Trematoda > Strigeidida > Schistosomatidae > Schistosoma > Schistosoma mekongi. Next base: position 6,248,198 of record CM068305.1, read on the forward strand.
CGTTGGTTATTCGATTATTCATTAAATTCATTTCAATCATTCATTGACTGGTCAATTTCAGTTTATTTCATACAATCATGACAATAACATCTTAGACAAATGAATGAAGAATAATTAAAAGAAACGATAGGAAAATAAAAGTAGTGAAATAGAAAATCAAGTAGACTTCTATACAGTAGAGGGAAATAAATAAACTTAATGGAACAATTACACCTTAATTCAATTGCAATAATTATTTAGATAGAAGTGAGTGGAAGGATGGGGGGGGGAAGAAAACTATATTAGTAACTGTAGTGTATACTATGAGGAACCACTTCATTCTATTGAAGAGGGTAATTGATCTGACATTTGGTTCCTATATACGTTTGTATATATGTATATACATATATGAATGTTCCAGTAATTGCTTTTTTTCGTGTATTATGATAAAGAAACATGAATCAATCTCAGTCAAGTGTTGATTTACATAGATTACATACAAATATGTATAACACAGATGTATTATAGCTTCAAGCATAACTTCGTATCCCATCGTAGTATTATAAGATGCTTTGGAATGCTAATTATCTCATATAATGGTGTAGATAGACTATCTTAATCAGTCACTATCATGAATTGATGGAACTAGTTATATTTCTTGTAAATATTCTTATTTTTATTATTTTTCATTAATTATAAAGTGGGGGGTAACCAGTACCACAGTTCATTCTCTCTGCACTAACCTTGCTGTTTCTGATTGGTTGTTGTAATTTTTAGTGAGTTAATTATGTTATCTATTACAAGATCATTATTATTATTATATATACAGCGTTGGAACAAAATAAAATTGAATCTTCTGAGTGCTGTGTTTACGACTACTTAATTTGGCTTTGGGTGAGTAATCTAGTTGTTTAGTCGTTGGTCAGTGGTTGAGGGTATCTGTTTCGTTCACGTAGATACATTCACGAACTAGAGTTGCACTTAGTGCTTCCGAGTATAATGTGAGCGCAAGACATATCAGTCACTAGATTCATGAGTTGTGGCTGTATAGTCATCAATTCATGATTTACAACTCATTAACTGTATACTTTTCCCCCCCTCCCACACACACTCAATTTTGTATTATTATTATTCTTTATTCGTATTGACGCTACTTCCCTAAATGATCAGCTGTATAGTTAGATTTTGTATGTTCGCAACATAATGATAGAGTTCTTTTATCTAGTTTGGTAGTAGTAGGATCAGACATACTTATGAGCAACGATCAGCCAGTTTTACTAATCGCCGTCACCGTATTGATTGCATCAATAATTTAGATAAACTGTTGTTCATCTTGGTTAGACTTCATGACGTATCATTGTCGTATAATGCCTTCTTATATTTTTTGATTAAGTAATACAATATTTTAGATGACGAGGGTGTATGACAACAGTATATTTTAAAATTTTAAGTAGCATTTTTCGAAGAATGGTTTCAGTTAAAACACCTTTGAATATCCAAAAATACTAGACAGGTGTTTCGTCTTAGTGCAGGACTCTTACTAAGTGACTATCACTAGACAACTACAGATCACTACTAAGAAGTTGTGAATATAAATAAAACAGTGAACAGCTTGGGTGTAACGAGACAATTTGGACTTTGCAGATGACCTAGCTCTTCTATTTCACATACAGTAACAAATGCAGGTGAAGACAGACAGGTTTTCAATGCATCAAAAAACTTGTGTAAGTCAATATCTTGAACTGACGATCGAAACAGATACTTGTTTGAGAACTAACAAATGGAGTAATAAAACTCTGTTAATACTGAAACATCACTGTTATGTGAATTTGCTGAGTGGTCTAATTGGAGTTTTTTGCATCATCCAATGCATACAAACACAGAACAAGAAGGAAAGTATATAGCTGCACTAAAGTTAATGCCTGTGTACTTATTGAAAGAGTAAGAGTTTAACATTGTGAAATTAACGTCCATTTGCATAACGATGTTATTTATTTGAAAGCTTATGACATTAGTCTAGCATTTCACCTGTATTCTTCATGTTTGACGAAATCACAATTGTGATCGACTGTTAAAGGTCAGAACTGATAATAACATATAAAGGTGATATCAAAATCAATGAAAGAAATAAAACGTCCAGAAATTTACTTCTGGCTTCATGGATAACGTTTAGTATCTTCGTTGGTTTAGTAGTGACAAATCGTGAAATGGCAGTTGTTTTAGCCAGCATTTATTTTGATCTAAAGAGGTAGTCGAATATTAACAATTTATATTTAAGCCACTGATCGCATTTTGAATATGGCATCACGAATTGACACAGCATAAGTAACCATTTGAAATTATGAGGCTTTCAATAACTGTCCTATTTTTATCTTCACTAGTGTTCGAGCTCAATACCATCGGACTTATTATTACATATTCAACATGTAGATCACCGAGTTATTTTTTAAATCTCCATTCTTCTGAAGTTTCCATAGATTTAGTGAGAAAATACATTGAGTGAAGAAGTAGTTTCTGCTAGTTGGCGCCTCGTCAAGGTTCAACATCAATGTATAGTTTTGATGCTAAACACTGGCGAATAATAATGACAGTACTACAACAGGCGGTTGACAAGTGTGACTGATGACATAATCTTGATGTTTTAAAATACAAGAAGAGTTTGTTTAGCTTAGAATGAATTAGTTATTTGCAGTGATTATGTAACAATCGAGAAGTAGTAATTGAACCTGGCACTCAACTAATCACATGAATTAGTTGTATAAGAAAATGAAAACTAATAATAGTTGACTGCTAGACATATTAACATAACACTATAGTTATAATGATAAATAACAAATGGAAACCAGTGCAACAATATTGGAATATGCATCATCGAATTGTCATGTAGTAATGTGAAAAAGTCATTCATCATAGAAAAACTCTCCGACCACTTGTAGCAGTGCCATTTGGAATATGTGATTTAAGTGATGAATTCAAGAAAGGTAAAGAAATGAGCTCAGTTGATTTAAAGCTTGGAAAACAGCACAATGGAAACTAGATATCCACTAAATGCTGACCTTTAAGTTCATACTTTTTCGTGTATTGATCATACTATGACTGATTTAAAAGTAATATCTCTTGGTTTTAAGTTGCACGATAATCGTATTTTCCCTAATAAGATGAGCATACGAATTTAATTTGAGAAGCTTCACCCACGGACAAACTGTTTATTGCTCTCCGCTAACGATGATGGCCAAAGACAGAAATTTCCCCCCTCCCTCCAACCCACTCAATTATATATAGTTGCCAGAAATACATAAACTGTAATAACGATGTGAATAGAGTTCTGACTGGGAGACACAGGGAACTGCTACTCAGACTTAAGTGATATGAGAATCTGATTGTTACTAGGTTGATTAAAGGATCAGGAGTAGTTCATGTGGATAAAACTACCTACATAGAAAAGATAAATACATTACGCATGTTAATAGTCACTAGGTGACTACATTGTGACTGATCATCTATTGTACTTATTTCAACAGATATATATCTCTCACTGTCTGTACCAACTAATGACATACACTACTTAAACAGACCTTATTCTAAGTTCTATTAACGTCTATTAAACTAAATGACAAGTAATTCATTTAGAAAGTTTGCCGTTAAATCATTTAAACGATTCATATCATGTTTCGGATCTATGAGAGAGGCGATTCACTAAACTATGTTCTTATCACAGACAGATCTATACTATTCAAATTTATACATAAATGTATTGGTAAGTTGAATGTCATACTAATGATGTATTTATTTAGTACGTTTCACAGTTAATTAAGTATCATACAGGTTAGTTAGTAATTCACGCATACAGCTTCATTCTAACTTCATTTTCGTATAAACGAAACACAAACAAACCATCTGTTCTCCATGTCAAAATAAATAATAAACATTTGAAACAGATTCAATAATTTGAAGGTATTTTAATCTTCGTGCTGATTTGTTATGAACTGGAATTGATTAATCTCTGTTATCATATATACATCCTGAGCGGATTACTTCGTTACAACAATAGTTCACAAATATAAATTAAGTGGGATCGTGGCTGGCAAGTGATGTCCAAGATGCGTCACTTATTCAATTTTGGACTCATCAGCTGGATGCAATTAAATACAAATCACTCTCAAAGTATATACATATATTCATTAAACAAGTGTGGTTGTTTGGACCCAGTAGCCTTGTAATGAATACAGTGACATTTGACACGAAACGTACTGAGTCCGAGTTCCAATGTTCAGGCACATCCAGGAGACTCGTTCAAATCAGAACGAGTCCTAGATTTAACTAACCAATAACAATCTAACCTTATACACAGAACAGATTCCTTCTTTATCTGAAAGGTTTACACTAAAATATAAGTCAGATTCACTATGACTATAATTAGGTATAAAATCTAAATAGTTATTTTACCGTAATTTCCAGAAATGATCGTTAAAGTAAATGATTACGAATAGAAATAAAAGAAGAAAGTGAGTTGCAATGCATTCATTGTTTTCACAATAATACGATGGGCTTATATAGGTAATAGAAACTGAAATATTATCTAATTAGGATAAGCTTGTATTTTCCCGTTGTTTTGTAATGGACGAAACACGCCTCCTGGATTCTGCTTGCCAGTCACAATCGAACTAAAATATGAAATATTATCTGTTAGAACGATAGTCAGAAAGAGTTCCTTAAACAGCACTAAAATGATACTTATTTTGTGTTTTGTAAGCTATAGATATGTAAACTTATTTACGTGTAACTAAACGAATAGTACGTGTATTTCAATACAAATAGCATATACAAAATAGGGGACATAGCAAAACAACATCAATTATTATGATTAGCTTTTCATAAAAACATACAGAGAAAATATACAACCCTCTGAATTACACTTACACATCAATCGATAACGAGGAACTTGGTATCAAATACATATCCAACTTATTATCATAATTGCCATTTCCTATGTGTACCTCAGCCATGAAACGTTGGCCATGAAAATAAAAGATATACATATGTTCCAGGTTTTTATCATAGAGATCTTTGAAGTATTGCCCGTATATCATGGAATGATCGAATAAGCAATATTGATGTCGGACGCAAAGTACTGGGAAAACGTGATAAATCGGTCAGAGAGGATGTAAAGTTTCATCGAATACGATTAGTGAGACGTGTTGAACATGCTCAACCATCGCCTGCCTTATCGTCTATTGGTCGGGGTAGGATAAAAGATGGGTAGACAAATCGAAACCTGGCATCAGTCCACGGAGTCTCTGACTGTTGTTGGCGGTGATGCAAATCTGTTCACCATTTATATTCTTCCAGTTCCTAAGTTTTATCATTATTTCGTACATATGTTTACTTCATCCCATTTTTGTTTAATTTCATAATTGATTTGCTGTTGGAAATTATACCCCTATCGTCTAACATTTCAGGAACTGATCGCCTAATAGGAGATCCACTTATTGACTTAGAAAATGCTGATGATGCAGTCCCACTAGACGAAGACGCTGGTAAAATGCAGTAAGTTTTAACAGCAATAAACGACAATCCAACCATGTTCGAAATGCGTTTCTCCCCTATTGTAAATGCAAACTGTTACTTCAGGACCGGTCTTCGTCAACACTAAGGATAGGGAGTGAAGTAATTGAGCAGGTCGACCTGTTTATGTATCCTTGAAGTCTGATTAGGCCTAATGGGTTGGTTTCTGACGAAATCTCGGCGAGAATTCAACATGCTCCTTGCCTTTTGCCAACTTATGTCACTCATGGCATCGGAGAAATATTCGTCTCTTAATGAAAGGAGGAGTATACTGCACAGCAGGCCACTGGCTGTTATTTTGAGTCGTGTTGGTAGATTCAAAACTACACTGTTGGGGTCCTCATGAATGCCATAACCAGTGGCTGGAAACTTTGGGTGACATGGGTTTGAATCCATTCTTTGTCCTCTCTCAAACTGTGAGCTTAAAATTATTTCATAGCTTTCTTTCCACTTACCAGTTCTTCCTTCTTGAGTCATATTCTATACGTTCATTTCTCTTTGTTCACATTATTATTATTATTAGTGAAGTAATTGCTGCTTCTACCAATATGGTGCTGTGCTCTTAAATTATGGCAACCTGGACCGTAGCACACTAGTGCCAAGTTCTATGTTGATCATAGAGTACATACATTCACACATACAGACAATTTAATCAGTTATACTACAAAGTTATAATGAATGATTAGAAAGTGAACTTGACACTTAATGATTAAAAACTCATCAGATATATGAATCAAACTGTATCATGATATGCTATATCAATATATCAGTTACATTATTTGTAAATGAAACAAGATAAACTCTATGTTTACAATCTTGAAATGTGTAACTATAAGAAAGTGATTTCATTATCATAGAAGTTAATCACATTTTGACTTTGACTACTCTACTGAATAGAAGAATTTACATTGTATGCATACATCTTTTTTTTTTAAACTAATGAACAATTATATAGCTTCATATGTGCTGGTAATATGAGTTATGTTTTAAAACTAAATCTGTGCTTATTATCTAACTGTTGTAGTTCAGTAATGATGTAGTAATGTAACAATCAGAAACATATTCACTATTATATAAATGTATGTTACTTACTCATGAATTTGTATCATTCTATTATACCATTATCATATTGTTTGCATATATCTTAGGTCAAATACATATAACACAGAATAATAAAATCAATGGTTTCATATACTTAATGATAGAGCCTAATATAAAATAATTACTCACTAAGTGTTATGCATTACTGACATGTGAAACCTTTGTACTCGCACACACACACACACACACACACACACTTATTCTCATGTTGTCAGTATTCTTCAACAGTGAACAGTGTGTATAGTGTAAGTAAAGTCAAAAAAATTATTTACCAATATGCATGTATGTATGTAGATGAAGCATAGATTGTGCATAGCCACAGATAAAATATAACTGTGGTGAGATTAAAAGAAAATGAACCCAAGTGACAGAATTGACAATAATCTTTTAAAGTGAAAAATAATAAGTATACAACTAGATATCAAAACGATAACAAATTTACTTCTACTACTGACATTCTCATATATACTACTAATAAATACATAAAACAAGTCAGAATTTAAGGTGCGCACTGTTGAGGTGTACCAAACTAGAACGAAATAACTATCCAATACTCTGCAATTAACACTAGTATCCTATCAACCTGTGATGAATTCAGTTAACTAAAATATTGGATAAAGTTGAAAGAAATGAGTAAAATAAAGAATTTCATAAATCATTTGCGTAAACTTTATCTTTTGACAGTGATTAATGTAGAATTTATGATCAAAGATTTGGATTGAAATAGTTTGTGGAGATTAGTATTAAGTTTACTTGACTGAATACGTCACAGTTTAGTGTTGGAAGAATACCATTGAAAACCAGGAAGCACTGGATAGCTGTTTCGTCCTGGTATGCGACTTCTCAGTAATGTGCACCATAGATCACCCCCCCCCATCCGAAGACTTCAAGTTAGCAAACATCTAATATTCCTTGATTGAAAGTAAAATGAAAAATGATTAGTTTTAATATCTGCTCGTTGATAAGAATAATTAAGGAGCAATTACAAATTTATAGTAAAAAAATATTTTGTCCTATAGGTTCAGAAAGGTATTCAACTAGATCTATGAGAAAATAACTCATTGAAGAAAAATGGAAAGAGATTTCATCATAAAGGCATCTAAACAATTCAACTATAAAAAACAAACCACAAAAATGGTTACTAAATGGTTTCAATGGGGAATAATTTATCAACTGGATAAACATTCACATAAGGGATATGATGAGGAAGAAAAGGAAGAAGAAGATGATGATGATAAGAAACACCCGCCGAAAATCGTAGTAACTATGAAAATTTGACAGGAGTTTACAAAAATTAACAAATCATTTTGAGAAATAGACTGAATACAGAGGTTTACACCAAGGTAAAGTTAGCGATTGCATGTGTTACTTCAAAATGAAAAGATGAAGCCTTAATAGTTAGATTGATAGATTTTCAATAGCGTGTAACTTATTAATACGTGCTTCATTCGAGTCGCAATATACATAAGACAGAGTAGAGATTCTGGAGCATAAACATGACCAGAATTGTTCAGATGTTATCGTATTGAGCCAAAAGACTTATTTACATTTATCTTTTAGAAGCCATGTTGGGTAATGCTTTGAGCTGCGTTTAGGAGTTGTCGTAAGGCCAATATAACAAGCGCTACACTAATAATAAAACTTGTAAATGCATGTAGAAGCAAAAGTTGACATATAACACATCATCGTGTCGTCAATTAACACTAGAAAAATACATACAGCTTTGTAGCGTAAAAAATTGCTTTTAGAGGTGTTGAGCTACGACTTTTGTTGCCGAATCGCCTATAAATATGACATAAATGAAAGGAATCTTCTTCAAGTCCTTAAAGAACATTCCAGGTTTCGGTTTATGTGTAACATTATTGCAAATGAATCTAGTTGGATAACTGTTTGATTTACATTTTCCCAAGTTTGGTCAGTTCATTGTTATTAATTTAGTTTCTACATATTCGTCTAGTCCTTGAGAGGTGGAAGTAAATTGAGTTTCTTTTGCCTATTGAATATGGCTCAACTTTAAAAACATTCGCATATTCGGCAATCCATGTTAGATTTTCTGCTTATAAATTCTCGTAGGGAACCTTCACGCCTCCTTTCCAATGACATTCACAGGAGTTGAAAATCTCAAGTTTGCTTTTGAAATTAACTAATAGTCCTCAGAGTGGAATTATTTTGATAGTCCGTACTGATTACTTTGTTTCCAACTACTTATTCTCGTAGATCTTCTCAACTTATTATGTTAATTTTACATGTTGATTTTACTCAGTTGACCTTAAACCATATGAGTGATTGACTTTTTCTTACTGGTTTAGAGATTAAACTTATATTAATGTGTCGATAGATTGTCAGTTGTTCTGACTACCATAGAATTCCTAAAATCATTGCATTTAGACTGATTAGCAATCGATGGACGCACACCTAATCTTTCAACCTGTAGGGAATATTTCGATTAAATACTTGGTTAAAGGACGACTGAACAAACCCAATGGGAACGGAAAGACACATAAAAATAATGAAACCTGTGAAGACGTTTTGACAGTACTTTGGGAATAGTAAAATGACTCAATAATACCTAAATTAGGATTTAAGAATGTTGTCTAGAAAGATAAACGAAGCTTTGAAATGAGTCCTTTATCTTACTATAGGCATCCATTTGAGATACAAATCTTTTTACTGCTTCAATTTCATTTTATTGTGGAAGACATTGTAAATTACAGAATGAAATATTGATTTCCTATGAAATCCCTGGTATCATTTAGATGGAAGGGAAAACGGTTAGAGTACAGTATAGGAAAGAACAAATGCGATACTTGAAATGCCCGCGTCCAATTTTCAAATGGGCCAATCGTCGTTCCGATTCATTAACCACTTGAAGTCAAAGTGAGTACTGTAATTATGACTGAGCAACTTTTAGGGATAAAGCTATTATATTACAAGGGATATGAATATTTTACATGATAAATAAATGAATCGTGGTTCTTTTGCGGCGTCATCGTTGTTAAGTCACAGAAATGACGACAAAGGAATTTATCCATGTTACTTAAAAGCTGATATTCTTCAAAGAATTTGAAGTGAAGACTCATTACAATATTCCCCCTCCTCATAGGACGTCAAGGATTTGTTCACAGATAGATGTCAGTGTGGTTGCAACCACATATGTATGCTACTCACTATAAGTCTCGTTTTTCTCGAAATTTCTATAAGGAAGGCATAATATAATGATCATCATTTCATTAACGATGCAGAAACCTATTACCAGATGACAACATAGCTGTTCGTAAATACTACCTTTTACGTCGATCGGGTTCTGACCCAAATAGGGTTTAAAAATTCCGGATAAAACTAAGATTTTAGGTAACTTTTTGGTTCGTTGGGTTAATTCCAGTTTTACTGTGATTAGAACAGAAATCTGAAATGCCCATGATAAACCTGGTGATGAGAGTCCGTCAGTTGGTCTTACTCCTTTTTTCAATATACCAAGCTGAGACTACATGTTGGGGTAGTAATTTTATTTTGCTATTAATTTTTCTCAAAGATCCGATTTCTTACTCTGTTGCCTGACACAAAACTATATTTCTAACGTTGAAAGCCTAATTTTAACTATGATTTCTATTCTTTAACCTAAATACTAATCCTAGTCATGATATTATGTTTATAATATGCACTTTTAGTTCAAATTTGAGGCAACCTTAAAGTTGCTAACGCGTCTTTCATTCGCTAATTAAGAAATTTTGCATGGTGATCTAAGTTTTGCATTTGATCTTTCCTATACTGTGCATTTGTCAATGAACTGGCATAAAGTTGTGAACATAATGCTATCAGATTTTACAAAGATAGCTAGGGGGGGGCAGTTAAAGGTGGAATATCTACATCTATTCAGTCATAAAGATTTATAATCACCATATCTAACTAATCATTTCATAGACTTTTGAAGCTGCTAGTCATTCATAGTTCAGTCAAATATGGTAAGAAGAAAGGTCTATGTTATATAGAGGTATACTTTCCTGAAACTGGAAGTTTGTCGAAAGATAAATATTTCCAGTGTAACGTTTTTAATCTTTTTCAAGTATTGAACTCAAAGACTTAAAGTCCTGTTGTTATCATTACATCTTTTCTATTGAAAATATTCCCGTTTTTGTTGGAATGTATTCAGAATAAACGTTGTGAAGCATCATTATCAGTGAACATATTTTATTACCGTTTAATAATACAGTATTATTAACTCTAATAGGTTGGTTAGCTATGATGGAATCAAAGCTTTATTTACTGTAGATTCGTTCAAGCTTCATTGATTACATTTGTTACTTACTTACTTACTTATGCCCGTTACTCCTCGCCGAGGAGCATAGGCCGCTCACCAGGGTTCTCCATTCAACTCTGTCCTGAGCAATCCTTTCCAATTGTTTCCAGTTGCTGTTCATCCTTTTAATGTCTGCTTCCAATTCTCGACACAGTGTGTTCTTTGGCCTTCCTCTTTTCCGTTTTCAAACAGGATTCCATGTTAATGCTTGTCTCGTGATGCAGTCTGATGGTTTGCGTAGTGTATGTCCTATCCATTTCCATCAACTTTCCTAATTTTCTCTTCGGCTGGAAGTTAGTTTCTCCTCTCCCATAGTAAGTTGTTGCTGATGGTTTCCGGCCAACGGACATTCAGTATCTTGCGTAGGCAGTTGTTTATAAATACTTGTATCCGTCTGATGATGTTTGCAGTAATTCTCCAAGTTTCAGCTCCATACAGCAGGACTGTCTTCACGTCCGAATTGAAGAATCTGACTTTGAGGTTAGTTGATATTTGTTTTGAGTTCCAGATGTTTTTCAACTGTAGGAATGCTGCCCTTGCCTTGCCAATCCTTGTCTTTACATCTGCATCGGACCCTCCTTTTTCATCGATGATGCTCCCCAGATATGTGAAGGTATTCACTTCTTCCAGAATTTCTCCATCAAGTTGAATTGGGTTGGTGCTCCCTGTGTTGTATTTAAAAATCTTGTTATTCACTACTAAAATCAACTTTTATTTTCCGAATGTTTTTCTGTTTTTTTAATAAACAACTTTAATTATCATCAACAACTGTCAATATTTCAAGGTGATCTTAAGTTAATAAAGGGTAGTAATCATGTGATCTAGGTCTTGAATAGATACATCGAATTATGCATTGATACTGAACAGTTACTTAGTGACAATTGCAGTAATTAGATTTATTCACTAATGATCGAAAAACCGCTGAAAAATATTTTATAGTTTTGCTTAGTATACGCTTAATGGGACAAACTGATTATGGATGTTGTCAATTATAGCATACTATTTATATATAATTATATAACCGATAATAAACGACTTCTGAAGTTCACCTGACACCAATCTCATGTACAATCGTTAACCATTAAATCGTGTAAATATTCCGACTAATTGAATTGAACTATAATTAATAAATGGTACACAAGATTAGGTAATCTCTAACCCGAAACTTCTGGGGAGCAATACTGATCAGTGCTCCTTAGTCATCACTAGTACCTCATGAACGTCAATCTGTGACGAATTCCAACAAAGAAAACTTAATACCAATCTCTACAAACCGTCTTAACTTAGTGATAAGAAAAATTATAATATATTCGTTAATAACATTATATACATATTTCTTTGGAAAAATAAAACCTAGGGAAGTTTGACTAAGAAATTTGAGATATGATTTGGAAGTAAGCTAAATACCTTCGTTTCTGTAAGTTTCAAGGGAGGAGCATCAAGAAGAAAGCTTGGTAAATATAAAACTGATTTAAGTGGGACATCATGAAAATTAAATCGATTTAAAAGTTCGAAAATAACATCAGGATATGCTTTTTGTCACTTATCATTAGTTATTAATGTCTGAATGTTTTTCCTGTATTGTGCTTGAGTCAGTAATTAAACTCGTAAATGAAAAAGAGATACCACTGTCTTAGCTTTTAACCTAAACGAACTTAACATCAAAATAGTATTCTCATAGCAGATTCTGAATATCTAACATTTAAATAGCTATCCGTTCAGGATGCACATATAGGAACAGAGATTGATCAATTTCAGTCCATTACAAATCAACGGGAAAATACAAGCTTATCCTAATTATGAACTATTGAGTTTGAACATATAGTAGCTTAGTTATATTCTCTTTAGTCTACCACCATGAAATACTTTAGTTTCATCTAATGTAAACATATGAGTTAAGGTGTGTTAAAAACAAATGTAATAACCCACCTCAGTTTATTTCATAATGTTAGTTCATGACTAAAAATCATCAGGTAATGAGTTAAGTGCTTTGTTAGTTTAATCAACATCTAAATGTAATTTAACTTGATGAACCACTGAACAGTTAATTACAGCTACTTTTAACAACATAAATAATTTGAGTCATTCAATTATAATCACCGTATCAACTAAACAATAAACGCCTTGATTTGTTATAGGCCTAAATTGATCAATCAATGCTGAAGTGTATGCATTCCGAGCTTATTTTTGCCACGATACAGTAATAGTTTATAAGTATGAATTAAGTTAGATTGTGACTGATAGGTGGAATTTAGAACACACGTTCCGTTTAGATACATTCAACTGACTAGTTCCAAATAAAACGAAATGCAGGATGTGTATTCCATTTTTCTACCATAATCTACCTTAATTCATATTTATTCTTAATTGTTTTAAAGTTTAACAAGTTACAATAAAGACCAATTAACTGAATAAAGCTACAGAGCATTCTAAGTGATTTCTTTTTAGTTACAGTCCTTCAAAAAAAGCATGCACAGTTCACTTATCTGATATGAAGATGGATTATCTTCAAAAACTGTGTTTTAGAACATTATTTCATTTATTGTAACTATGAAAGGTGTAATTATTCCACTTCTATGACTGTTATGTTCTCCTTGCCCGGTCCTCTGGTTTAGCATATTTACTCTTAGTATATTGTTTATTTACTATGGACTACGTTACTTAATTGTGTACAAGCTGTACTCGTTCACTGCCACTCCTTCCTTTGTAATATATCAGTGTTAGATTTGTGATTGGTTTACCGTGTGGTCTGGTTTTATGTATATATAAAGGCATGATTATAATATAACACGATCTTGATGTCGGTTCTCCGTTTTTTGGTTCTCATTTCGGGTTCTTCTATTATCGGCCTGGAGGTGAGTGTGATTAGGTCAGTTGCGTACTATCAACTAGGCACACTCCACTGGCTTTCGCTACAACCAACCAATACCCACTCTCTCTTTCTTCAAGCCATAACATATCATTATACTAGTTGTATTGTATCTTGAATGTTAAATAAATAAATTGAAGATCTTTTAGGGTAAAGATAAGCAATTCTAAGCAAAGAAGGTGATTAATTCATTTAACTTTGTGAAAAATATAACTATCACATAAAACATGAACATCTTTGTAGTGAGTATCAATGAAGCTGATGTAAATTAAATGATAGAAACTATTTAAAGAAGTTTCCTTGTGATATACCTTATCATAATGGCATTCATTTGTCATTTCAATGAAGGACGAATGTCACTAAAAACGTCACTGAAAATACGCTTTCCTACAAATTGATTTTATGAACTTCAAAATTTAGGAGTAAAGGCGATCGACTACTTGCTGTTTGCATTTTAGCATAGTCTTAAAATATTAGATATCGTGATTAAAATAACATTCATTACATTTCAATTAAGACGGCCAATTTTGTGGAGAATTGTATTTTTAATTGATTGAATATGTCGCAAATCGATGCTGGAAAGGTACCATTAAAAACCAGGGAACATTTGACAACGGTTTCGTTCTAGTGTGGAGCTCCTCAACAGTGCACACCGCAGATGCCTCGCTATGAGCTCTAGATTACTGAATGCCTAACCACCTGCATCACTGGGCCGGCCGGCATTCCACAGCAGGATTCCAACTGTCACCTATTTGTGACATATATCCAGTGCTTCCTGGTTTTCAGTGGTACTATGCCAACATCAATCTGTGGTAAATTCAATCAATTAAAATACTAGTCTCTACAAAAATAACCATCTTAGTTTAACCACAGTAATCAGCTCACTAGTGACTAACTTCGTAAAGTCCCCGAAGCTCTAATGAGTAATCTTGACTAGCGGAGTTTCTACTTGTTAGAAGTGGAACAGTTATCATCAGTGACAACGGCTAATCGTTGCGCTATACATCACAAGTTGATGGATATGGGAGTTCCACGATTGGACGCCGGTAGGTCCAGTGGTGCAGGTGAGTTAAGTTTTTCCCAACCTGAAGCTTCTGGGGTAGGATCTATGCTGTTTACTGCTGGGGAGTTCTACACTAGAACGAAACAGCTATTCAGCGTTCCCTGGTTTTAAATGATACCCTTCCAGCATCAATTAATATAATACTTAATAGTTGGAAAACTTGAGAAAACCAATGAAACAGAGGTTTATGTTTAAAGTTAGGATGCATATTAAAATTGAAAGCTCTTGCGTTGTATCGTTTGATTACAATTTTTAATAATCACGCTGTTAATAATAACCTAGAAGCTTTTGAATGGTTTCGTACAACGTTTACTTACGTTTCTGAACTGAATATGACTATAGTACGATCAAGAGACGCCCGCGATGGAGATATTCTGCTTTGTATTGTCTATTGACAAATCGATCAATCAGAACGGTAACTTTTTCCAGTGCCTGAGGTTCGAAACTGAGAAAAATATTCATTCTGGTTGTTTTATGTATGATTTAGCTATTTGTTATAAAAGTGGGCAAAATCTCAGGCATGCAAACGTATCAAGATTGCTGATTTATAATTCTCGGAAATGTTGTCGAATCTACAGTTGTCGTTTGGAGGCATCAGCAAAATCGTTGAAGTTCATGAGATAGCCATAAGGAAAATAAAATACATTGGAGGATGAATGATGATAATGGAATGGTATGTGCTGATCACTTCAATTTTTAGTTTTAGGTTTTTAGTATTTATGGCAGAACTTCTGGTAAGGAACATTTTCAATATGTCCTGATCAAAAAGGAAACAACATTAATCCTTATTATTCAAGCTTATGTTCTTACGGGAAGAAACTTTATACACAGATGACTAGGAATGTTACAAGCTTGTAAGAGAAACTTGGTTACGAACATTGTGTTTTCGTCCATGAAGGACATTTTGTGGACCCAGCCATCGATATGTACACGCAAAATATTGTCCTAACATAAAAGAGTTTCTGAGACTTTATCACGCTTCAAGAAATAATGTGATTTAATGCCATATGGATATATTCTCATACAGGACTAATTCTGATTCTAAAATGGACGAATCGACCCCAAAACTTACTAGGTTCATCAAGTAAATTAAAATCGCCATTACTTTCTTATGGATTTAATCGATTTGTAATAAAA
Source organism: Schistosoma mekongi (assembly GCA_034768735.1). Classification (NCBI taxonomy): domain Eukaryota; kingdom Metazoa; phylum Platyhelminthes; class Trematoda; order Strigeidida; family Schistosomatidae; genus Schistosoma; species Schistosoma mekongi. The sequence continues at coordinate 6,264,209 of CM068305.1, forward strand.
TATAAGCAGTTACCTTGAAACTGTTTTCTCAATGTCTAGAAAACTTTTCATGGTCTCCAGGAAAGTTAAGTTCGGCAAAAATCACGTTTCATATTTGTTGGACAGGGAGGAGTGAAGTAAGTAAATTAAGAAACATTCATTAATTCTGTTGTTTAGGTGATATTATTTTGTTTGTGTTCATCACAGACATCATTAAAAACCTGGGAGCATTGATCAACTGGTTAATCCGAGTATGGAACTCCTTATTGATGTACACTCTAGGTTCAGCTATAAAATTATTTTGTATGATAAGAATAACAGACGACTGAAGCAGTATTGTTTTCAGTCGACTCAGCTTAGACTTTTCGTTATACAACTACGGTTAAGAATGTGATGTATACATTTGAAGAATAATTATATATTTGGTGTCAGCTGAGCAAATGATAGTCGAGCAACACATTTTCCAAATACTAAGTTATTCCAGTTACATATAGCTAACCTTTAGTCTTCACTAGATCGGTCTATCAGATCCTTTACGATGAGATACTGTGAGATAAATATGATGTAAAGTAGACATAACAAAAAATAATTTCATAAATTAATATTTAATAAGCGAATATGTTAGTTTATACTGGTTGGTCAGCGACCACCAACCATCGTCGTGTTGTTTAGTCTTTAGATCTTATGATAACCTCTCAATTAAGCCTCAAAGTGACCACCTTTTTAGGTACTTATTAATTGTAGGCGAAATCTCTGTATTTATATTCAATACAAGTTTAGCATTTGTTAACAAGTTTCGCTTGAAATGTTTAGGAAATCAATACTAAATCATGTTAGTTACTAATCAACTTGATATTACAACCTCATCTTTGTACAACTGAGTTACCCATACGTATTAAATGAACCACTTGGTTGAAAGTATCTAAAATGAAATTCAATGTGTTTTACATAAAAGTAATCTGTGTGTTTTTTTTTAAAAAGTTTAATATGCAACAGATATTCACTACAGTAAAACATTCATCATCATATCAAATGATGCAAATAATCAAGTCAGAGTAACTTACCAATCTAATTTAAACAAATAAAACATATGGGACTGATTTATTTCATGCAAACTTATGTAATGCTGAATACCTATTTTAAATTCTGCTTTTGATTTAAAGTAATCAGATGAGAAAACAAAGTTTTACCTCATTCAAATCAAAAAGTACAATAAAAACTGTAGTAGAAAGTATAAAAAGGATATAAGCTGATAACCATCTTACATAAAATATGTCCACTAGTTACATCGTTTTATTAGAACTCTAGGAATTACTTTCAGAAGTTAGTCACCAGCAAGATGATATTGATTACAAATCAGAAATTGTGGGATTTATTGAACTGTAACTTAATATCACGAATCGGTATAAGTTAGTCAACTATTAAAAAGCAGAGACCGCTAGATAGACAATTCGTCAATTACTATAGGAATCTTCTGCAGTGCGTATCTACGATCATTACTGGGAACTTAGCCCAAAACATTCAGATCTCGAGGTGAAAGGTTAATCATTATACCACGTAACCAGCCGGCTTCCGGTGGGTGATATTTTTAACAGTTAAATCATGATATAAATGCTTGATTGCATCCATAGATATCAGTGGCTAACTATCCCAGATTTGAAATAGTTGAACTCCATCCATTGCTTCATGTAACTACAACTCTAGAAATTACCTTTAGATGTTAGTCACTAGTTAACTAAAGAGTCTTATACTAAGACGAAATAATTGTATAGTATCAATTTCTAGTTTTCAATTGTTGTCTCACTTGAATCCATTCATGACAATGAATTTAAAATTTAACAATCTATACAACATACAAGTTATATAATAAGACTACTATCATTTATACACGCAATCATTCAACAAACCTATAAATTAATAAGAGTTTAGAAAAGCGTTTGTCAAAATAGAATTTCAATGTTTTAACTTATTTCTTCTATTACATTGTATAAACTTAGTTATCTAATGATATTCAGATTGAACAATCAATGAGTAAGTTAGAACAGAATAAAGGTTTCATGATGAATGTCAAGAATTTATGCTGAATTGACCATTTTGTCTGTATAAAAAAGATAAAAGATAACTAAATAATATATCCATGTAACTATTGTATTACTATTTCCATAACTACAGGTGATACTTGACTATTGACATAAACAATGGTAACGATTTTAGTATATCATTTGTCAGATTTAAACAACTTAATGAATACATTGAATACATTCGTCACCAATTTATTTAGGTTGTGTACTAGTGAAGATCACAAAGCATTAACAGGTCATTTCATTCCAGAATAAAACTTTCAGGTTTAATGTCTAATGCTTAGCCGATGTTCAACGGTAGAGTTTCAGTTTCAATTAATTTGTACTGTAGAGCGTCACCAGTGGAAACTGTCTCATTCATATTATATCCCAGCTTCTTGGTGTTATCAGTTAAGCATTCACTATAACACCCGAAAACCTGTAGGTTTAATCATTTGGTATTCAATTTAATGTGCACTACTAACGTGCTTCTTGTTGGGAACAAACAGCTGTCTAATCTTTTCTGCCTTTCAGTGGTATGTAACCCAGATTAATGTTTCCTAAACATGAGGAACAAATTAAAACTACATTACCTTAATTTTCCAGTTTTCATATCATTTAAAGAAGTTTCCTCGGGTTGTATTGATGATTATCTTCATACTAATATGTCAGTAACTCTTGTCATACAGCAATACAACTAAATAAACTGCATATTGGTTCATCACTAAAAAGATGATTATATTGCTGCGCTCAAAAGTATTTCATAGCATAATAAACGTTTGACGAGGTAATACATTTGTAATTTCAGCTACTATGTTATAAGGTTGTACAATATCAAATGGGTTTATTTTAAAGAATTACAGATGTGATTCCTAAGCCGTGTTATTAGACGGAGACTGCCTGGTTAGAGTTCGTTGATAATTACAATAGATTGAGACACTAAGTGATATGTGTAGTAATTGGTCATAGTAATTCAAGTGTATCCACCATTTATGTTCTTCTAGACTTTAAGTTCCCTTATTCTTTCAAACATGCATTTACTTCATTTCTTCGTACTGAATTATATCATAGTGTTAATCTTGTAAATTTGATGTCTTTATGCTAATATGGTATGCCAACTTGGATTGCTGCTCATATGTTGTAAGTTCTTCATGGTTCATGATTAACTGACTGACTGAGTGAACATTCAGTCAAAACTATGTATATTTATTATTGATGAGCATTGTTCCATAGTAAATTTATTCAATTAAAATGATCAATTGTAACTCTATTGAATCTACAGCATAATTTTCACTGTCAACTACTAGTATCAAAATGTGAATTACCTAGACATCAGATTGTATTAAACAAATGATTTTATAAACAATTGAAACTACACTTTTAAAGAAACAATTTAACAATTTGATTGTAATAACTTCAACAAAGTATTGGGTTCTATGTGACAAATAGAATTGAAAGCAAAATATAAAAGATGAAACTAGATTTTTCTTGTATCATATCCCAGTTACAATATCACCATTGGGATATAGGTACATCCAGTCGATGAGTTCCAAATAGAACAAAACGGGCGTCCTGCATTTCGCTTTCCATTCATAAAGTACAATTTTAAACATCACTTTCAAACTACCGCTATATTGAGGCAATCAACTCAAGATGCACATATAACAACAAAGACTGATCAATTTCAGTTCATGACTAATCAACAGAGAAGGTACAAGCTTAACCTAATCACACATTTAGATAGTTTACTATATTTACTTATTAAATATTTTTTTTAACGATCCAAAATTCCTTTTTCATCCATTCATTTGTCTACTGTTACATTGACACAATGAAGACAGATATAAAATTTGTAGAATTTGTAACTAAGTTGAAGAATGTAATCAGTTCTATATGAAAAAAGAAAATAAACTTACCATGTCAACTAGATTAAAGTATATCAACGTGTATGAACATTTGAAAATGAGACAGTTTACAAAAAATAAAGCAAAAAGGAAAACATACTTAAAACTCTTGTTGAAACGTTGTGGAAAGCATTAAAATGTATACGAATGAATGTCAACAAATGAGAAGAAGAAACGAGTAATACAATCCAATCTAGTAGGTATGTAACTACTTGATAGATTCATAGATTAGATGTAAAACTTATTGAATGATAAACTTATATAATCTCTATGTTATCCAGTGAATGTTTTACTATCAAATCATTGAATTGAAATTCATTCAATCAATTTATACTATTATATGATTATCTTTCATTGATACTACTGTTATCTATCTCATACATCATATAGTGGAATTCTAGCTAAAGTCTAGAAAGAAGTTAATCTATGAATAAAATGTAATACAAATCATCTCTATTGTATGACATTGACTATGTAAATAGTAAACTATTAGGTTTATTATCATGATAATAGTCAACTTTATGTACACAATGTATGTATATATAGAATAGGTAATGCAATAGGTATTGCAATGTCAGTACAGAATGAATGCATATTTACATCATACAACGTTAATTTCAATCAATTTGCACCGACTTGATACAAACGGGATTGGGATGGTTAATTTCGGAGAAATTGGTTATTTATTTAATTGAATATTACAATTAGGGGAGTTTGTAGAGATAGTTAACTGTTTAATTCAATTTTGGTAGCACGAATTGATCTGAATCAGACAACCATTGATCACCTGGAAGCACTGGACGGCTGTTTCGTCCTAGTATGGGACTCCTCAGCAGCGCGCATCCACGACCCCGTCGGGGATCGAACCCAGGACCTTCTGGCTCCGCGCGCGAACGCTTTACCATTGGACCACTGAGTCGGCTCCCAACGGTTGATGTTTCCAATTCAGCCAATTCGTGATACATTGCGCGACCTCCTCTATGCGATTGGTGGGTTACTGCCTCACACCCGACACGGTTGAACTCTACTGGTCACGTCTTCACACTAGAACTCCAGGAATTACCTCAAGGAGCTAGTCACTAGTGAGTCACTAGTGATCAATGGTTGTCTGATTCAAATCAATTCGTACTATCAAAATTGAATTAAACAGTTAACTATCTCTACAAACTCCCCTAATTGTAATATTCAATTAAACAGGTAATTGAATATGTCACAAATTGATGTTGGCAGGGTATCATCGAAAACCATGGAGCACTGGACAGCTGTTTCTTTCTAGTGTGGCACCTGGAGCTCCTGGTGCGGAATATGGGGAGTGCACTTTTAAGAAATTTCATACTAGAACGAAACAGCTGTACAGTGCTTCCTGGTTTTCAATGATACCCTGCCAACATCAATCTGTGACATATACAAACGGAATTACTTAATTTATACAAAAAATACAGCGCCAAAAGAGAAAAATTTCATTTCCAACGAATCCATGATAGTTTTTTCAGGCTAGTAACTACAATCTTGTTCAGTAATCAAATATACTAATAGTACAGTGTTCATCAGTTTGTGTTAAGTGAGTAGACAGTTTTGAATACAAGACTATATTAATATCAGTAGTCAGAATTTTGAATATTAAACTTATTAGAATATATTCTGTGGTAAAGTAATACTACTTAATAATTAATTAATTAATTAATGCATCCTAGTTCTATGTTGCCGGAGCACCAATGAAAAGCAGGAAGCACTAGACAAGTATTTCGTCCTAGTATGGGACTCCTCAGCAGTGCTCACCATAGATTCCACCCCAGGGGCTTCAGTTTGGTGAATGCCTAACCCTTTGCACCACTGAGCCTACTAGCATTCAGTGATAAAATTCCTACTTCCATCAATTTGTGACATATGGAGAGAAGATTATCCATTCTCATAGGTAATAGCTATCTCACTCTTTTAATACCAATCTGTGACGTATTCAAATATACCAATCTCCACAAACCATCTTAATTTATTAGTCAGTTGATAAAATATGTGCTAAATAAATTTGAGCTTGTGTGATAGTTTCTTAAGAATGTTTAGTTTACCCTGGAGTAGATAAGTAATAACGCGGTCACGCCGCCTCACGAAGAAAACTCGATGCAGATAGCGACTATCAATCATTTAAAATTTTATTTACTATTGTCTCTAGTTACCATGTTTTAAATTTTTTGGAACAAAAATTGTACCCGGACATTGTGATTACTGAGGATTTTTGTCTGAGATTTTACAATTACTTATGGATATTTATACTCATTGTTGCATTGTATGTCATAGACAAGTAGAATATCAGATGCAGAGCTTACTAGAAAGATGAGACATTTAAAACGTTAAGCTACTTAGGTTTGTTCACATAGCAGTAGACATTTCATTATGTGTATGCCACTCGTATCATTCTATCTGGAAAAATTTTTTTTACTAGACTATCGAGTATACTAAATGTCCGTTGGCCGGAAACCATCAGCAACAGCCTACTATGGGAGAAGACAAACCAACTTCGAGCCGAAGTTGGTTTTTAAGAAAGATGATGGAAACGGATAGGATATACATTGCGGAAATCATCAGACTACATCAAGTGACAAACATTAACATGGAATCCTGTTGGGAAACGGAAAAGAGGAAGGCAAAGAACACGCTGAGTCGAGAATTAGAAGCAGACATTAAAAAGATAAACAGCAACTGGAAACAATTGGAAAGGATTCCTCTGGACAGAGTTGAAGGGAGAATCCTGGTGAGCATCCTATGCTCCTCAGTGAGGAGTAACGGGCGTAAGTAAGTAAGTAAGTAAGACTATCGGGTGATGAAACCATAATGTGCTTGGATTATCACACAATTTCTAGGTGTACATTTGGTATCGTCACTCACTTGACAAATTGAATTGAAACATAATCAAAATGAAAATTATCAGTTAATAGTATAGATGTTTAGTTACTTAACAAAAATGATTCAGACATTTGTATCATTCATATCTTGAATATTAAAACATAATTCTGAATAATCAGTGATCTTGGTCTAATCGAAAAACCTAGTGACACACACAATATCATTCGTTTTATCAGAATAATATCATAAATATATGGATAATCTGAACTATTTTAGATCGTCAATTTGATTATAATGAACGTATTAGTTGTCAGGAGATAGATACCAACCTGGTGGTGCTAATGAAACTAAAGTTCATAGGTTTGATTCCATTGTGGAGTTAAGAGTAAGCACTAATTTGAAGTACCATACAAAGGTGAAATAGAGCAGCTCAGTGTTTTTCAGGTTACGAATGGTACTTAATAGAGTTCAGCCTGTAATAAACAAAAGATGTATTCATGTTAAAAGTAGTAAGCATAAAATGTGTTGTTATAAATTAGGACAATAAAATCACCAAACTGTCACTCAGCTACACATTTCTAGTAACTTTGGTTTTCCAACAGTGAAGTACTTTAGACCAGATGTAAAAACATAAGAATTCAAGCAGAATACAAATTAGAAACCCTAAACGACATAAGTTAAATTTCCATAACAGAGTCAGTAAAGAAAAAAATGACTATAACTACAGCATAAATAGGTGACGCCATAGAACAAGTTTTGTTGTTATGTGTTTCACTTTTAATCATGCATTTAAGTACAAAAATTGTGATATAAACATTAATTCACTGTGATATCAGTTTTATTGTTAGATAGCATTACTTGGATCCAGTGAAAACTGGGGGGGGGTAAATTCAACAAAGAATAGAATGTGATACTGAAGTGACGATCATGATTATTTGGCGATTTAATTAATTGGATAGAAACACACGGAGTCTTACACAATACAATCTCTCAGGTTCCGGTCTCTGTAAATAACGTGTAACGAAACAGAAAAGCTCAGAACAATAAACTTAAAATGCATAGCTAATGACTATTCATATCTTATTATATGGATGTTTGAACACATAGATGTATGCACTTCATGTAGAGCTAACTGTAATACTGATTGCATATATACATAGCTATATATGTGTTCTTAATTTGTCGGTGGGAATATTCAATGAAATACAATTTGTGATGTTAAGCTTTTACAAATTAGAAGTTTGTTGGGGATGTCAGATTCCCAGAATTCTCTTGGTAAACTTGCTATTTTTGTGATTTATTTGTGTAAATTCAGATTTCTCGTTTTTGGGCCAAAAAAGTTCCTTTTTCACTTTCAGTTTATGTTTCCCACATAATGAAACGCTAAATTTTATTGGTTCGTTGTTTATTTTAGAACGGTATTTGTGACATTCCAAGAACGCTCTCTTTTTTTGTATATATGCCCATGAGATGTGCAGTTGTCATACCGTTAGCCAGGCTGCCTATGGAATTAAAAGCTTCTGCCTATTTTGGACTTCTTGCTCTAGTTATCTGGGCTAGGGCGCTGCAAACAGCTTAGCCTCCCTGTTGTTGTGTCGCTGGTCATATGTTCGCTAGCAGGTATCGAGGTGTTTTCCTTAAATCGCGAGTCTAGCAAAGTTCTACTGTTACAAGATAATCTTCAATCATAAATACTTCATCCAACAGTCAATATGAATCAATAAACCGATTACACACTTCAATCTAATGAGACAATCACATTCAATTTCACCGTTACATTATTGATACATCATTAGTCATGGTCTTACACAACATACTAAAATCAGCATACAATTTTTTTTATCTATCAACATAAAACTGCTATGAAAAATTCAAGTTGAATTCCAGTTGTATATGATACATTTTCATTCTTAATATACAACTGATGTGTATACTAATATTCTACTTTAAAATAAAGTTATATCCTAATTAAACATTTAATTTACATATAGAGATTTATGCTAGTGATACTTGGGAAGATGTAATCTAATGAAGTTATCCAGCTCACTTATACATGTTCAATACCAGAACTATCATAGTTATTAAAACAATGAATTTATTAACATGAGATAAACATCACTGTATACAGCATAAGTTGACTACTGATTTACTCATTCTACTAATAGTATCACTAACTTTTAGCATTGTTAATATTTCAGAATGAATCCAAATATGATGGATAACTATTTGTCTATAATTCGATATATTCACTAACGTTGATATTTGTATGTGTGTGTGTGTGTGTATGTGCATAAGTTGGAGAGAACAGTATGTTGATTGCATGGCAACGTAATATATGAGTAGATCGTTTATTATTATAATTATTATTCCGATTAATAAATGTCAATTACAGACAATCATAAACATTTTTATATTGATTTTATGAATAATATATTTCATATTGATTTTATTTTTCTAGAAAAATAAAATGTACAAATCATTCAGTTGATTAATTTTATGCCTGTTTATTCACTGCATGTATACACGTGTATAATTCTTTACAGAGTAAATGTTCCGTTAATTATCATTAATTAGTCTAGATTTATCCTGATACGGGTATAGAATTGAATTGAACAGTATACATATATATATATATATATGTATATGTACATGTATATATATATATATATATATATATATATATATATATATGAATTATAGGACAGGATTTCGATGTAGGCTGTGAAATTTTATAAGTTTTTGTTAACTACTAATTGTTTATCAAGTGAAAAGTATAAGTATAGATGTATTCATGATGGATTGTAAGCAGTTAGTAGAACGTTCTGAGCTTAATATTTTTTATATGATAAATGTTGATTAGATATTTGTAATTAAATTATAAGTAATATCAATAGTAGGATAGTTTCTGACTTCATATATAACTATGATGTATATAGCTATTGAGTGTTTATTAGAACAGAATCTATTATAATTGTTATATCACATTAAGTTAGGTTAATTAAATGAATACTGAATCTTAGATGAAATATAGTAAAGAGCTTGTTTTATGTTTAGACGTGGATTCTTCATTTTCTTGTATGTTAACCATACTTAAGACATAGTTTAGAGTTTTCTATAAAACATCACAGATTAGTCAGTATTATGCCAAGCTTATGATATTGTATCCATTGTTCTATCTATCAATAAAAAATTAAGAAGTATAATGAGATAAACGATTCACAAAACTAACTGAAACTGGACAGATGTTTCGTTCTAGTGTGGAACTCCTCAGAAGTGTGCAGCCCAAGATTCCGTACCAAGGACTTCAGGTTGACAGCGAACGCCTAACCATTTCCACCACTGGGTCGACATACAATGATAAAATTCCCACTTCCATCAATTTGTGATATATATAGCGTGACGATCATCCACTGTCATTGGTGATAACTGTCCCACACTCGATAAGTCTGAACTCTCCTCCCCCCCCCCAATCACGATGTTTAGGCGTTCGCAGTCAACCTGAAGTCCCAGGTGCGGAATCGTGGGTGGTCACTGCTGATGAGTTTCACACCAGAACGAAACAGTTGTCCAGTGCTCCCTGGTTTTCAATGGTACCCGTCCAACATCAATCTGTGACATATTCAATCAAATAAATAAGCAATCGCCACAAAAATAATCATCCTAATTAAAACTGTTTGAATGAAGTACTGTATTCGAATATAACTACAGTAAGACATGATTATTTATTTATTCATCCAACTTTTATTAATCATAATCGTATGTGACTTATAGTCTGATGCACGTATACATTAGTCAATGTTATTTTACGTCAGTATGACTAAATGAAAACTGAAACAACCAAAATAACATAGTAATTAAAATAATATGAATGAATACAAATTGTTACTGTTTTAGAAAGTGGCAATACAAACGAATGTTCAAAGAAATACTATCACTTATAACATGGAAGAGGATAAAGTAAAACGAATCGGTTTGTTCTCTTGTAATAGATTTTAAACTGTATCATCTAAAGTTTTCAACATTTGATTACAGTTTCAATTATGATTTCAATCTAGTTCAGACAAAAACAATCACTGATGTTACATTATATCACACTAAAAGTAAGATAGATTGGTTTAAGCAAGTCAATTGTATAAATTTGTCCTAAGATAATTTAAATAATCAAAACACCAAACTAATTCAACGTGTACAATGTATGTAGATGGCAAATTAATCATCATGTTGATATTTTGCATTCACAGAGAAACAAACGTATTTACAATGTGTTATGATCATTATCCAGGGTGTAACAATCATTCAAATGTAGTGTTTAATAAGTAGTATGAAGGTTATTTTCATTAAGAAACAAACCAGTACAAACCATCAAATTGTAGATAATCGTTTATTTCTAGCCTGAATCATTTCTATCACATCATAACTAGCATTATTACTAGTATATTTGTCATAAGCATTATATTAGAAGGCAAGAAATTGTATTTAAACTAGTGATTAAAAGATTTAATCACCATCTTATGTAAATCGACCTTAGGGCCTATAATGAAACAATCCCTAAACCGAATTAATATTCCTATAGGATAAATAAATTTCTATGAATTAAAATATTATCCGAAATCAAGTTGAATTCTGAAATTTATACAAATATGCACACTTACACTATGTCCATCATAGAACAACACATATGTTCACCTAAGCAAAGGGTGGTATATACAACATAATCTTTCTTTGACTAATCAATCAAACTATACTAACTAATAATCCTTGATTAAGATTATTTTCTATAACGTCAATATGTACTTCATTCAATGGTCAGTTATTGTATTACTATGTTGTTTTTCTTTTATTTTCATTTATACATTCTTATTGAATTCATAAGAGTTAGGGGGGAAGGGGAATACTAGTGACTATGTTTTTTGATGATAGAATTCCAGTTCCCTAGTCTGTATCAAATCGAACAATAACAATAACATTAAAAAAAGTAACAACAACAGAAACTATAGATTCTTAAATATTATAATCATTAAATTGAATAAATAAATAAATAAATAAACATTGTTTGTAACACAAATTTAGGCTGTCGATTACTATTCCAGTGGGAATGTAACAACTGTAGTTTGGGATATATGCATATACCATTAGACAATATACACCTATAGATAGCAACAAACACACATGCACACATAAATGAGTAACATTGATGAGTTATTTAATCTCTATTTATGAATAAATAAACTGCATATTAGAATGAAACAGCTAACCAATTAACTAGGAGATTTTGTTATGGTACTCTACCAACATCAATTTGTGACATATTCAATTAACTAAAATAAATTTATGGCTTAAAGTTTAACAAAATAACATTAGTAATATCAATACAACAATGTTAATAAGCAAAATAAGAAACATTCACTAATAGAGATCATAGATAGTAAAACGATAAAAAACATTATACACATATACATTCATATGTTGTATGTCGTTAAGCTAGCAAACAAGAAATGAAATAAATATTAACTAATGATAAGTTTGACGATGGATCTGTCAAGATGTGGACATGAACTTGTCGATATTTCTGCTTAACAAAGCCAAAATATGAGAAAATAATTCATCGACAACATTAATTTGCTACTGAAAGATTCAGCAAAATTCAATTGGGATGGTTAATTTTGTGGAGATTGGTTATTTGATTTGATTGGATATATCATAGATTGATGTTTGCAGGGTACCAGTGAAAACCAGGGAGCACTGGATAGCTGTTTCGTTCGAGTGTGGAACTCTTCAGTAGTGCTCACCCACGATTCCGCACCAGGGGCTTCAGGTTGACGCGAACGCCTAACCATCTGCACCACTGGGTCGGCATCCAATGGTAGAAATCCCACTTCCATCAATTTGTGATATATATAGCGCGACCCAAACCAATCTCCACAAAAATAACCATCCCAATTAAACTACAATAATGAGCTCATTAGTGACTAACTCCAGGATGTTCCTGAAGCTCTAGTGAGAAGTCGTGACTGGTGGAGTTCAGACTTGTCTGGAGTGAGACAGTTATCACTAATGACAATGGATGATCGTCACGCTATATATATCACAAATTGATGGAAGTGGGAATTCTACCATTGGATGCCGACCCAGTGGTGCAGGTGGTTAGGCGTTCGCGTCAACCTGAAGCCCCTGGTGCGGAATCGTGGGTGAGCACTACTGAAGAGTTCCACACTCGAACGAAACAGCTGTCCAGTGCTCCCTGGTTTTCAGTGGTACCTTGCCAACATCAATTTGCGACATCTTCAATCAAATAAAAGAGATTTTTCTTTTCGTCGACAAGATCATCTATTACATGTGTTCGATCTCATGTATAGTTATTTTTATAATTGTCTATGGAAAAATGGTGGAAGATTACATAATAAGTTATTTAAAAATTTTAAGTATCAAACAGAATCATAAGTGTATTACGTAATGGTTTAAATGATGAAGAACTGTTAGAAAATAAATTTAATTTACAAGTTGAAAGAATGAGCAATAAATGTTTATTTGACCGAGATGGAAAGTGACGTTTATAAAAATATAATACTAATTATTGAATAGATAGAAGCGGTTTATAAGACTGATTACAAAGTATCAGAAATCAGAGAAAACTTAAAAACAGATCAAAAGGAATAACAGATAAGTGAAGAAGCATAGTTTTTTGAAGTCATCACAGTCTTCGCCTGTTGGGTATAAGTGAAAACCGAGAAGCGCTATGGAGCTGTTTTGTTGTAGTATGTGTTTCCTCAGCAGTGTGCGTTTGCATGTGTGGACCAGCTGGTAACCAATGGTAGACTCCTCATTTAGCTCATTTTCTGATATAGTGTGGAAATCATCAAATGTCATTATTAATAACTATCTTACTCACTACCAATGGCCAGGACGCTCTAATAGTTAAGCGCTTGCCGCGAAAACTGAAGGCCTTGGGCCCGATTCTTTAACAGAATAGCTATTGTTCACTGCTGAGTAGTCATATACTAACAGAAACAGCCGTTCTCCTTCGTTTTCAGTGGTACCTTGCCAACATCAATTTGCGACATCTTCAATCAAATAAAAGAGATTTTTCTTTTCGTCGACAAGATCATCTATTACATGTGTTCGATCTCATGTATAGTTATTTTTATAATTGTCTATGGAAAAATGGTGGAAGATTACATAATAAGTTATTTAAAAATTTTAAGTATCAAACAGAATCATAAGTGTATTACGTAATGGTTTAAATGATGAAGAACTGTTAGAAAATAAATTTAATTTACAAGTTGAAAGAATGAGCAATAAATGTTTATTTGACCGAGATGGAAAGTGACGTTTATAAAAATATAATACTAATTATTGAATAGATAGAAGCGGTTTATAAGACTGATTACAAAGTATCAGAAATCAGAGAAAACTTAAAAACAGATCAAAAGGAATAACAGATAAGTGAAGAAGCATAGTTTTTTGAAGTCATCACAGTCTTCGCCTGTTGGGTATAAGTGAAAACCGAGAAGCGCTATGGAGCTGTTTTGTTGTAGTATGTGTTTCCTCAGCAGTGTGCGTTTGCATGTGTGGACCAGCTGGTAACCAATGGTAGACTCCTCATTTAGCTCATTTTCTGATATAGTGTGGAAATCATCAAATGTCATTATTAATAACTATCTTACTCACTACCAATGGCCAGGACGCTCTAATAGTTAAGCGCTTGCCGCGAAAACTGAAGGCCTTGGGCCCGATTCTTTAACAGAATAGCTATTGTTCACTGCTGAGTAGTCATATACTAACAGAAACAGCCGTTCTCCTTCGTTTTCAGTGGTACCCAGTCACTATCACTTTGGGACGAATGCAAACATGGGAATTGACTTTGAACTACCAAAATGCTGAGACTGTAGCAGACACAAGATGTTTGTTTCATACCGTTTTTAAATAATTCGTTTGAAAACATAGATGATGTTGGAAGATGATTCCCCATCGGGTAGCAACCTTACTCTTGTTGATAACGTGTTTTTGCATCAGGCTTGTACTTGAATTACATCCACCTTTCAAGATCCATGCTGAATATTGCTCTGAAATGCATTTAAAAGGAGTTCGTTTTGAGTGAGTGGCATAACGAATTTCTCAGGAGTAAGTGTATCTATTGATATACATGATTGTAGTCCAAAGCAGAAGTTTATCCTTAACACATCCTCGACTTATGGGTCTGAAAAGAACAAAATGCCGAGCTTTGTAGAATAAAATGTTTTTTCCCAAGATTTTTCAAATTTTCTGTATCTATTTCTCTTTTGAATTTTATGTACATAGAGAGGGTCTTTTTTGTTACTATCGGATTAGGTTTAAGTTTACTATCCACAAACCTCTTTGGATAATCATTTTCAATGAAAATTTTTCAAATTTTAAACGTTTCCCCATTATTGATATCATCTCTTTGATGTTTTCATGGTGTAACGATAATCAATTGGTGAAGAAACCTACTGAACAATAATTGTGAGTCATTGAATAACAGAAAGTTAGTTAGGATTAAAGCCACCTATTTGAAATTGACAATTGAATTACCAGATAATATAAAACTCTTTAAGTCATACACTTATTCTTATACTATGAATAATGCATATAGGTTATTCATAAATCATACAACAAACTCTTCATTTGTGGACGAGTATATAAAATGTAATGTTGTGTTTAGTAGAAGTAAATAAACAACTAAGAAGTAAAACGAATAATAATGAAAACAACAACAACGACGACGACAACGACAACAACCGCAACAACAGCAACAATGATAACGGTCACAATATGTATAAATAAGAAGAAAATATCTACATACAAAACAAAACCTTAAGTGTATAATGTATGCTATCTACCTTTAATACACATTCATATTATTGTAAATATTCATATACATAATAATAGAATGAATGCATTGAATACATCTAAATGATTTATTTTTACATTTAATGTTCCTATTGTCGCTGTAAACGCTTAATGGTTATCGTTTAGTTGTTTCAATGTACAATTAGTAATAGTTTCTTTCTTTTTGTTTTTATTTTTCTGAAATGATATACTACTATAATTCATGTTATTCATTGTTTGCATACATATGCAATTTTATGTCGTTGGTTATCATTTAGAGTATTTGTATGAGTAATCTAAAGTATGTTTGTAAATAGTCATTCATTGTTGTTAATACTACTGGTTAATGTATGAGTACTGTCAATAGTGTACGTTATCATGTGATGAAACATTCATTTGGGTAATATGCTCAATTAGCAAAATAAATAATACTACTACTTACAAGAGAGTAGACTAAGTAATTATTACCAACATTTAACTTAACATAATCAAGCTAGTGTATCTATCATATTGATATGGTGAAAAGAAGCAATAAATTTATGTCTGAAGTGACTTGTCAATTGAGTTTATTTACATGTCACTTAGATATACTACACACCTTTTACATCACATAACATTTAGTGGTAAAGTTTATAGTCTATTAATCAAATGCATCGAATTGAGTAATCACTATCTTTACTTATGAAAATAAAAACTTTAAAAAATGTCTAACAATCAAAGTAATTTGTATACGATTCCTTAGGACGTTGAAGAAACTCTATAAAGAACATAAACATTCATTCTCATTCATAATTCCATTATTATAAGCAAACAATTGAAATGCATTGTAGATACCCTTGCGAAAATTGGATTCGATAATTTCAAAAAGTTTGAGCATTGGACAAGTAATATATTTGTTGAGTGAATACGTCGCAGATTGATGCTGGTAGGGTACCACCGAAAACCAGGGAGCACTACACAGTCGTAATGTTTTAGTATGGGACTCCTCAGCAGTGTAAACTGCGGATTTCGACCCTAAGGCTTCAGATTAGAGAACGACATCATCTAATCATAGATTTGCTACTTCCATTAATTTGCGATATATATCGTGATGATCATCCATTGTCATTGGTGATAACTGTCTAACTCTTGACAAGTGTGAATTCATTTCATTTGAATTAATTTATTTATAAGCATCCGATGAGTAGAAATTAAGATTTCTGACATCTCGTGACTCCACATAAAAGCCACTTCTTCAGAGAATAAATAACCAAATTATATTAACCTAAGTTTAAATAATACAATGGAACAAATCCAAATCAAGATTTATCAATCTAAGTGTTTAAGTCCTATTAATCTGGGTCAAGGTGTTTCATAGTGAACCACGTTTGTGCATGCTTTTTGAATATTTGTTAATTGTCTGTGTGTATGAAAAATGTAGTGTATGAGGTGAGGAAAATTTTCAGCGATAATCTGTGTTTTTTAACCTAGAAGAAATTCATTAGGGTAGATAAACCATGGATGATAAGGCCTTCCTTCCAATTAAGTACAGTGGAGTTTAGCAAAATATAAGATGCTTCAGCCACATGCCTTTCTTTGTAGTTCGCAAAAGCTTTCTGAATAATTTTGTTACTATTTATGTCTATTTTGTTGCCGTTATAAATAGCATACATACTGATATTGTTGATTAGATCTGCAGCCATTAGTGCACTACATAGTTACTGGAGGGGGGGGTTTCGTTTTGTTCAACTATCATGTTTTTTGGCTCGAGTTACGACTTTTTGAGTGGACTTACCAATGTAGAAGGCACCACAATTGACCCAACCTAACTTGTAGAAGAACTGGCTTACATTGAGTTGTGTAACATCAGAAAACTCAATTCCTATTCGTTAGATTGTTACAAATATATTACTTAATTTTGTAAATAGAAATAATTTATTGTGCTTATCATCTAGAACATTTTTGTCCAGTATTACGTATTACACATAGTTATGTTCTATTTCCTGTAAGAGAAGTTAGTCTACACTTTGTTCAAGATTGACAACTTTCAAGATACTGACATCTTATACTATTCGTATTAATGAAAAATGATGTATTCTCTCTTTAACCACTGTTATTGCCACCATTATTATGATTACGTAAACTGTTATCTTCTAGCATTTTGTCTACTGTAGTAATATCCACTCGTATGAATTTCTAATCAAAGTCGCAATTGTTAATGCCAAAACTAAGACAGTCCTAATGTGTGAATCTGAAACTAGAACTACGAAAAACATCCCCAAAAGATACAAGTGTTTATAAACAGCGATTTGCGCAAGATACATCGAATCCGTCCGCCAAACACCATCAACAATAATCTACTGTGGAAAATTAGGAAAATACCCTAGGGGATGGATAGAACAAACATTGGATAAATCACAAAACTGCGTCACAAGACAGGTAGTAACTTGGAATCATTATGACGAAAGTAAAAAGTAGAAGATCAAAGAACACATTGCTCCTGGAATCAGAGGCAGATTTTAAAAAAATGATCACCACTTGTGAACAACTGGAAGGGAGACTTATGGACATAGTTGTTTGGACAATGCTGATAGACGGCCTATGCTCCACTTAGGGCAATAGACATTGTTTAATAGATATTTCTTGCACCTGATTTCCATGTTGTCTTTCTCTAGTTTACTTCAAAGTGTGTATATCGGTCCGATGAAGGTTTGCAAAGCAGTCACACGTATTGTTCACTAATGGATAAAATGGATCTTTGCATGTTGTATACAACATTAAGTTTGCCTATTTATACCAATCAATTCATACACGAAAGAGTTCTAGTACATGAAATGTAATTATTCCATATCATTCTATAATGGTTTATTGCTTATGTATTAAAAATAACTGTAAGCTCTTAACACTTATTTAACTTAAATCAATCATTACCTATTACAC
Source organism: Schistosoma mekongi (assembly GCA_034768735.1). Taxonomy (NCBI): domain Eukaryota; kingdom Metazoa; phylum Platyhelminthes; class Trematoda; order Strigeidida; family Schistosomatidae; genus Schistosoma; species Schistosoma mekongi. Next base: position 6,282,759 of record CM068305.1, read on the forward strand.
CTCGTGGAGTATAAGCTGCCAACTAATACATACTCAACTTAGGCAACTATAATAAGACAATCAAATTTAACTAGTTGCATCATATAAGTTGGATTTTGACTGGCAAGTAAATTCCAGGACGCGCGTTTCGTTCTATTAGGAACTCATCGGCTGGATGTACCTGCATCCTAATTTTAATGTTCACAGTGGGATTGAAACTCAGTTCGTTTCGTGTAGTTCACCACTAGACTACTGAGTCCAGACAGTCATACTTGTGCAACAGGCACATTGATATTAGAATGAATTTGTATATTCCCGTTGATTTATTATAGACTAAAGCTGGTCAATCATTTTTGTTATATGTGCATCCTAAGCGGATTACCTCGATATAGCGAATTTTTTTATATAGCATATAGCAACAATGACTGATCAACTTCAGTCTATAACAAATCAACAGGAATATACAATTTTATCCTATTTAACTAGTTGCACTTTTGTTACATCGTATACGCATAGTATATCATACAACTTGACATTACATCAATTAAAAACTTATTTTATTTAATTGAATAATAATTTCATTCATATCATAAAATTGATTGAACATGTCATTCATTAGTTGTTAAGTGATGTATAATTCAAAAAGGTATGATAAATTAGTTGTCTAACTTTTTATTAAACTAAAAATCAAGTTGTTGATAACATGTGATGTTATATCTGCATAACTAGTAGTTGTGCAGTAATGTCTAGTGATCATTACTATTTGTTATACACTTTTAAAGTTGGTTAAATGAAAAAATTCGTTTAGCCTACATTAACGTATACTAATGGAATAAATTAGTACAATTGAAAGTTTACAAATAGAAATGAACCCCTGATAGTTATATATTTAAGTTGGATTGTGACTGGCAAGAAGAATCCAGTAAGAACGTTTCGTCGTATTTGGGACTCATCGGCTGGGTGACTAGTTTCAGTCCATTATAAATCAACAGGAAAATACAAACTTATCCTAATTACGAATCCCTGATAGATTTCTAATTGATTTTTATCAAAGTGACAACCGAATTTAAGAAGATGATTTGGTGAAATAGACGAACTGATTGAATTTGGTATCACGAATTTGTCTGAAGTGAGCAACACCTGAGTACGCGGAACTAACCCTGGAGAACCAATTCGTCCTACTATGCAAAATTCTTCGGGTCTAGCAGAGAACTCTTAACCATTAGACTACTGAGTCGGATAGCCTTCAATTATTAATATTTCTAACTTTAATTAGATCAGATTATATACACTCGACTTCATCCAGTGACGTCAGTAGGCTTAATTGCTTCACATCTAATATGATTGAACTTTATTGGTTACATTTTATTAGAACTCCAGAAGTTAATTACTAATAACCTGATATTGACTATAACTAGCTGTTGTGTAAATTCTCTACAACATCTAATTATAATAAAAAAATTCTTATAGCGGTACAATTGAACAACTTGGCATTCAGACTAAAACGACTAGTAAAAATGAACAACATTTAAGAAACACTTATACTTAATCATGTAATTGATTGACAAATTGACAATTTTACATGAAACTAGCGACTATACACATATCTGTTCAATCATTATTCTATTGCCTAAAAGAAACATTAATATGATATTATATAAGTTGGATTGTGACTGGTAAGTGGAATCCAGGACGCGCGTTCCGTCCTATTTGGGACTCATCGGCTGGATGTACCTGCATCCCAATATTGATGTTCACACTGGGATTCTAAGTCAGTTAATTTTATCCCAAACGGCACCCTGTTTACGACTAGACTACTGAGTCCAGACAGTCAGACTTGTGCAACGGGCACATTGATATTAGGATAAACTTGTATATTCCCGTTGATCTGTTATAGACTGAAGCTGATATTACTAACTTTTATTGATTTTTTTTTTCTATAAAATATTTACTAAGCAATTTTGTTTTGTATAACATGTCTTTTTTTTTGTTGTTATTATTGATTTGATAGAAAAATATTCTCAGAGAATAAATGACACCTATCATGCACATAATATTGTCAATATTAATGAAAGATGTTGTTAAAATAAGCGTATCACTAAGCAACTAACTGAATAATTAGTTTATTCAATATTCAATAGTAGAATGTAAATTAGTTTAAACAATGTATGTTTATTATTAACCTTTTTTTAACTAGTTTACTAACAGTGAAATAGATTAGTCACTATTGTAAAGTAGACTATGTTTTACATGATATGTATGTATGTATGTACAATCAACATAGAACCTGGCACATGTGTGCATCGGTTCAAGTTGCCATACCACCATGGCACCGCAAGATTAACACCACCACCACTGGTAGAAATCACTTCAATAAAATAAAATAGTAATAGTAACAAGGAATGTGAACATATAGAATATGGTTCAGGAGGCGTTGAAAGAAAGTAATGGAATAATTTAAAGCTCATGATTTAAGGGAGGACAATGAGTGAATACATCTGCGCCATTGTGACCGATTCTAGGCCATGTCACTCAGTGTTTCTAGCCACTGGTTACGGTAATCGCGAGGACCCCATCCAGGTAGTCTGCAGCTACCGACACGACTTAAACCAGCAGTCAGTGACTTCATGGACTGATGCCATGTTTTAGTTTGGCCACCCCTAACTCTCTTCCATCCTATTCCTATATCAGCCAGCATTGCGCGTCGAGGAAGACGGTGGTTGGGCATACGCAACACATGTCCCAACCACCTCAGTCGATGAAGATTCACAACCTCATCGACTGATTTACCACATTTGCCTAACAGTTTTACATGATATGCTTAGAAGTTGATGATACTATTTGATTGTTATTGAAATGGATAAACATTTGATAAACATTTGAATCGCTCATCTATTTACTAAAGTTCTGAAAACTTTTGTGACTTAAAATATCAGTGTAAAAGTTTGTAAATGAGTTATATGAGAATAAACTATTCAAATAGTAATATGGTTGAATAAGGTAATATAACTCATATACAAGAGTAGGTAAGATGTAAATGAACTATTTTGGAGCTGAGCATTAAATATTGTCATTTGATAACTTTTATAAACATTGATTTGTCATAGACTGAAAGTGATCAGTCTCTGTTGCCATATATATTCATCCTTAGTGAATTGCCTCAATATAGTGATAGTTCACAAGTACTATTTGAATTGGATTCCTCTTGCTAGCCATAATCCAACTTGAACTAACTGTTTTTATTAATAGTGTTTATTTTTAAAAGACTAATGTTTACTGTTTACAAGATACAATGATAGAAACCTCTCCTAAAGGTAACTTTAAAAAAATAATAATAGAAGTCAAATGAGTTGACTATGTTTAACTGATGTATATGGAACTAAAGTACTACCGTATCACATAACAAGGATACTTAAAATTTTGTATAATGTGTCACTAATAAATCATTCGCAGTTGAGAGGATTATGATATGCTGTTCATTACAGGATAGGCTCAAAATCATCTTACATTCTTTAAATATATTAGTTTGTTATGGACAATTTAGCAACTGTAAGAAAACATGTTCCAGTTGTAAGATTAGTGAGATCTATCCGTTGTTTATTGTCATACTTTGCCTCATAAATACGTTAGTTTCTTCAGAGTTCTAGTAAATTAATTCACTCTTTACTGAATAATAAATCAATTGATATAATATAAATTGAATTGATAATAATGTTTAGTGATGTAGATGAATAAGCGTTCTTCTCGGGACGTGATTGTCTTTGGTTCAATTCTCTGGCGGGATTATGAAGTACCCCCATACTAGAACGGAACAGCTGCTCAGTATTCCCTAATTTTCAGTGGTGTTTAAAAAGAGCATTCTACAACTAATGCAATCAACTAAGGTGTGAATCGTTAAACATCGTTTTATTCTAGGGGAGTATCATACTATTAGACATTATAAGCACTACTGCTAATAAGAATTGCAATCATATGATTATAACTGTAATCGAAGTTGGTATTTCATTAAAATCTTCAATACGCATTGGATTAATCATTCAATGATAACTTTTACTTCATGAAACAAACCAACGAATATTGTAGTTGAATTTTGACTGGTAAGCGGAATTCAGGACATGGCTTTTGTCCTATTTGGGACTCATCAGATGGATGTACCTACATCCTAGTGTTAATATTCACACTTGGATTCTAAGTCAGTTAATTCTATCCCGAACGGCACCCTGTTTACGACTAGACTACTGAGTCCATACAGCCACAGTTGTGCAACGGGTAAGTTTGTGTGAGAATCAACATCGGGATGCAGGTACATCCAGCTGAGAGTGTCCTAAATAAGACAAAACGCACATCCTGGATTCCGGTTCTCAATCATAATCCAGCTTAAGCAATACATGTGGTCTATTACTATATCGAGACAATCCACTCAGGATATACATATAGCAGCAGAGACTGATCAATTTCGCATCAGGACAAATCAACGGCAGGTTTAAACACGTTTTAATTCTATAAACAAACGAATAGTCACTAAAATTTCATAAATGGAACTGACGTAAGTAAAAACCACCGTAAACCTAGAATGAATCGATAGACATTTTGATGTAATGTGGAACTAATTTACACTGTGTATCTACATCTCCTTCACAGGAGGGCAGAACCTATGACCCCATAACCTTAAACTACCTATTCGGTAATCAATTTTGAGTCAACCAGATATATATTTACAATCAATATGAATGTAATATATCTTAGTCATCTACAATTAGAAAGGCACTTAACTAATTCCTGAGTAACATACTAGTTTTTAAGAGACCAAGTTATAATTCAAGTAATTGTAATTGTTTCTACTTATCTTTCTACTTCTAGAATCTATATGTTGTAAGTTTCTAAGGTATATCAAAAATCCTATTGATGGTATACCGTTGAAACATATAAAATCAGTTAAGTAAAAACTATCTTGCTTATAATCAAGATCACATGATTAACTTTAATTCACTAAATTACATTTATGTGTATAATGTCATAATGTAAAATTCTGTGATGTTAATTAGTAACTAAGAAGGATCAATGGTTGCATTTTGAATATATTACACTGGAAAAAATCATTGTTCATTTAAAAGCAATTTATACTACTTGCACAGATTACTTATAAACACCTTCAAACATTTCACTAAATAAGGAATACAGATAAATTGCCTAAGTCTTCAGGAAAGTTTCGGAAGTCTTACTTGATTGTAAACAATAAGTCAATTCGTAACTGATTAATGTCTGTTTTCTCTGTACATCTCAATGATTTACTATCAACACAAAATATCCATAAAACGCCATTTTTGATCAAATAGGACTGAGATAATAATCATTATATTGTGTCTCAAACTTGTGAACATGACGATAGTCTACGACATTAACAATGAAAACAATTAATGTGAATCGTCTACTTCAAGGAACTAACTTAATCGTTTAGGCAAAATGTTCATCACACATTATTTCAATTACTGAACACACTAAATTGTATGCAGCCTACAAACGAATTATTTCAATCTGTTCTGTAATATAACAGCCATTATTACCTTTTAAGATTAAAAATTTTACTGAAGATATCAAAATCTTTCTTTATGATGGTATATGGATATAACTATGGATGTAAACGAAAGATTCAGTTATCATACAAATACTACCCATAGAAACATAACATGAAAAGTTTGCAAATGAAATGAATCAAATACATTTGAGTCCACTTTTATTTACGATAAATGCATAGATAGGCATTTATTTATTGAAGTAAAATAAAAATATTACTTAGCAACATGACATGAAAAATGATTGAAATCTTAAGCTTATTAAAAAGCTTGAAACCTATTGGCATCCACTTATAAACTTTAAGCTGTCTATCTAAATTATTAATGAAACTTTATATCATAATTGTGCTACATTACTCAGATAATTGATCTGATTATGAAATCATGTTGAACATTATCACAAACCAATTCGAACATTTGTGACCTATTACTGGAGCTTTAGGAATATCCTGAAGTTAATCATTAGTGAGCTCATCATTGTAATTGGATTGAGATGACGTGTGTGTTAATTTTAACTAATTGAAGTTGTTACAGATTGATGTTGGCAGTGTTCAACTGAAAACCAGGAAGCACTGAAGAGCTCTTTCGTCCTTGCACGAATTCCTCAGCAGTACACACTCGGAATTCCGCCCCTTATTTTTCAGTGATCCCCTGCTAATATAAAACTGTGAAGAATTCAATCAACTAAATATAATAACAATAGCCACAAACCATCTCAATTGAATTACAATAATCAGTTCACTAATAACTAACTTCAAGATGCTCCTGAGGCTCCAGCAAGAAACCGAAACTGGTGGGGTTCAGACCAGTCGACAGTGAGACAGTTATCACGAATTTAAAAATTTTTAACTGTCTTTAGTAAAGGAAACTATGAATAACTCATATTTATGAACTGGATAAAGTATTTTGTGTTTCACTCTACTTATTATGATTCGCGGTTACTTCATAAACATCAATCTCATCTTATGTTAAACCCTTACTTCTAACTGTTTTGTTCCAGCTGATACGAAACTTTGATGTTTAATAGATACAATTTATCCTATGAATCTAGTTTACTTTACTTTTAAGTAAATAATTATTGTTTTACAACTATGTCATAGTGAAACATAGTTGCGTAAAATGATACGGATCTATGTGAATGTGTTATATTAGGATATTTTAAACATTCTATTTTAAAGCAAAGCTGTCGAGTATCGAATAGGATGAATCGCACGTCCTGAACTCCACTTGCCAGCCATAATCCAATTCAAACAACCCTTGTTTAATAAACACTTTCTAAATTAAGTAATCATTTATTAAGAGAACCCAAAAAGATTAAGGTTCTCGATAGTGAAATGGTAATAAATGACTAACATTTGTTAAGATGAACAATTAACTAACTTAATAAGTAAATGGAAAATTAACTCTGTATGAAAAGAAAGTAGATGAACTATGTAAGTACCGAATTACGCTTAATAGCTACTTCGTAAAAGGGATTGAGAGATTCATCTGACGATAAATTCATGGACTCATTAAAAACTCAATAATCTGCTAAATATATCATACATTTAAAATATAAAACATCACATGATTACTTGATTGAAAAAAAAACATTAGATTACGAAAACAGTCACTGGGTCACTGCACCAAATGAATTTATGAACAGTGTCTAAGAGTCGACCACTTCTAGGTCATAACCGGCATCTCAGAAAGACTGGCCTTTTCACGCTTTAGTTGAAAATGTTCCAAACAACCTAAGCCTAAGAGGACAAATTGTCTTACTCAGCTCAATTACAAGACATCGAGTCGACACGGAACATGTAATCGACACAATGAAAGCATTTTACAAACAAAGCACTTCTAAAACTTTAAGATATGCTGAAACTATTCCAATTAGAAGGCTACAACCTGACGTATGTATTCAAAAGGAGTCAATGATAAGCATTCAATTAGCTGAATAAATGAGACAAATATTATTATTAATATTCTTATTCAGCGTTTGTTCATTTATGATTACTATTCACTCTTCAATTTTTTTACCTTAGCTCCATTTACCTCTACTTGTTACGTAATCAGGTCACATCCAATTTATTCCAGATCTAACACTTTTATGTTAAAATTTAATCTTCGCATTTTAGCATATCATGTTACTTAAACTAATTATTAATGTTTTAGCTATTCAGATCAATGTACCGTCTTTTGTATTTAGTAGTCAATATAATCATAATTGTTTTCAGAACTAGCACTCCTTTAATATACCTATGAATACTTTAATGTGAATCTTTTATTTCACTCTAATATATATCCATACTTGATAAGTGATGCCTGTTCATTGAATTTACAATGATAATCACATGTAATACTAGTTGTACCTAATTGCCTGTGGTATGTAGTTGAAGAGAATGCAACAATATACGCGGTGAATTCATTGTATTTCGTAAACGTAGTCGTTCTAGCTTTATTTAAGTTTAGAACATTTCAGAAAGTAAGCTTTTCTTTTAAAATTATAGAATATTATTACAGAATAGCATTCCACAAAAAGTAGGACTACATTTTTTAGTATGCATTTGTAAAATTTACCATTTAAACTACATAGATCACTGTATAATACTTACCGAAATCTTGTTCCTGAAATGTACTGCCTTAAATGAATATAATTTCTTCAAGAAGTTAGTTGCTACACAATTCCTGTTTTATAATCCAATATATTTTTATTTAATTGTTTTTGTTTTCAACTAGTTACATAAAATTTGCTGAATAATTATTTTGAAAAATTTATAGTTTGATGCCAAAATCCTACACATTCGTACATGTAAACAGTTGGCTTTAATCATTCATCAAAGAAAATATGTTGAATAATATTCCAGAACCTTTGATTATGATGTTCATAGGATGCTTCGGACGGTGAAGAGGGGGGGGAATGTATGTATACACTGTATGAATCTGTAATAATTATGAGTAGATTAAATTAATTTCATTGAATAAATAATCTACTAATTCAAAAAACAAGGAAAAATTGATATAGAATAATCCCGATTTATTCAAATAAAATACATCAGATCTTAATTTTGATTGGTTAATTAAATTGACCAATAAGAAAATTCATGAATTTAGTCGATAAATGGAACTGTGAATTAATAATCACGTGTATGCAAGTACTGACTATAAAATGGGCTTCAAAATATTCTACACTGTATAGGTTAAAATGAACTTTTGTGAGATAGCGTATTTTGGCTGTTGATGCGTTATTAAATCCATCAACTTTATTGAAGAGAAACATATGTTCTTGAAATTACAGTTTAAAGGTGATATATATATTACGAAACGAGATGCATTTGATTAACTTTTTGAAAATGTCAACAATATTTCGAACAACATCAAATTTACAAAGGAAATCGAGACCACAGATCATAAATTATTCTTTCTCGATTGTCTGGTAGAAAAGAAACAAGATAAATGTCTTTAAGACCAAAATTTTTCGGAAGCCACTGAGTTCTGCTCATGCCAAATCAACGAAAGTGTCAGTTGTTAGGAACCTAATAAACGGAACCCATCAATTAGTCACAGATAAGAAAAGCCAAGAAATCGAATTATACTTACTAGTGTCTACACTAATGAGGAACAACTACTCCAAGAACTTTGTTTAAATGATACTCAAGGAAAAACGCAATGGGAAAGGCAGTCCGAATGTCCAACCGAAAGTGTTGATTGACACTGTGGTTATGTCATACACAAATGGGACATCTAAAGAGATTAGAAGAATTTTAAATAAACAAGGTCTGCATGTTTTTACCGAACAAACAGTACATTAGACTATGCACTTGTAAATATCAAAGACAGAGTACCAAAAGAAGAACTAACGGACTGTGTTTATGAAAGTGAATGCAAGGAGTGTAATGCTATATACGTAATATAAACGTCAAAACAGCTGAATGTAAGGATGAAGGAACACATACTTTGTTTAAAACACATTCTTAAAACCTCCGAAGATCTAAGAAAGCTTGAAAATAGGTTGTTAGTAACACTACATTCAATAGAAATAGGGCACATTATTAATTTTGATAGAGATAAAATCTTTCAAAAAGGTTTCAATTCTTACAACGAAAGGTTAACATCTGAAGCCCTACGCATATGGGCGAATCCTAACCATGTAAATCAACGAGATGGAGTACTGTTTGCTACACCATGGCAAGTAATGGGCGAAAAATGAATTCAAACATCATCTAATACTCCAATATTCCAATTTGTTTTACTGTTTAGAGTCATTTATTCTAATTACACAGGTCAATCTGTTGCCATTTGTAAACCTACATCCAACCTTTGATCCATAATTATCATCATATCCATTTATTAGCAATCATATTTGTATGATTGGATAATGTGATCATCCGATTGTCTAACCCTTTCCGTCAACATAGATCAGAACAATAAATGTGCACAAATGGTTGCAAATAAAACTACACACGCAAGGAACACTCTTCTTCATTTACAACTATTCAATATTATTTAATTGAATATGCCACAGATTGATGTTGGAAGGGTACCATTGAAAACCAAGGAGCACTGGACAGTTGTTTCGTCCCAGTATGAAACCCCTCAGCAGTTGAAGTATTATAATGAGCTCATTAGTGACTAACTCTTAGATGTTACTGAAGCTCTGGTAAGAAGTCGTGACTGGTGGAGTTCGGACTTGTCAGGAGTGAGACACTTATCACCAATGACAATGGATGATCGTCGCGCTACATATCACAAATTGATAGAAGTGGGAATTTTACCATTGGATGCCGACCTAGCGATGTAGATGGTAAGGCGTTCGCGTCAACCTGAAGCCCCTGGTGCGGAATCTGGGGTGCGCACTGGTGAGCAGTCCCACACTAGGACGAAACAGCTGTCCAGTGCTCCCTGGTTTTTAATGGAACCATGCTAACATCAATCTGTGACATATTTGATTAAATACATAACCAATCTCCACAAAAAATAACAATTCCAGTTGAACTATTCAATATTAGTTCACTTACAATGACTCATGAAACATTTTCATACTCTGTATACGTTTGGATACGTAATTGAAATTTGACCACTTATTTACATTTATATTAGATAATTTTTGATTTTGGTTATTTCCCTGAAGAAGCTCGGACCAGATTGCTGAGCGAAAAGTTGAAATATTCTTTAATTTCATTCACTGAGATTATTTACAAATGTATATCCTAATCACATGTTTTACATACACTCGGGGCCCAAGCTTGGTAAATCATTTCAATCTTTTTTAGACAAAAATTCCTACACAGGTGATATAGTTAGCAAAATTGTTTTACAGGTCGGTTAAATAACACACACTGCCAGATTAACACTTTTTGTTCCACTCTTAACGCTTGCTAATAATATGAAATTGGCGTGAATTGTGATGAATCCATAATCGTATTTCGAAACACGATCCTCCACGGTTTCGTAAAGAATAAATCCGAACAATAAGAAGCTACGCTATTTTACGTCCAGTCTACAGGGGTCATGAATTTGACCTGAAATCGTTATTTATAGTGACAGATCGAATCACAATGATTTTATTATTTACTGCTAAATGTCACCTCTTACAAACAGCATAGGCTATAACTGTACATTTAAACAAATACAATTTCCACAATCATTACACAATTGTAAGGCTACTAGCTTTACCTTGACCATCAAGCTAATTTCAAGCGTTACACACTACTCTTACTCGTTATACTATTCCCGTTTCAATTATAATTATCTAAACCGAGAACTAGCACTAAACAGTAACTTCGTCATAGTATAGGACATTTAATAGTACCCATCCACGTCCCATTAAGGAGCTGAACCATAGACCTTCAAGCTTCTCAAAGAACGATTAACCATCAAACCACTCAGCCAGCCAGCTTCCAGTGGTTGAAATTTCTAGCTCAGGTGATTCGCCATTAACTTGGGCGACCTCATCCACTTCTATCAGTTGTTAACTTCTTCATATCCTCTATAGCTGAACTCAAACCGATTCGTTTTGTTATATTAAATGTCACCCGTTCTCACAACACCTAATCACTTCTTTTTTTCATTTTCTTATCGTACAGTTAGTAAGTACTAACTAGTAGTCACTATAAATGATTGAAGTGTTCTAACTGTTTTCGTTATAAATACGAGAAGTTCTGATTTCTATAGATTTGATGGAAGCTGGTTGGCCACTAATTAAATACGAGCCCATCTGCATCCACCAGACGTCCAACTAGTGCTTAAGGAAAAATCGACTTTAGGTTTCCACAATTACCTCTGCGTTCAGTTGCTGTTATGGAGGTTTTGCGCCTCATTCACAAACGTGTTTTATGTGATATTCTGAAGTATCCTCTAAGACATGATATTAGAAATTGGGAACCACAGAAGGCGAAACCTGAACTGACACCAATTACACGCATTCAAGAAGACAGTTTTGCACGTCAACATGAAGCTTATACTGAAGTACAACGAAGAGTAAGTTCACTTGATTTATCCATATATTTTGTTTATAATTCATAGCCTGAGATGATGTAAAACTAAACATCTTCCGTACCACAATTATCAAATGTGCGATAAAATCAATGAGATAAATATCAATTACGTCGATATAGTAATAGATCTGATGGTGAAATGATAAATGGTTCTGACATTTCCAATAACTGAATATAAGTAATCATCATGATACCAGAAAAGTAGTTTCCATCTTCCGACATAGATTATTCACACCTTCAATAGTCGGATTGACTAAAAATAATTTAAGGACATATAAATCTAATTAATTTAAGTAATTGAATGCCATTGATTTGATATATAACAAACAATGTTCTGGCAGAATCTCGATGTATAGAAACATTCTGTTACTTCGTGATTCCAAATAAAATCACTTCTTTTTTTCATTTTCTTATCGTACAGTTAGTAAGTACTAACTAGTAGTCACTATAAATGATTGAAGTGTTCTAACTGTTTTCGTTATAAATACGAGAAGTTCTGATTTCTATAGATTTGATGGAAGCTGGTTGGCCACTAATTAAATACGAGCCCATCTGCATCCACCAGACGTCCAACTAGTGCTTAAGGAAAAATCGACTTTAGGTTTCCACAATTACCTCTGCGTTCAGTTGCTGTTATGGAGGTTTTGCGCCTCATTCACAAACGTGTTTTATGTGATATTCTGAAGTATCCTCTAAGACATGATATTAGAAATTGGGAACCACAGAAGGCGAAACCTGAACTGACACCAATTACACGCATTCAAGAAGACAGTTTTGCACGTCAACATGAAGCTTATACTGAAGTACAACGAAGAGTAAGTTCACTTGATTTTATCCATATATTTTGTTTATAATTCATAGCCTGAGATGATGTAAAACTAAACATCTTCCGTACCACAATTATCAAATGTGCGATAAAATCAATGAGATAAATATCAATTACGTCGATATAGTAATAGATCTGATGGTGAAATGATAAATGGTTCTGACATTTCCAATAACTGAATATAAGTAATCATCATGATACCAGAAAAGTAGTTTCCATCTTCCGACATAGATTATTCACACCTTCAATAGTCGGATTGACTAAAAATAATTTAAGGACATATAAATCTAATTAATTTAAGTAATTGAATGCCATTGATTTGATATATAACAAACAATGTTCTGGCAGAATCTCGATGTATAGAAACATTCTGTTACTTCGTGATTCCAAATAAAATCACTTCTTTAGGTGTGCGACGAACGTTCATTTTTGATTCACTAATGATTCCTGTAGACAATCGGATTGGGTAGCCACAGGATCATCACTAGGTCCACACCTTGCAGATATTTTCCTTAGAAAACTTGAGAATGGTCAGTTTGTAGATGTGATGAAACATTTATTTTCTTACCGCCGCTACACAGATGATACTTCCATTCTACCAAGTAGCGAAGAGGAAAAAGAAAATTTACTCGCCATACTTGAAAACGTTTTTCTCTCAATTAGTTTCATCGTAGATTAAGAACAAAATGATAATAAACTATTCCTAGACATCCGGTTCGCTAGAAGAGTAGATAGTTCACTAAATAGAAATATTTACAGAAAACCAATCACTGTAGCAGCTCTTTACTGATTAGACAAAAAAAGAAACTTGCACATCTAACTCATTTTATTTGATCCGACAATGCAATCAATAACGAGTTAATCAACACTGAAATATTCTTACCGGTAACGATTATCCAACCAATTCGACTACTAAACATCTGAACCAGGTAAAACATAACCCGAAGTGACTACTTCAATGAATATTTTGCTTATAAAACTAGAGTTTACAAATGACGTCTCTAGCAAAGTCCTAACTCAGAGGAATATACTACGAAAACCCTTCTACGCGGCCAATTTGAATGTGACAGCTTACAACTGACCCATGATTTCTACAAAAACAAAATACGGAATGTCCTGATTCAACACTTCTATGTGTATTTATCAATCTAACTTCTCCTATGGAGCTTGTTATATAGGACGCGCAATCTGATAGAGTGTCATCGTGTCACACTATCTGTCCTGGTTAACCGAAAGATTAGTTTAAGAGATAGAAAGTTACATTCTAGCACACTTGACTGACATAGGACATTTGGTCAATCTTAAGAAATTGATTGAAATTATTTATCAATTTCTGTCAATGAATCCACATAGTTTACAAGTCCGTTTTCTATATAAGAGAGAAACTATTTCCATCCATATCCACAAACTTGGTCTGTTAATTAAAAAATTAATTTGTAAACCACTTTTTCTACTTTAACCACCGACATAGTCTGTAACAAAGCGCGATTAAAATAGAAATTTGTCAAACGCACTTGTTCTTCTTTCCCGTTAATATTCCTTAATTTTGTCAAATCCTACATTGTTATGTTTCTTAATTATATTGATCGTCATCTTATTTTTACATAACTCATTAAAAGTATTGCTTGAAACTCCTGGCCCCCCCGGCCCCTCTCTTCTCTTCAAACAGTTATTGTTACTATTATTTTTTGTACATTTTAGTATAACATAGGCTTATCTGCCTCATTTGTGTATGTAGTCATGGCTTTACTCGACTGATCTACAAGAATGAATATTTTGCTTATAAAACTAGAGTTTACAAATGACGTCTCTAGCAAAGTCCTAACTCAGAGGAATATACTACGAAAACCCTTCTACGCGGCCAATTTGAATGTGACAGCTTACAACTGACCCATGATTTCTACAAAAACAAAATACGGAATGTCCTGATTCAACACTTCTATGTGTATTTATCAATCTAACTTCTCCTATGGAGCTTGTTATATAGGACGCGCAATCTGATAGAGTGTCATCGTGTCACACTATCTGTCCTGGTTAACCGAAAGATTAGTTTAAGAGATAGAAAGTTACATTCTAGCACACTTGACTGACATAGGACATTTGGTCAATCTTAAGAAATTGATTGAAATTATTTATCAATTTCTGTCAATGAATCCACATAGTTTACAAGTCCGTTTTCTATATAAGAGAGAAACTATTTCCATCCATATCCACAAACTTGGTCTGTTAATTAAAAAATTAATTTGTAAACCACTTTTTCTACTTTAACCACCGACATAGTCTGTAACAAAGCGCGATTAAAATAGAAATATTTACAGAAAACCAATCACTGTAGCAGCTCTTTACTGATTAGACAAAAAAAGAAACTTGCACATCTAACTCATTTTATTTGATCCGACAATGCAATCAATAACGAGTTAATCAACACTGAAATATTCTTACCGGTAACGATTATCCAACCAATTCGACTACTAAACATCTGAACCAGGTAAAACATAACCCGAAGTGACTACTTCAATGAATATTTTGCTTATAAAACTAGAGTTTACAAATGACGTCTCTAGCAAAGTCCTAACTCAGAGGAATATACTACGAAAACCCTTCTACGCGGCCAATTTGAATGTGACAGCTTACAACTGACCCATGATTTCTACAAAAACAAAATACGGAATGTCCTGATTCAACACTTCTATGTGTATTTATCAATCTAACTTCTCCTATGGAGCTTGTTATATAGGACGCGCAATCTGATAGAGTGTCATCGTGTCACACTATCTGTCCTGGTTAACCGAAAGATTAGTTTAAGAGATAGAAAGTTACATTCTAGCACACTTGACTGACATAGGACATTTGGTCAATCTTAAGAAATTGATTGAAATTATTTATCAATTTCTGTCAATGAATCCACATAGTTTACAAGTCCGTTTTCTATATAAGAGAGAAACTATTTCCATCCATATCCACAAACTTGGTCTGTTAATTAAAAAATTAATTTGTAAACCACTTTTTCTACTTTAACCACCGACATAGTCTGTAACAAAGCGCGATTAAAATAGAAATTTGTCAAACGCACTTGTTCTTCTTTCCCGTTAATATTCCTTAATTTTGTCAAATCCTACATTGTTATGTTTCTTAATTATATTGATCGTCATCTTATTTTTACATAACTCATTAAAAGTATTGCTTGAAACTCCTGGCCCCCCCCGGCCCCTCTCTTCTCTTCAAACAGTTATTGTTACTATTATTTTTTGTACATTTTAGTATAACATAGGCTTATCTGCCTCATTTGTGTATGTAGTTCATTGGCTTTACTCTTACTGATCTACAGAATTAATATTCAATTCATTATCATAACACTTATATATAGATCATAGTTATCTTTACACTCTAGTATACTTTATATCTTTTCTCAAATCCAATTAAGAGATGAATTGCAATGTTTATGTTTATTAGTATCAACTAGTATGAAATATTTAGATAACGAGTTATTATTAGTAGTATTAGGTGAGTTAACCTACTTAAGGAATCATTAATGTGGAAACACTCAATAAAATATTCTGTATCAAACTACTCGATAACGTTGACAGGGTATCTTTGAAAACTAGGGAGCAATGGACAGCTATTTTATCACAGTATGGGACTTCTCAGCAGTCCGTTCCATAGACTTTACCCCAGGGGATACAGGTTGATAAGCATCTTATATTCTGCACCACTGGGCCTACATTCAATGATGGAATTTGTACTTTTATCAATTAGTCAACCTGATGCACCTGAGGCGATATCTTGTGTGCTCACTTCTGAGGAGTGCTGTAATAAGACGAAACAGCTGTTCAGTGCTCCTTGGTTTTTAATGGTAGGTTACCAACATCAATCTGTGACATATTCAATCAATTGAATCAATTGAATACCAATCATCGCAAACCACCTCTATTTAGTAAAGATTAATCAATTTTGTCATATCTGTAGTAATGCATACGTAAGTATGAAGGCCACTCAGTGGATGGGGTTCCAAATCTTTACCAACTGAAATGGTTTGAATTAGTGGTACGGATGCCTAACCACCATCTTCCGTTACGTACAATGTTGATTTATGCTGCAGTAACATGGAATAAGGGTAAGCATGGCCGAACTAAGACACGGCATCACTTCATGCAATCATTGGCTGGTGATCTGAGTCGTGTTGGTAGATGCAGAACAATCGTTTAGGGCCAGAGAGAATGCCGTAATCAATGGTTAGAGACCCTGGATAACACACTTTAGAACCAGTCTCTATGGTGAAGGTGGAATTAAACTTTCTCCTACCTTGCGTTTATTCCTTTCCATGAACTAAACCGTCTTTTCTAAACCGTATTCTTTATGTTCAAACATTTTTCTTACTTACATTGAAGTAACTATTACTTCTAATAATTTGGTAATCACTTTGTTGTGTTAATGATGTGAGGTAGCTTACGGTGGTGCACATCCATTTCAGGTTGCTTGTTGTAAATTAATACATTCATACAGAATATTAATCTCAGTTTATCCCGTTTAAATGTGAAATGTACAGAGAACGGATTAGAAACCATATCATGCATTACAATTATCTAAATGTATAAATTATGCAGATATCTCACTACCACAAATGAAAGTATACGTACAAAACATAACAGCCTATTACATTTTCTTTGCGTATAACGTTAGTTATCTATGGCAACTAATCATTATTTCATATACTTTATAATTCATTACATATATAATAAACACTGAAAGAAAATAAGCTCATTGATAGTTGACAGTCACAGGTTTGAGGCCTATATATATATATATATATATATATATATATATATATATATATATATATATATATATATATGGCTCATACAACGTATATTGTTTTGGGATTCCGTAACGCAAAGACAAAATTAAAATCCTCAATGATTAAAGAGACTGTAGATGATTTTTATGCTTCAAGTGAACAATCCATAGCATTAGTTACATTAACTCTTATTGTTTTTTAGTCAAACATGTCATTACCGTCTACCAAAATGTAAGCAATACCACAAATGGATTGTAAGAGGATTCAAGTACTAAGAAAGTAGGACAGTAAGATAACTACATGATAAACACCATCTGACAGAGCTAATAATAATACTATTATTACTATTCATAAATTCAAGTGAAGGTTACACCATGAAAGAACTGAATTGTGTGGATGTATGTAATCAGTATTTCATGAAATTAATTTACTTACTTACTTACTTATGCCCGTTACTCCTCGCCGAGGAGCATAGGCCGCTCACCAGGGTTCTTCATTTAACTCTGTCCTGAGCAATCCATTCCAATTGTTTCCAGTTGCTGCTCATCCTTTTAATGTCTGCTTCCAATTCTCGACGCAGCGTGTTCTTTGGCCTTCCTCTTTTCCGTTTCACAACAGGATTCCATGTTAATGATTGTCTCGTGATGCAGTCCGATGGTTTGCGTAATGTATGTCCTATCCATTTCCATCGTCTTTTCCTAATTTCCTCTTCGGCTGGAAGTTAGTTTCTCCTCTCCCATAGTAAGCCGTTGCTGATGGTTTCCGGCCAACGGACATTCAGTATCTTTCGTAGGCAGTTGTTTATAAATACTTGTATCCGTCTGATGATGTTTGCAGTAATTCTCCATGTTTCAGCTCCATATAGCAGGACTGTCTTCACGTCCGAATTGAAGAGTCTGACTTTGAGGTTAGTTGATATTTGTTTTGAGTTCCAGATGTTTTTCAACTGTAGGAATGCTGCCCTTGCCTTGCCAATCCTTGTCTTTACATCTGCATCGGACCCTCCTTTTTCGTCGATGATGCTCCCCAGATATGTGAAAGTATTCACTTCTTCCAGAGTTTCGCCATCAAGTTGAATTGGGTTGGTGCTCCCTGTGTTGTATTTGAGAATCTTGCTCTTACTCTTATGTATGTTCAAGCCTACTGATGCTGAAGTTGCTGCTACACTGATTGTCTTCGCTTGCATTTGTTGGTGTGTATGTGCTAAAAGAGCTAGATCATCTGCGAAGTCCAAATCATCGAGTCGCATCCTACTTGTCCATTGAATCCCGTACATTCCCTCAGATGTGGAGGTCTTCATGATCCAGTCGACCACTAGGAGGAAGAGAAAAGGTGAGAACAAGCAACCTTGTCTGACTGCGGTCCTCACTGAAAATGCATTTGTCAGTTGTCCTCCATGCACAATTTTGCACTGTGTTCCTTCGTTCATCAAATTAATAGTAGTTGTAAAAAGTGTTATACGAAACGTTGAATTTTAATTTGCCATCATGAATTGGTCTTAGTTAGACAAACGTTAAAAAACTGAGAACTGGCATTGAACAGCTGCCTCGTCATAGTGTAGAATTCTTCAGTAGTATGCATCCATAACCCATCAGGGAACTGAACAAGTTTAACAAACGATTCCAGTCAACATTTATTTAGACGATGAATTATGGATCAAACTATATAAAGGAAATTATTGATGTTCACTGTTTTGTATTAAAATAAGAGATTGCTAGTTTAATATGTAGTATTATATTTGTAGACATTTTACTAACATTTGACAGATTCGTGAGTACATGAGTTTGCCTAGGTGTTCTTATCACCAACTTGTTAGTTATACATGTTAAAAAATATACAATATCTATAGACAGTTAGTATCATACGAAGTTCTTACGAAGGACTAGACTGCAAAATTGTTCATGGAAGGTAACATACTCATCCATTCAAAGTGAAGACGGGTGTCAGATAAGTCTAATTACTCTCGCCTTTCTCACTCTCTCTTTCTTCTGGTGGTTGTCTGGATTACGAAATGTAAAATATTTCAAGGGATACATTGGAAAACTTGAATGCAGTTAGACCACTTGGACTTGGTAGATGAGCTTGAGCTTGTATCCCATACAACTGCAAATGCAAGTAAGGACAGACAGTATAGCGGCAGCCTCTGTAACAGTAGGTCTCAAAACAGACAAAAGTAAAAGCAAGATCCTTAGATACAACATAGCACGGTGAGCGCCAACCAAATCACACCTCACTCAACAGAAAAAAAAGTGGAAAATTTTACATACCTGGACAGTATCATCATCAATAAACAAGAGTGCAGCTGTGAAGGCATAGATCAGCAAGGTATGAGTAGCATTTCCATATCAAAAAACAGCTGCAAATCAAACCAACTGTCAGCTAATATCAAAGTCACAATCTTCAGTGCACACGTCAAGACACTTAGTTGTATAGAACTAAAACTTGGAGAACCATGAACAGCATTATTTAAAGATACAGGTATATATAAACAGTTGTCTACGAACAATACATTGGATCCCATGACCAAACACCATCGGCAACAACCTTCTGCGGTAGAGAACAAAATCCAGCTTATCAATGAAATACAAAAGGACGCTGGAAGCGGATAGTATGGAAGTCGAGGAAGTCATCAAACTGCCACATAGGACAAATGCTAACTTCAGATCTTCATGATCAAATGGTGAGATGAAGACGAAATAACAAATTGCATTGAGGGGATTGGAGGCAGATACGGAAAGAATGAACACCACCTAGGGAGAACTGAAATGGAAGTTTAAAGGCCAAGTTGGTTAAAGAATACTGTTAGGCAGTGTATGCTGCACGACGGGTGACAGGGACCAATTAATACTGGACATTAATTTCAATGAAATAGTGATAAATCTATTTTGTGAAAATGAATGAATTCGACTCATATCACTAAAATGTTCAAAACTATAATAAAAGAACTACAGTAGGTAAACAATAAGGATTCGCAGTTATATTTACATTCCAGTTGCAATCGCATGAAGTCACAGAATAAATGTGATTATTTCCAACTGTATACTACAGTAATTCCTTTAGTTTATGTTTACTGCCTATAGATTTCCTCTACAGTGATATCATGATATTCGATTCCTGAGAATAAGATTCAATACTGTCATGTTTCATAAAGATGTTGAATTGAACAATAAGACTGTAATCTAGGTTTCAATTACTTATTTCAGTATACAATAATTTTGTTTATTTCTGATTCAGTGTATCGACTAATAGTAACTATGTAATAATCATATAGCAACAAAATACTACGCTCGTTATTCCCAGAAATGTTATGCATTTTACTCAAAAGATGTATTCATACGATTTATAGCTCAAGAGGATAGTTTTAGTTATACTGCATTCTCTAAGCTTGATGATTTAATTGTAAAGTTTTTATCCTGGATAATTTTATCAGTACAAATGTCTGATAGAAGTGAGTTATGAGATTTTTGATCATAAATAACTACCAACTGATTACATCGATCTAGATTTACACTAGTTGTTGTTGTTGTTGTTGACACCTATACTGTCATTCTACGTTCATTCATTGAATGAAATGCCAAATTATTGAATTCACAACAGAATATTCAATAAATTGATATTTGATTTGATATAAACTTTAATTTTTTAAGGTAACATTTTTTTTTTAAGTATTAAAAATCATATGTTACATATCACATTTAAAGTGGTTACAAGATAATCAATGCCAAAACATAACAATTTTCAAGTAAAATTGAACATATAATCAATTTTAGAAAATAAAAACTTTTATAGAAAATCAATAAATTTTTGTTAATACAATATATTAGTAATGGAATATAACTGGATGTGTCA
Source organism: Schistosoma mekongi (assembly GCA_034768735.1). NCBI lineage: Eukaryota > Metazoa > Platyhelminthes > Trematoda > Strigeidida > Schistosomatidae > Schistosoma > Schistosoma mekongi. The sequence continues at coordinate 6,304,257 of CM068305.1, forward strand.
GTCATATGATGATAATAATGACTTTAATTCTAATTGTAACTTGAAATTGATTGATGTTGATTAGATAATACTGGATTCAATCAAGTGAACTTAATGCCAATCTTCACAAACCATCTCAATTGAATTACTGTAATCAATTCACTAGGAAAGCTTTAGTGCAAAGATGTAAGTGGTGAAGTTCAAACTTTTCAGGAGTGTGACAAATATCAATAAAGACAATGGATGACGTCGCGCGGATTGATGGAGGTTGGAATTCTACCGTCAGATGCTGACCCAGTGGTGTAAATTGTTAGGAATTCGACAACCTGAAGCCTTTGGGGCAGAATATATGGTGCGCATTGTTGAGTAGTCCTATACTTGGATATGATGGCTGTCCAGTGCTCCTTTGTGATACCCTACTAAAATCAATCTTTGACGAATTCAATCAACTATACTTATTACCAACCTCCACAATCAATCTCAATTCAACTAACGTAATTGTTTACAAAACAAACATAATCAAAGTCATGAATATAAATGTTTATTTATTAACTGCAATTTTTTATTTGCATTTTTTACTGAAATATGCTCATGTTGCTGGTTCTACTAGTTTGCAAGTAAATAAGTAATGGTTTTCTATATCCCAACGTGGTTCATAGAGTCATGGATTGAAGATTAGATGAATTAATGATCCGGTAATGTGGACATATGTAACACAAAGTACTTCGGTGATGTAAACATCTAGAATAACGCTTACTAATTATCTTTGTTGAGTGTTTAGTGTTTCCTTAATGTATCATATTGCTTATCACAAACAGTACTGATTAACACCTAAGAGCTCTAACAATCCACTGATCGATCATTGAGTATTGAGCATTGTCGTATTGATCTAGCTGATTGTACTCCATCAACCAAGTCGAAGTGTAGCTACTAGTCTAAGTCACTCGACTTCACAAGCACAGAGTTGAGATGAAATTTAGATTTGGGAATAGATGATATGAAATTCTAGACCTAAGTTTTGTGCTATTTGGCATACATCAACAATACAAAGTACATTAATGTCAGAACTAAGAAACTCTGGGGGGTTCTAGCTGAGCTCACCTTGCTTCACAATCTGTCACAATCTGTCTTGTCAAGTCGGGACACATGAGACCTTTTGTGAGACAGGGTATTCAAATTGGTTAGTTAATGATGGAACGATAGTAATATTTCTTTTCAAATTCTTTCTAAATCTAATCGAATTTCGCGCTCAAGATGCAGACCTGAAAGTCAACTCAACATATTTGTCCACGTCAAGTAGACTAAACTAGTGGCCACAATTGCCGTTTTATTGATAGCATTCCATCAAAGTTAGTAAAGACTATGCAATAACACTTATTACTTAGCGTGAGCATCACAATCGCTGTCTAAATAAACTAGACGTAAAATTCTTAAACTATGAAGCTGGGCGAACTCATATATAATCTGTTAAAGAATCTCAGTCCCCACATTAGTACACACGTGTATTGTTGATAAGTTCCGAATAGGTCCAGAGTTTCATGTAGATTGACCTGAAACCACCCTCCAGTTGTAGCTATCAGATAGTTGGTATAGAATATAAATAGAATATACAAATTAGTCTATCTCACCGATGACTTCAGTTAACAGATAACAGATGAAATCGTTTACTCAAAATATTTGTCCACGTCAAGTAGACTAAACTAGTGCCACAATTGCCGTTTTATTGATAGCATTCCATCAAAGTTAGTAAGACTATGCAATAACACTTATTACTTAGCGTGAGCATCACAATCGCTGTCTAAATAAACTAGACGTAAAATTCTTAAACTATGAAGCTGGGCGAACTCATATATAATCTGTTAAAGAATCTCAGTCCCCACATTAGTACACACGTGTATTGTTGATAAGTTCCGAATAGGTCCAGAGTTTCATGTAGATTGACCTGAAACCACCCTCCAGTTGTAGCTATCAGATAGTTGGTATAGAATATAAATAGAATATACAAATTATTCTATCTCACCGATGACTTCAGTTTAACAGATAACAGATGAAATCGTTTACTGCATTTTGTGCCTTTTTAGATTGAGTAGTGGATAATCTTGTTGTTTTCCTTTTAATTTACCCAAAAAGAAAGTTAACACTGTTGTATGAATCACTTTTAATGGATTCATTTCACTCTAACTAGTATTATTTCCTGGATAACTTTAATAAACTTTAAATTTTTCTGTTTAATTGAAAAGAACTTTGTCTATATTTCTTTTTTATCAACTACAAAAACAACCTATTTAATGCAAATAATTTCCTTTATAAAACCTATTACAGTCAATCAAACGTAAATTTTAAAAATGCATAATAAATACTCTGCATGGAATAAGGCTAAACACAGAAACAGGTGGTTTATAATGGAAAATTTTCTTCTTCAATGACCCACTCCCTTTTTGTTTTAACTAATTTCTAAGCATGTTAATCAATATATTTGGTTAAATCATTGTTAGTTAAGATGAAAACTGGATAAGGATTCGAAATCCTCAGAAATACAATGGTTCATTAAATCTTTCAAAACGCATTCTATTGATCTTTTGTATTATTTTGCATTATTTAAAGATACAGGTATATATAAACAGTTGTCTACGAACAATACATTGGATCCCATGACCAAACACCATCGGCAACAACCTTCTGCGGTAGAGAACAAAATCCAGCTTAGCAAGGAAATACAAAAGGACGCTGGAAGCGGATAGTATGGGAGTCGAGGAAGTCATCAGACTGCCTCATAGGACAAATGCTCACTTCAGATCTTCATGATCAAATGGTGAGATGAAGACGAAATAATACATTGCATTTATAAATTTTCATCAATTATTTCAGTTTCAAATGTAAGATACAGAAACATTATTTGTTAGTCTCGTCTGATATATTTTACTCCACAATAGAATCTTCTTACAAGTCTAGTCTTTTGAAGTAGCTGTGGATTAGGAAGGAACAAATTGTGGCATCCGATTAAAGTACAAGTATCAACAATAACGATTCACACTAACCATACCGACTTTTAAGGGATTAAAACATAAAATCCGGCTACCCTAGATAATTTAAATGTATCGTATCGCTAACCGTAATAAATCATTAAGAACTCAAGCGTTTGTCTCATTTGAAAAAAAATATCAAAGCTAATGATGTATCTTGTGATATTTCTCTAAGCATTAAAAAAATAGATTGCCGATTAATTCATTGTTCTAAGAAAACTTTCTTCGAGTTTATCAACTTACAATATGTAACTATCAATTCTGATTATTAACGTTCATTAACTTTTTGTAGTAAGGAAATACTTTCTTATTAGTAATATGATGTACAGTTGAAAGGTGATCAGCAAATTTTTTGACTAAACAAGGGTTGTTACCAAGTAAATTCCTTGTACAACTCTCATGATAACATGTATATTAAATGAAGTTGGAAATATAAAGTTATCCAAAAATGTTATGTTTCTCCAAGTGTGATCTAGATGTCATGGGCTTAACTCTTAATCAAGTTAGAAAAATTAGCAGAATTAACTAACTTTCTATCTGAGTATTCAGTTGCTCTTCAGCTAATGACGTTATAAGCTAAACCCTTAGCATTAAGTGACAAATGCAGAAGTTAACCTTCTGAATATATGTTGGTTATTTACAACACGAAATTTAATAAAATGAAAGCCCTTATGAAACAACAAGAATTAAACCAGTATTTGTTTTTTTCCATAAATACCAACTCAGTTTTCTGTCTTTGGGTCATGATAAATGTACTGAGTCAGTATTTTTGTCCTTGTGTTGACTCAATTTATAGTATAACTGTTGAGGCAGCTCCCAAAAACTAACGCATTCTTTAGAGTTCCTGAAGAAGTAGGAGCCACTTCATCCAATCACTGATAGATAGAACTCTCCAGAATCTCCACGTCGTGTGTTGTGACTGTGTAATGGCTAAAACTTCTGTTTAAATTGAATACATTATAATGATAATTTTATTATTTTTAAAAGTAAGAAATACACGAATATTTTGTATATAACACACTCACTTACTGGAATAAAGCCGCCTACTCACTTGTCTCCTCCATTCTTAATTGCGACTGGAGAGGGTTCGAATGTTAGAGTTTATCCTCGGTTAACCAAACTTACTCACTTACTTACTCCCGTTACTACTCACTGAGGAGCATAGGACGCTCACCAGTATTCTCCATTCATCTCTGTCCTGAGCAATCCTTTCCACCTGTTTCCAGTTGCTGTTCATCCTTTTGATATCTGCTTCCAATTCTCGACGCAGCGTGTTCTTTGGTTTTCCACTTTTCCGTTTCCCAACAGGATTCCATGTTAATGCTTGTCTCGTGATGCAGTCTGATGGTTTGCGTAGTGTATATCCTATCCATTTCCATCGTCTTTTCCTAATTTCCTCTTCGGCTGGAAGTTAGTTTCTCCTCTCCCATAGTAAGCCGTTGCTGATGGTTTCCGGCCAACGGACATTCAGTATCTTGAGTAGGCAGTTGTTTATAAATACTTGTATCCGTCTGATGATGTTTGCAGTAATTCTCCAAGTTTCAGCTCCATACAGCAGGACTGTCTTCACGTTCGAATTGAAGAGTCTGACTTTGAAGTTAGTTGATATTTGTTTTCAGTCCCGTATGTTTTTCAACTGTAGGAATTCTGCCCTGGATTTGCCAATTCTTACCAAACAGTTAAGCATAAATTCTCACAGTAATAACATACTATAATATCATTTACTATCCATAATGTTTTACATAATACTAAATAATTTCATTACTAATAATAAAGAAGATTTACTCACTCAAGTGAATATCTTCATTAATATTGTATTTCATAATCTCACTTAGACATATCATGAACTTTAACAATACAAACTATAAAGAACAATAAAATGCTTAAGAATTCAACTATATATCATCAATACAACACCATCAATACAACCATTACTCTAAAATTCATTAATATCCATCTCAATGTTAAGTTAAAAAGAAACTTTATAATCTTTTATATAAAGACTAAAATTTTCCAGGTTACATAACATGAAATTAATCAGAATTGATTTTATTAGTTACTGTCCAATTTGTTGTTGTTGTTGTTGTTTTTTTTTCTTCAGTTTGAAAAATCAAAATAATTTTCTGAAAAAAAACTGTAATTTAAAAAAAAAAAATAGAAAAGAAAAACAACAACTTAAACTAAGTTGTTTATCTATTAACTATAGTAATTAATAATAGACTAATCAATTAGTGATTAATGTTTTTTTTTTTCTTTCTATCATTTTGTTTTTGAAGATGAAGAGAGAATGCTATGCATTTTATTAGTGTAACTAAGTTGAAATTGTTCTGTTGTTATGTTTTTTCTTATAGTTTCCGGTTAAATATTTTAATTTTAATTTGGATATTATAAATTTGTTTAAATTAGACAATTATTGATCACTAGAAAATATTGGACAACTGTTTCACCGTAGTATGGGACTTGTCAGTAGTACGTATACACGACTCCATCAGAGACTGAACAAAGAATCTTCTGGATCTGTAGTGAATGCGTTGTTAATGGACAACTGAGTCGATTGGCATCGGTTGATATTTTCAATGCAGTCAGTTTGTAATGCAATTGTGTAGCCTTACCCATTGTCATCGGTAGATAAGTATTTGACACTGGACACAGTTGAACTCTACTAATCATGTCTTCTCACTAAAACTTCAGGGATTCCCTCGAGAAGTTGGCCATTATTGTGCTAATATTAATTACAGTTGGGTGTTGTCGACCGTTTGGAACCGACTCAGTTCATCTCGGAGCCAGAAAGTTCTGGGTTCAATACCTGATGGGGAGGGGTCGTGGATACTCAATGCTGAAGAGTCCCTCACTAGCATGACAGATGGTCATTTAATTCAAACCAATTTATGATATCAAATCAACATTTAACAATCTCCACAACACCGAATTAGTAACATTTCCAATCTTTGATATAACAACAACAATTTTATTAGAAAGTAATAATTGTTTTTTTCTCTTAGAATTACTTCTGTACACATTTCATATATGTTTATCATATTCTTAAAAACTTTTATATCATGTTGATGTTTACTACAAATATCTTCTTTTATATTTGTCACTATCTTCTATGTTGGGTACTGGAAGGGGGGGAGCGAAGGGAGAGATGCCATAACCAGTTTGCCTGTAATATTCACTCAAACAAAGTATAACTTGAATGCCGTCAAACACTTACCGATTTCTAAAGAAACAATAAAGAATCTATGTTAACGTATGTTAGATAAATGTATATATTGTGAAGTGATTCATATTGTTAACTGATTAATAGTTAGTTAATATAAAAACACGAATGTTTATTATGAATGCAAATACTGCCTACTTACTTGTATAGAAAAGATATTTATCTGATATGAAAACTGACTCCCTATTCATCATTATAATACATTAACTGACTTAAAAAGTAGTCAGAATGATAATATTTGTAGAATGTATTGAATTCATTATATATCATGGCATTCATCTTACTTATATCCAAGCAAATAATTACAGCCAGTTCATTATAATTAAGTATAGACAATAGTTGTTGATTAAAAATAAGCTTGTATTTTCCAAGTTCATTTGTAATGGATTGAAACTGGTCAGTCTTTGTTGCCATATGTGTGCGTCCTGGATTCCACTTGCCAGTCACAATCCAACTTAAATATAACATGTGTACTACCGCTATATCGAGGCGATCCGCGCAGGATGCATATATGTCAACAGGGACTGACCAGTTTCAGTCCATTACAAGTCAACGGGAAAATAAAAGCTTATTCTAATTACTTATATGCCCGTTGCACAAGTGTGACTGTCTGGACACAGTAGCCAAGTGGTGATAACATACAATGAATTAGTTTGTTTTTAATACTCTCATCTCTACTTATTTGATTATTTATTTAAGTGGCTATTCATCTACTTAATTTAACACTTAGTTATTGTCAATAAAGATTTTTTTCTCATTACCTGGCATTCCCAATATTCACTGGGTTTTCTTTCTCTTGACCCTGATAATGCATAACCTTCATGATAATTAGATGAGTTATTTTCCTTCTAGGTTGAAATCAATTAATTTATTTGCTTAGTAATGTATGAAAGCTGTTTACAATGAGGTGGAATACACTAATGCATACAACAAATAAACTAATGAGTTGAACAATGTTGAATGAGTCAGTGTAAAACAAAAATCATTCTAAAAAGATTTTTAATAGATTTATCTTTATGATTACTATCATCACAAATGTGACTGTCTGTATACAGTAGCCTAGTAGTGAACGAGATGGCGTTAGGCACGAAGCGGACTGAGTTCGAATCCCAGTGTGAACATCAACATTGGGATGCAAGTACATCCAGCCGACGAGTCCTATATATGACGAAATGCGCGTCCTAGATTCCGTTTGCCAGTCACAATCCAACTTAAATAGTTGTTGCTATTTAAAACGTTTGAAGAATAGAAACCATTCTACAAACTGCACAATCTACTTGTTCTAGACCTACTTGTCGTGGACCTATTTATGTTGAGTTTTAATCACTTACACTGAGTTTAGTAATAGGATAATTCCTATATTTTTTTGATAGTGTGATGAGAAGATGGAGTTGAGCTTAATAATGTGAAGGTATATTTGCACTATTGAAGCTGGCTTGAATTGGTGTTATTCACATGTATTCGGTCAGCAACTGATAGAAGTGACATTAGGACCAGAGGTAAGCAATCTACAAGGTAAAAAGTGCGATAGAACAACCATGAACATAACCCAGTAAGATCATATATAATCACTTATGTGTAAAATTTAAATTGATGCTTGAGTATGTCGTGAAAGTCTTTCAGTTATGTATTTCGAACATTCTAATTGCACATACTTGTCAAGATGTTTATATAAAAAAACACGAATAACTAATTACGGTGAGGTTGAATAAAAGATCGAACTGCTACAATCTGGTAATTGACAAAAGAAAGATGAGAAGACCGAAAGATTTCGTCACGCCATCACTAAAATCTATAATAATAATGATTAAAATTACTAGGTAGATTTGCTGTTACTGTATGAACAAACGCGGGGGCGTCTTAAGATTTCTAGTGACTGAGAATCTAATAAATTTAAAAACACGTTTTTCTCGATGACTTCTATACAAAGTACTAAGAGCCGTTACAGAGTCTAACTTATAGCCAGTATCAGTGATATGTTATATTATCGACGATCGAGGTTTTCTTTTCCCTACTTCTGTTGAACGGCTTGATATTATTTGCTTTTGGAGCCACTTAAAAACACGTTCTTTCCTCCTTAACTAAAGTGTTTTGTTATGTCCATACATGTGGATTGGAAAATATAGTGGGTTGTAATGTTATCATTCATGCAAATATGAAGCTTATGCGAAATCATGGTCTTTGGCTCCTCAAAGGTAATCATTTTGGCACCACAGAACGTTCTTCTAACTGCAGATTGTAACCTCTGTTTTCAAATAACTTTATTAGATTATCTTTATACGGTAACGTGATATAAATGGTTTTTTAGATGCATAGGCAGACGGAAGATTCTGCGTTAACTGACTCTCACGGAATCATAAATTTCAACTGATATCCATTTAACAACAGTGCTTGGACATTTGTATTATGGTTTGAATAAGCTTGTATCTTACCGCTGATTTATAATGGATTGAAACTGGTCAGCTTCTCTTGCCATATATGCATCCTGAGCGGATTACCTCGATATAGCGATAGCACACAAGTAATATTTGAAGTTGGATTGTGACTTCCAAGCCGAATCTAGGACCCACGATCCGTCTTATTTGTGTTATACCTTCTGCAATCGTATTCACTGTGAAGATTCCTTAGAATCTGTTAAAACGGCCCTTTATCATGCCCTGCTTGTATTTTAAAGACAGTAGCTATGCAAATTTAAAAATTAACTAGTCCATGTTGACTTTCTTTAAGTTGACCATTTTATGCATCCATTATCTTTTTGACAAAGAAGGATACTTAGGAAAGGAAAATGGTTATCGTTTTCTTTTCATGGGTTTAATTAATATCACTTTTCATTGCGTTGAGTCTGTTTAAAAACTGAACCTCATCGAACCGAACCTCGCGAATTATAAGAATATTGTCCATATATCCCTTACATAGAGTAACTTTCCTGATAAATTCGGTCATTATTGTTGCCATGTGTGACACATAATTATCAGCCTAATCGGTCCTAATCGACTGCCCATAGCTAGAATCAAACCAATAGTATAAGTATGGGTTTCGACTAACTAGTACACAAATCCTTAATATTTATTGTATTTCCTTTAAAGGATATTTAAGCTACAGTTGTATTGATAGAAAAAATCGACAGTAACTTCAATACGTCTCACAATAAGTTAATGAGACTAACTTATTGTTCCATGAAACTAATTCTTTGGAAATGCAGCTCTTTTACCTAATATAAATTAAGTCAATAAACAAAACTAAAGACATTATGCCACGTAAATTGTGGCTGGCAAGCAAAATCCAGGACTCGCTTTTAATCTTATTTGCAACTCACCGGTTGAATGTGCCTGCATCCCAAAGTTTGTGTACATATTTATGGACTGTCACTGTAACGAGGAGATCCTCTTGGAATACATAGATGACGATAAAGACTAATCAGCTTTAGTCCATATCAACTCAATGGAAAAATTGGAACTCATTCAAAACTATAGACAACTGTTACACAATATATCTCTCAAATGTTTCAAAGAATTATAATTAAATGTATTAAATATCATGCTTTGATTAACCATAATCATTATGCCTTATTTGAAGCCATTTAAATTCTTTAATTTTTCTTTATTTGCTTATCAACCAATGGGGGGTATATATTTCACGTACTTACTGACATTCCACTCCAGGTGTCCTCATAAATCATTTCAAATTAGTGCCTCTAATAAACAATTGCATATTCTTAAAGAGGAACTAAATACATTGAATAATTTAAAACAAAAGATGAATTAAAACCATCAACTATCTGAAATATGATATGATGATTATGTTTAATTAGAAATGTAATAGGATCAGCATGAATTATTAAAATGTTAACCACCTTAATGATATTCAATCATAAAGTGTCAATGAATACAATAAATTATGTACGTATACATGAATACCGGTATTGTTTTAAACTTACTATTTAAAATGGATATTATTGTTAACGAAATTTACTAACAATATACGATAACTGTTTTGTTTTAGTAAGAAACTCTTTAGGAAGGAGCATTGTACATTCAACTCCAACGGCTTCACGTTGGTGAACACTTAGCACTCTGCATTAGTGAACCGGCTTGTATCGAATGGTGGAACTCCCAACTCCATCAACTCGTGTTATATAGCGATATATAGGCCAACACCAATCAGTAGTTTATTCAGTCAACTAAACTTAACACCAGTCTCCATAAACCATCTCACTTCAATGCACGATAGGTTGTAAATTATAATAGTAAACCAATAAGAAATGAGAAACTCATTTTTCAAGGTCATGGCGTATAATTTAAATTGTGCTATTGGTAATAGAAAGTATTATTTTGAGTTCAAGTGATGTAGTGATAATAACCTACCTCTGAATTAAGAGAATACTAAGACTGAGCATTTTTATTGTTATGATAGTAGAATTCATAAAGTTAGATATGAAAAGAAGCGTCAATCAATCAATCAATCAATGCCTGTTACTCCAAGTGGAGCATAGACCGCCCACCAGCATTCTCCAGCCAACTCTGTCCTGGGCTTTCCGTTCTAGCTCTTCCCAAGTGCTGTTCATTCTCTTCATGTCTGTTTCCAATTCCCGACGCAATGTGTTCTTGGGCCTTCCTCTGTTTCTGTGGCCTTTAGGATTCCAAGTCAGTGCTTGTCTTGTGACACAGTTTGATGGTTTCCTCAGTGTGTGTCCAATCCATCTCCAGCGTCTTTTCCTAATTTCCTTCTCAACTGGAAGTTGATTAGTTCTCTGCCACAACAGGTTGTTGTTGATGGTATCTGGCCAACGAATCCGAAGAACCCTACGCAGACAGTTGTTTATAAATACTTGTATCTTCTGAAGGATACTTTTCGTAGTTCTCCAAGTTTCAGCTCCATACAACAGGACTGTCTTCACATTTGTGTTGAAAATTTTGACTTTTATATTGACTGACAGTTGGTTTGAGTTCCAGATGTTTTTCAGTTGTAGAAATGCTGCCCTTGCTTTACCAATCCGCGCCTTCACATCCGAATCAGACCCTCCTTGTTTGTCGATGATATGAAAAGAAGCGTGATAAGTAAATATCTCAATGTCATGTAGGACTGTATCATTTTTTGGAAAATCAAAAATTACATTGAAGCAAACTATACATTTAACAGTGTGTTGCCTGATACAAATGACAGTAATAACAGTAAAGATATTATGTTAAGTCAATGAAGTAATATGTGTCTAGCTGTATGAATATTGTACAAATACTTACTCGGAAATGATGTAGAAGATTAATATATTGATAGGGTGGTGACGGTTAGACAGTTGAGAAGGAATGTTAAGCAGGCTAAAAAGGTACCTTAGAGCATATTAAGGACAGCTTGAATAAATGGCACATAGTCATCCAAATAGGTTTCTCTATCGTTATTTCTTGAAATTTAAAGACATAAAGTGACTAAATAATCGTGAAAGTTACATTAGTCAAGTTTAATATATCCACTATTATTTTGTCTAATTTCTATCTATTCTTAATAATATTAGCTTATCGTTATCGTTTCCCATTTACTTAGTTGCTAAATTTAACTTAGAGTCATTTTTGGAGTGTCAGTATAGTTTAGTTCTACTCAATACACAACTGACACTGTTTTAACTATTTTCATATTTCATCATAATGCATTAATACTACTTACAATTCTAGTAATAAAATTGATTTATTATAGTAGTATGTATCTATTGTTGACCTGTAAAGAAATTAAATGCAAATATGCAATGCATAAAGTTTTATGTTATTTATATTTGAAATGAGATGGATATTTTTTGTGGAGATTAGTAATTTTAATTGGTTGAATACATCACAGATTGATGTTGGTAGGGGCTTCAGGTTTCTGAACATCTAACCCTCTCTACCACTGGGCTGGTCAGCAATTCGTGATTTATATCGCGATGATCATTTTTTGTCAAAAGGTGATAACTCTTTCATTTCAGAGAAGTCTGAATTCCACCAGTCACATCTTACTAGAGCTTCATGGACAATCTGAAGTTAATCACTAGTGAGTTGATTATTGTAGTTAACTTAACGTTGTTTGAAAATGTCACAGATTGAAGAGTTCAGAATTGTCGGTAGTGAAACAGTTATCGCTAATGACAATGGATGATCGTCGTGGTATATATCGCAAAACTGATAGACGTGGGAATTGTACGGAGGGGTGTTAACCAAATCACTGATGCAGAGGACTAGGTGGTTGTCAATCTGAAGACTCTGGTGTAGAATCTGTGGTGTGCACTGCTGAGGATTTCCACACTAGGAGTAAATGAATGGAGGCAAGTACTCAAAATCATTGAGGTAATACTTATTAAGTTAAAAAAAGATACTCCAATGTAGGAGATCGTATGGTCTTGATAGAGCTATGATTAAGAGGTTCTTCATGTCATTGAAAAAAGTTATCATGCTTTTGCAGGAATCTTGAGCTAGATTGCCACTAGTCTCTACCCTGGGTAATATTTTCACAAAATTTTGAACCGTTTAGTTACATTCCTTTTAAGACCCATCGAAAAGGTCTGCATAGATCAACAGGAGCAAGTTCCATTCAGTCTTCTTTCATTTCACAATGTCATGCAACAAGTTGACTACCTCTAATCTTATTCTAATCAGTCTCAGAGTCAGTATATGTGAAACAATATGCAGCTGCCTGAATGATAATCATAAATCTTGAGCAAGTTGGTGTTTCATGAAAGTAATACCAGTTGGACTGTTATAACCTTATCCCCAACAAACTCTTTCAAACCTCAGCTTTACATGACGATGTCTCCATATGTTAAATATCTTACGTAGACAACGGTGATCAAAAAAAGACGAACATTCTCAGCTCTGATAGGACAGGCTTCATGAGTATAAATAAGAACTGCTGTTGCAGAAATGTTGCACATTCGATTTTTTACAATAAGACTATCACTATGATAAACTATTTAGTAACATAGCCGAAGCTCTTTGTTATTTGATCCTCATGAAGGTGAGAATGTTCTTATGGCGCATACAACTTCAGAGAAGCTGAATGAAGTTACCACGTCAGTGGTAACCATGCATACCATTGGTTTAAAATAAAGGTTTTCCAATTTTTTTGTGTAGGTCTACTACATCCACCAACCCAATTTAAGTTTAAAATGTTTACTTTAGTTATTTTACTTTAGTAGAAAACACCAGTCCTCGAGAAGGAAGTTAGGTAAACTTCTATGGCAAAGGTTATAAACGCGTAGCCTTGTGAGAACATTCCAAGAGGAAGAGCGAACTCTCCCTACTCTCTAATAAAATCCCCTCATTAAGTATAAATATGTCTTTAGTGTATGTAAGAGAGATTTCTTCAGTAGGATGAATTATTCAATTGACAGCATGATTATTTGTAACTATGTAATATGATTATTAAATTAAGTTGTATGTATTTGTAATAACCGAATAGATAAAAATTAGAATTTCTTACATTTTGTAACTTAGTTTTAGCTGTTAACTAACATTGTATTGAAAACATAGCAATGATAGCGAAAAACCTGTAATAGTAAGAAAAATATAACACTTATATGATGCAATGAGGAAGCTAGCTGAAAAGTATAGTTATCCAGAACAACCAGTCAAGAATAAGAAAGACAAACTAATCACTAAGATCCAAGCACAGCATAAAAGGGACATTTCGAAGAACTCCTGATTGGGATATCCCCACTGAACCCACCGGTTATCAAAGCAGCATTTATGGACCATTTTATAAATGCAGCACTCACCAGCAATCGACGAAATCACCATATCTATTTGACAAATGAGGAGTAACAAAGCAACATAAACACTTTAAAATAATTTGAGAAAGATAAGAAATGCCAGGAGGCTAAAAAGAAGGATATCCTATCAAGATGCCAGAAAAAGGAAATCTTAGCAAGTGCGAGAACTAAAGTGGCAACACTCTACTTTCGATACCAGGGAAAGTCGTCAACAGTATTGTTGAGCCTAATAAAAGATCCAGTCGACGCGTAACTTCAAGATCAGCAGTCCTGATTCCGTAAGGATTGATCGTGTACCGACCAAATTACGATATTATAAATCATCGTTGAACAACTAACTGAATGGAACTCACCGTTTTACAGAAATTTTCTTGACCAATAGAAAGCATTTGGCGACGTAGTAGGAGGACATTATGTAGCCTTCTTTGATACTACGGTATACCCGAGAAGATAATGGCGACCTGTTTGAAATCCTGGGCTACCACATTTTTACTAGATATCTCAATAAGTTACTTTTTCGTCTTTTGTTTTAGGATAAACTTGTGTATCCCGGTTGATTTGTTATAGACTGAAGCTGGTCAGTCATTGTTGCTATACGTGCATCAACGGGAATATAAAAATTTATCCTAGTACCAATGTGCCCGTTGCACAAGTGTGACTGTCTGGACTCAGTAGTCTAGTTGTGAACGCGGTGGCGTTCGACACGAAGCGGACTGAGTTCGAATCCCAGTGTGACCATCAACATTGGGATGCAGGTACATCCAGCCGATGAGTGCCAAATAGGACGAAATGCGCGTCCTAGATTCCATTTGCCAATCACAATCCAACTTATATAAGTCTTTTGTTTTGTTTTAATTGCTCAATCATGTTACTGAATTGAATTTCGTACTTATGCACCTATATAAAAAGTCTACGATCTATCATGAGTAATCCAGTTATATTTAAGCGAAAACATCATGGTGGCTGGTATTAGGCTTCACTGAATAAACTCGAGAATATGAACATAGAAAGCTGGACAATCAACTGGCTGTATTCCTATTTTTCGTAAGACAACAATGTACAAAGGACAGTACTCCACTCATTTATTAACGAAAGTTTGAGTGCCTTAAGGTGCTGTTATTACCCCTTATCTTTTCTCATTTTTCTTAAATGACCTGCCCTCTTCTATGAAAAATACCTTTATTAAGTATGCAGATGATCTTACTATTTGTATACCTGTTTTTTAATCCTTAAATTGTTGTGAAATGAATTGTTACTTAGCGAATGTTGAACAACGGTCTGGTACGAATGGTCCTCAACTTAAACCCTCAAAATGTCAAGAAGTTAATTACAGTTTTATACATTTAAAAAGACCTAAATTCTCTTGTAGATTCACACGATGTTTGTCACATTGAAGATTCTATAATTAAGACTACATCGGATGTTATTTATCTTGGTATAACTCTTGCTTCGGATCCATCTTGGTTTTCGCATGTTTTGCGAACATCAAACATGGTTTTACTGTTTAATATACTCCATGGAGCAATTACTTAATTTTGGTATTATCAAGCACTTATATATATGTATATATGAATGTATCATTTTTCAGAGGTGTACATGGGAGAGCAACTTGTTGAGATACTGTACGCTGAAAATTCATAGTGTGCTAAACATACTATCGAATAAAGCTATTATTAATATAAGTAATGAATAGCACATGGAATTTTTAAGACGAACTACACTGCAAATTCATGCATTGAGGGCGCTACACAGATTTATTCGAAGAAAAGACCGGGCTAATTAATCTTGTCTTTTCTATTTCTGCTGGTTATCGAGTGGTTTATTAAAACTATAACATCTCAGAGAAAGCATAGAATACAGTGGAAAACGTGGATGTAACTAAACGTTTTGGAATTCGTAGATCAGATAGCTCTTCTATACCACACTCAGAAACAAATGCAGATAAAGATGGAGCTAAAAGTTGGAGAACAATGAAAAGCATCATTCAAAAGGTACAGGTAATTACAACAAGTTATCTATGCAAAATACTTCACATCTGTTGACTAGACACTAACAGTAACAATCTTTTGTGTCATAGAATAAACCAACTGATATCCAGTTGAGGAAGTAATTAGGAAAAAACGTGGTGAATAGCACACAAATTGAGGAAATCATCAAACTATCTCATACAATAGGTACTAACTTGGAGTCCTTAAAACCAAAGGAAAAGTGGAAATTGGGGGCAGACATGGAAGGACTTAACAGCACTTGAGAAGAGCATGAAAGAAAGTTTGATGGTAGAGTTGGTTGAAGAATGCTTATGGGCTGCCAATGCTTCTAGATGAGTAACAAGTGACTGAATGAATGGTCAAACGGTTGGTTACACTAGCTAAGCAATGTCTAATGATTCTCCATCTTACTATTAATAATGTCTTGACATAAATCAATTAGAATGCTAGTAGAATGTAAAAATATGGCATCATAGTTTGCCAACGTAAAATTATCTTCGACAATTAAATTCGAAATTTTTATATGATTCGTTAAATCCCACTAAATGTAATTAGTTTACATTGAATGTTGAAAAACTATGGGCTATTTTTCTTTTAAATTTTATGCCTAAATAAAAATTAAAATAAAGTATATCCCATAGAAACTAAATAGATACAGTGTAATTGGATTGTGTTAAATCACAAGATAAATTTTCAAAGATAAATTATATATTCAAGTTACGTCATATGACAAGTTCTGATAATGAAATAAAATGAGGATGAACAAGAGAACTGAATTAAATCATTATGAGTCGATGTGATTGTGAAATCTTCGTCTATTTAACAAAAGTGTATGGAGAGCATAAAAAGAAATGAAATAGTATTCGTTACAGAATAATATTGGAAAGGTACCACTAGGAACCATGAATCACTAAACAGCCGTTTCGTTCTAGTATGAGACACTGTATTGAAATATTGTCTAAGTTATCCTATTACTCATGTCATCTACTGTAAATTCATCTATCTCTATGTTATCATTGACTGATGTAGAAACTTCATTGTTAACCATTTTTTCACGTTTGCATCAAAATACTGAAACTGGTTATCCGGCATGTTAGAATTTCTCTTGACACTCTCAACTCAATAAGTTTGAATAGTTTAATAACATAAAGAATAACTAAAGCCTAAATACTATAATAGTATAATAGAGATTGATAAAGATTTAATTAGAAACAATATTGTTCTAATTTACATGGTTAGAGATTTACATCACTTGACGATTTGATCGCGAATGTTATCACCCCTTCATATTAATGGAACTTTCATTATAAATGTAATAGTAGTACAAAAAGTTCTGAGAAGAGTGTTTTCTTCTCGACGAAGTCATTTACATTCACTGTACAATCACATATCTAGTAGTCTATAACAAACAAGAAGCCCAACGTCAATTATTATTGTTTTAGAAAATTAAAATATGGAGTTAAGTTGCTTTAAGTATTGATTGTCGGTTACGTAATAGTTATAAAGGTAATAAAAAGATGGAAGTAGGTTATTCATCAATTACAGAAAACAACAGAAGGTTAAGATCATATTAAAATGCATGTTTAGTTATATTTCCTCTCAAAACAAAGTATTGACTTTAGTCGGTAGATAGCTATAGCCTATTCAGTACATAATTTTTTCACTCGTTCTCATTTTTGAGACATTTCGTTTGCCCTTGGACATAATTCAAAAGAACTGATCCGGCGGTATGCAGTGAGCAGAGGTATCCAAGAGTCTTAATATAGTATAGTGAAGTTTAAGAAGGTAGTTTTGGTAATATTCCACCCTTTTAGCTGGTTGATTTACCTGTGGAACTTTCACCATTCTGGACGGCTTCACTGGCACAAACTTCTGATAGAAATGAAATGAGAGATTTTTCCCCCAAAATGACCAACAGCTTGTTCTAACGACCTTGCAAATGACTGCTATTGGTAACACTCAACTTTTTAATTTTTGCATATCACCTTGATTCCCTTCTCTTTTAACATGATCCGTAGTATTAGAGCTGTTTAATATTTTTTTGATTAATTATATCTATTTCAGTATGTTAATTACTTAGCATCTGAGTTGAATGACAAGCTTCTAGAAAATTCCTTGGTATCTCTTCCACCCAGAATGCCAATATTTACCCAGTACACAATTATCAGTATGAGACGATATTAACAGAAATGTTTAGTAACCATTGATGGCTGACATACATTTGTGTAAGTGGAGCTGAAGAAACAAGTCACTTTTCACGACGTACCTCTTATCATAGCTGGAGCAGTTTACTCAATTGATAACTTTCTTTTCGTTTTCTGTTGTTATTTTATCTTTTGGTTTTCGACAACTCACGAAATCATTTGTGTGCTAAGTCTTTCCCACTGGACAAAAACACACTGTGGCATACTTATTAAATGTAGAAATTAAAAAAAATATCTGACAACCATCCTCCAAAAACAGCTATCCACGTAACTTCTTTAAGAAATGTCTAGATATCACTAATAGACACAAAATTAAACTTGGAAACCAGTATTGTTATATAGGAAAAACACCAAAAATTACAACCATACTGTTGAAACAGTTAAAAACTATCGTCACAAACACGCCAAAAAAATTTACTTTAATCAGTTCTATGTTAAATTTTAAATTTGTTGAGTCTATTTTTTTACATCTGTAGTAACTTGAATACCTACTTGATAATGTACAACCGTTAGTACTTTTCTAATGGCTGTTACCAATATCAAAGTTACGGAACTAGTATTAACTACACTATTATCTTACATTCATTATTGATAACCTATTCGTTATTTGCTATGCAATAGTAATTTTTTTATGTAGTAATGGCCAACTATATCATTTCTTAAATTATTAACGTTATTCGAAAGTCAAATGTAACTGAATCATAAAGAAATTATCATTTCTAAATGGTAGAATATCAGGATGGAAAAAATAGGTTCCGAAAACTGGGTTACGTTTTGAATTGAGAGGGCTTGTGGAATTTAGTATTAAGTTGATTGAATTCGTCACACATTGATGTTGACAGAGTACCACTAAAAACTTGAGAGCGTTAGACAGCTGTTTCGTTCAAGTATTAAACTCCTTAACAGTGTACACTACAGATTCCGCTCCAGGAGCTTCAGGCTGTTAACAATTCCACCCTCCTCCCAGCACTAATGGGTCAGCATCCAATGGTAGAATCCTTATTTTCATCAATTCGGGATTAGAGCTCAACGATCCTCCATTGTCATTGGTGATGACTATCACACTCACGACAAGCCTAAAGTTAACCGGTCACAACTTCTCACTAGGGCTTCAGGAATATCTTGAAGTTATTTACTAGTGAGTTGATCATTGTAGTTGAATTGAGATTGCTTGTGAAAATTAGTATTAGGTTTAGTTGATTGGACTCGTCATAAAATGATCTTGGTAAGTTGTCATTTAAACACAGGGAGTACTAGACAGTTGTTTCATCTTTATATCATCCTAGTATCGTCCTATATAATGCAAATTAATTAGAGTTCTACCATTAGGTGCCGGCCAGCACAATGGTGAAGTGGGTTGGGTGTGGACCAAACTGAAGCCCGTGGGGCGGAATCCAGGGTGAGCATTCTTCAGGGGTTCCACGATAGAATGAAACAGCTGTCAAATGCTCCCTGGCTTTCACTGGTACCTCACCAACATCAATCTGTGATGTATTCAATTAATTACGTTTTTATTAATATCGACCAGAGAGTTAAATGTTTTACTTAAAATTACGTGTTGTGTAGATAGTCAGTGAACCATGCTAAACTCTGATGATTATAATATCGAATCTTTTGTTTAGTTAGTAATGTATACGAGCAACACAGAGTTCGTAAAATTATCCCTTTGGGTTTTACAGTGACTGAGTTTGAATAAAGAATCTTCTTGACATAGTATTCACAAAAATATTTATTCATATTAGAGATACCTTCATTAAAAATTATCTTAAATGTGTTACTTTTAACAATACTGTGAGATAACCGACATTGACGTATGTTGATGTTTTCAGGTAGTCTGACATGGTTTTCATTGCTTGTTATTTAAACAAAACTAATACTTATTTTACATTTTGTGATATTAATCCAGTCAAATATTCAGTGCCTGTTACCATACCAGGGCATAGGCTGCTGACCAGTATTCTCCAACCAACAATGTCCTGGTATCTTCATCTCATTTTTTCCCAAGTGCTCTCCATTCTTTTCATGTCCGACTCGAATTTCCGTCGAAATGTATCTTCACTTAATGTTCTCCTTTAATGACTTCCCAAATATGTGTTCCATCCACCTCCAGCATTCGTTCATAATTTCTTACTCAGCTGGATTTTAATGGGATTATATTTTTAAAGGTTGTTGTTGATAGTGTTCGGTCAATCGATTCCAAGTATCTTGTAATGGCAATGGTTTATAAATACCTGCTTATTTTGCATGATGGTTTTCACAATTCATCAAATTCCAGCTCCATACGATGGAACTGTGTTGACATTTGTATTGGAAATTATGACTTTGACGTTGGTTGCAGATGTTTTTCAAATGGAGAAATGCTGTCGTTGCCATGTCTTACCAATTCATATCTTCACATCTACATCAGCCCCCCCCTTGTTTACTGATGATGATATTGTCCAGATACGGAAAAGTTTCTACACCTTCCAGAGTTTTTCTGTCAAATGTATTTGGGCTGGTACTCATTATTTTGTATTTAATGATCTTGCTTTTCTGATTATGTATGTTGTGGCCATCTGGTGGCTGCAGTGGTTGCTGCTACAATGTCTGCCTTTTCCCGCATTTGTTTTTGAGTGTAAAACAGAAGTGCTAGGTCATTTACAAAGTCCAACTGGCCCAAATAAACAACCTTTCCAAAATGCTGGTATTCAAGGATACACAGATAATTTTTTGACTACAGTTGTGTTCCATTGTTTTTATCTAATCATGGGTATAAAGATTGTATTATGGAAGTTTGCAATAACTACTGCTTTTATTTACGTATTACCTGACCATTTCTGGTCAACTGTAAAACTAATGAAAATCTCCACAGAAATCAACATATGCTCCATTTAGTGTTTTATTTATTTCTATAGGGTGACAGTGAATGACATCAACATGTTTACTAACATTTTTTCAGTTATTTCACAAAATAAGTTTGTAAAACTGATGTTGATGCAATTTCTTTTACCCTAAGGAAATATGATGATAGTAACGAATATGTGAAAACTGTGGTGTCGAAACTCAGTTGATTGACAAAACTGAAATTAATAGCCTGGAGGTAAATGAGGTACCGTTTGACACAAAACTAACTGAGTTTGAGTCATTGTGTGAACGTGAACCTCGGGATGTTGTTTATATCCAGTTGTTGAGTTCCAAGTAGACCGAGATGAGTATTCTAAATTCCACTTGCAGCCGAAATTCAGTCTAATTCAAAAATTAATCATAGTTTCTGTTTTTATATTTTTTATTCATGTAATCAATTTTAATATCGCAATAATCCGGAATTTACTGACATACTGTCATCATGTAGTTTTATAAGCAACAATTAAAGAGATAACTTTGAATTCAAGTGAGTAACTTACACTCGGAGAGGTCTCCTAAACACGCTTATTTCTATTCTTTGAATATGTTTGTTCATTAAGTATGGACTTTGGTATTTAGGGTGATTTGGAAATTGTTAATAATATATGTATATGCCTTTACATATAGACAGTCACTAGATAAGTGAAGAGGCTTGAGCTCCTGCATCCTAAGCTTACAGTTTATCATTAGTGATAAAATAAGTCTAGCATCGATGGTTTACCAAAGCGGAGAAGATTCATGTCTCATTTGGTGTTGTATAATCATGAAGGTTATGTTTGTAAACTAGGAAACATAACAATAAATCATTATATAATTTGGATTGTGACTGGCAATAAATCGTTGTTATTTGCGTAACGGGATGGATTATTATGTATCTGTAATATCAGTGCTATTCGATACAAGATTATCTATATATTAAAGTGTAAAGATGAAATTTAAAAGTACCGATCAGTTTGGTGCTCATAAGTCCGTTATTCTGTCGACTGAGTTGTAATATAGTCACTTGTTTAAGTGACTCGATATTACCACCACTATGTAGAGAGAAAAGGTTGTTTAGGTAGGAGGTGGTTTGCAGGAAACCTTAGACCTAGACTATGTGCAATTCGGCACTCGTTAGTAAGCAGTATCTATAATCTGTAAAGGAACTTATGCTTCATTGCTGATTCAATCTCGGGT
Source organism: Schistosoma mekongi (assembly GCA_034768735.1). NCBI lineage: Eukaryota > Metazoa > Platyhelminthes > Trematoda > Strigeidida > Schistosomatidae > Schistosoma > Schistosoma mekongi. The sequence continues at coordinate 6,326,462 of CM068305.1, forward strand.
CATCTATTTTCACAGTCTGCCACTTTCATCACTCAGTTTTTCATCTATCGACTGACTCACTATAGAACTGAGATGTATATATTGGTTAATCATTAGGTACTGACCAATTTGTTACTCATAAAGTTTTCGTAACGCAGAGCTCAGGCTCATGGCTTTTTGTTGCCTACTGCCAAACTCCCCTCCATCTGATAAAAAATTGTACTGTAACTGAAAGTACAAATGCACACAAACCGCCTATTTGTACATTTTAGAATTACAACTCAATAAATTTGTGTTAAATAATCATCTTCATAATTAAGTAGTCTATACCAGTTGTAATTTACCGTGGAAATACTTATGGATACAAATTTTCATTCAAAAATTGTCAATCATAAAAGATGATTATTAGATTTGTTTGGAATTGAGAGTAGAATGATATAGAGGGGAGGGGTAGGAAGGGTGAGTTAAGGTGGGAAGAGGGAAGGGGTAAATATGCATTTCGTTTAATTTGGCAAATAATTTGTTTCTTAACCTAAAGTTTACATGGTCTCTATGCACTAGTTATTTAACTATTGTCTCTAAGTTATCTTTGTTATGCTCTATTAAATTATATGACCTTATTATGATAAAGAAAACTTATTTATTTTTCAATAGGGATAGTTATTTTTGTGTAGATTAGTTACTTTATTTGACTGAATATATCACAGATTGATGTTGGCAGGGTACCATTGAAAACCATGGAGCACTGGACAACTGTTTCGTTCTAGTGTGAAACTCCTCAGTAGTGTGCACTCCAGATTCCGCACCAAGGGCTTAGTTTCCTTTTTTATCATTTTGATTACTATGCATTGTTTGTGATTAAGTCATATTGTTACTATCAAAGAAAGTTATCAATTAAAATAGTAACATCACAAAATGAATTGACATCATACTGTTGATCATGAGTATTCAATATCTCAATTTGAAATGCTTACATTTTGATGTCTGAATTATGATTCCCTTAATTAGTATTCGCAGCAACTGATAATAGATAAAAAGGTAAGCCTATGCAAAATCTATAACGTATGTTAGTTTTAATACAATTTCATGAAATAAGAAAGTTGACATTTGTTTTGAATGAAACTTCTGTTTTATTACTTTAAGATGGTATGAAAAGTTGAAACAAACTTCACGATTACGTAAATGCAACGTGATCCACTAATATATGAAAAAAGTTTTACATTACATCAGAAAAATTATCTTAGTTCTTTTATTAGGGTTGGATTGTAATTAGCAAGCGAAATCCAAGACGCACATTTCATCGTATCCGGAACTCGTCAGATGGATGTATAGACATTACACTGGGTGGATGGAGTGGCGTTTGACGCGAAACCAGCTGAGTTCGACATTTGGAGTATACATTAACAATGAGATGTAGGCACATTCAGTTGATGAGTCCCAAATAAGACGAAACGCACATCGTGGATTTCACTTGCTAGTCACAATCTAACTTAAACGATACCTGTGAACTTTCACTATTGTTATGACATGAGGAAAGGAAGTTTTTGATTGGGTTGTAGTGAACGCCAATGAGCTGTGACTAGTTAATAATGCGCGGCTGCCCTATGCCTACTCACCTCTAAGCCGAAAATAGAAGAACCAGAATCTGGAACGAGAAAACGTATTGTTTTCAATCATGTCTTTATATGTACACAAAATCAGACCACACAGCAAACCAATCCAGAATTTAGCATTGATACAGAACAAAGGAAATAATGGCAGTGAATGGGGACAACTCATGCACAACTAAGTAATTGTAGTTCATAGCAATAAACAATATACTAAGAGTAAATACACTAAACAGGAGGGAGAGTAGGAGGAACATAATAATCGTAGAAATGAAATGTCTACATTACTCATGACCAAAATAGTTAAAATAGTCCTCTAAAATACAGTTCTGAAAGTTCGTTACTTTTCTTCAGTCGCTCGGCGTAACAACTTTATCAAGGCAATCTACTCAGGATACAATTATGGTGTAGCGGTAAATAATCCCCAAAATAAATAGTTACATAGGTTTCGACATTGATGATGACCATGTTTCCTTTAGAGGACACTACTAAGTTGAAGGCGCTCAGTCACGCATCACCACCAGATCACATCAAGCCGCATCGTGGAAAGCAACTCTCCTTCTAGTTTGCCAGCCTAGACGTTGCTATTCCATTGCCACTCTATTCACAATCAAATATAACTTCCTTTCCATCCTTTATTGCCTTCTGATTTATTATCATTCGTAAGAGTGAGTTCAAACGTTATAAGTTGCCCTGGTAATACCTCAAACGTAACTTGGTCATATATCGGGTGCACTTCAATGGTAACAGAGGCTGACCAGTTTCAGTCCATAATAAATCAACAGGAATATCCAAATACATTCTAATTAGCTCTTTGTTGTCTATTTTTAGTGGTGTATTTAGTCGAAAAATGTTCAGACCTCTTTAAAGAATAGTAAAAACGTACATGTATGAACTCCTCGGCTTAGTTAAACAGCTAAATAGTAAGTTGCTTAACTCATAGAACATAAGTATACGCCTAGTGATCACAAGAGTGTTAAAGGTTAACATGAATTATACTTCAGAAGACCGACCGTTAAAGGTGTGATTAGTTATCAAAGTCATTAGTTTCAATGTCACTGAGCATAATTTAATCAAATTTGCATTAAGTGCAGAGTGATGTTATAATGTTCGACCGATTGAATAGTAAATTTAATTCTGAAAGAATTATGGACTTAGGGTATTGGGTTAGAGTTTAAGGTTAAGGTGTAACAGTTGTGTTGTGGTATAGGGTTAAGTTTGTAACAATGATATGCCTTGTGTCGTAACTATTACAATCTAAATTACCTTATTGGTATTAACATTTTATATAAACTTGTTTATATGAACCTAAGGTGTTATAATTTTATTTATTTCTTCATTGAAGTCTTTTTTACTTTGCCTTCATCTGATTAATTTATTGTTTCATGATCACTTTACGTTAATTCATCAGGGCTCTAAGACATATTTAACGAACTAAGAAATAAGTAGTCAATAATCTATAATATAGATGAATACATTACTGTTATTACTATAAATAGTTTTATCTTCAATGTTTGCTTTCAGTCATTTGGTGAAATTTGAACAACGAGTCAGTGAACCGGCATTTAAGACTTCACAAAAGTGTGTCATATTGCTTAAATGGATGACTTTTCTAATCAAATCTTTTGACTTCATTTCAATCAATATACTCGAATTTTATCATTTAGGCATACGTAACCAGTACATAAATGAAGTATCCTTTAAATTATTGTATGGGGACGAACTTGAGTTATTCTTACTATGTTCTAGGTAAATTATTATGTCAGTATCATTTAAGTTGAATTGTGACTGGCAAGTGGAATCCAGGAAGCGCTTCTCGTCCTATTTTAGACTCACCGGCTAGATGTACTTGCATCCCAATGTTGATGTTCATAGTGGGATTCGAACTCAGTCCGTTTCGTGTCCAGTCCCAAATAGAACGAAACGCGCGTCCTGGATTCCACTTGCCAGTCTCAATCCAACTTAAATAATACTTGTGAATAATTTGCTATATCGAGGTAATCGAATCAGGATGCACATATATCGACAGTTACTGACCAGCTTCAGTCTATAACAAATCAACGGGAATATACAAGTTCATCCTTAAAATTATGTCAGTCATTCATAATAGACTTTGGAGAACTGAGTTAGCTTATGAACCGGAATTTTCCAATCAAGAGACGATGATTATGAATTGCATTTTATCTGTACTTTTCATACTATTCTTAATGTTATGTTTCATAACATTAAGAATAGTATGAAAATTTTTATGAATAGTGTAATTATTCAACATTTATACGAACACTTCTGCCTGTAAACTAAAGGATAGTTTACCTACGTAGCTGTTTATAGTGCATATCTTAAAACTGATTGTAGAAACACAAATGGTCTATGCATTTATAAAATAATTCTACTTGGCGTCCATAATTAAGGTTACAGATAGGTTTGATTTAGGTTCAGTAATAGTTCAGTTTACTGGTTTTAGTATAGATAAAGTGTTGATTTGTGTCTTATTAATAGTTTGCTTAGTAAGAGTTTAGTATTTGAAGCGTTTATTACTGAATATTTTATGCCGTAATGAGTTGAGTTAGTTTGAATTAGACACTGGACAGCCATTTTGCCTTCGAATGAAACATCTTAGCAGTGTGCATCCACAACCCCGCCAGGGATTCAACACAAGATCTTCTGGCTTCAAGACGAAACATTTTAGCATCAGACCACTGAACTGGCTCCCAGTGGTGGTCATTTCTAACTCAGTCAATTCTCAATATTTCTAAACAAACTCAGACGTTTCTGGGTTCAATCCCTTTTGGAGTCGTGGATGCACATTTCTGAAGAGCTCCATATTGGGACGAAGCAGCTGTCAAACAATTCGCTTTAACATTAGAAGGTGAATTCTCTCTATTCAGAAAACAGGTTTATTTAACTCATTAATTAAAACCTGATATAATTTCGTAAAGATAGGCATTAAGTTTTGTTAGTAATGTTTGTTATAGATTAATGTTGGTGGGGTACCACTAGAAACAAAGAAGAAATTTACAGCTATTTCATCCTCGTATGAAATTTTCTTTTAAATTCTCATCCTTGATTCCCTCCCACCGAAGTTAACCCAGTAATCACCAGTGACAATAGAAATTCTACTATTGGATACCAGCCGACCAAGTAGTGCTAACAGTTTACTATGACTTCTAATGGTACTATAGAGGTCTCTAATACTCGGACAGAACATCTATCTAATACTTTCTGATTTCTATAGGTAATCAACTTGTATCCTAAATGAAAAAATTAAGTAGATCATATAAATATAATGACATTGATTCATTAATCAACTGAAAATTTGACCTTATTAATTAGTAGTTTTGTTTCATGTACCATTGAAATGTTTAATGTGATCAATGTACTATTATTACAGTTTTAGTAAGTTTGAAGTGCACCCGATATATGACCAAGTTACGTTTACGGTATTACCAAGGCAACTTCTAACGTTTGAACTCACTCTTACGAATGAGAATAAATCAGAAGGCAATAAAGGATGGAAAGGAAATTATATTTGATTGTGAATATGGCGGCAGTGGAATAGCAACGTCTAGGCTGGCAAACTAGAAGGAGAGTTGCTTTCCACGATGCGGCTTGATGTGATCTGGTGGTGATGCGTGACCGAGCGCCTTCAACTTAGTAGTGTCCTCTAAAGGAAACATGGTCATCATCAATGTCGAAACCTATGTAACTATTCATTTTGGGGATTATAGACTGCTACAAGCTGGACATCTTATCTAACGAAAAAAATTATGAATGAATTTATGATTTAAAATCTTTTTTTATTCTTTATTTTTCATTTATGACCTAAAATAAAATAAAACAAAATGAAAAAAAACTATTTTTTTATTGAAAAAAACCTACTTTAATTAAGATAATCAGTCTATAAATGACATACTTCAGAGAAATTTCATGAAAGTCGTAGTGAGAATTCATGACTGTTAAAGTTCAAAGAAGGTTTAGAAAGGCGGGGGTTCATATTCAATACTTGAATGAGCCAACTGTCTAGTGTTATCTAATAATCATTAGTACATAACGGAAATCAATTTGACGATTTTAAATAACAATGTTGTTAAGTGTTTAAAACACGTATGATTTTACGTTATCATTCAGGCCACCTACCAACATTTTCTAACTAACTACGTCATCAAGATTCCTTTCCAGTTATTCCCAAGTCCGATTTATTTTCTTCATGTGTCGCCGATTTCCAAAACAATGTGTTCTTTGGTCTTCTGCTTTTTTTATACATTAAGGATTCAATGTTTGTACTTGTCATGTTATACGGTTTGATGATTTTTTCAATGTGTACCATCTAGCTCCAGAATATTTTCTTAATTTGTTCATCAGATGGATTTTGGTTGATTTACTCTCGACCAAAGAAGGTTGTTGGTGATAATATCGTCCAGTGCCTCCTAGTTTTCAATGGTTTTCTAGATAAGACCGATTTGTGAAATTAAATGAGGTTTATCACATTTGTTAATATAATGACATGATGCTTGTACAACCTGTAAAGCTAAACATTAACTTTCTTTTGTGAATCTATTCGTTTGTTCATTAAACAAAAGATTATTATTGCTAATAAACTATTAATTTGACGCCTAAAGAAATAATGACCAATGCTCGAAAACATTACATGTTACAGAATCGAGGGAATGGATTATTCTATATTTTTTTGGATAAATAGAACTGTATAACAAAACAGTTAGCCTAAATGTGTACTTCACTTAGATGATTTAGGTTTTTATCAGGTCATATTGTTATCCAATAATATATAATTATGCTATAAATTAATACTTGATTACATACTGCATGTTACGATGAATTATAAACGTTCCAAGTAAATCTAACATAAAGGTTACAATGTACTTGATAACTCTGTTCCATACTGCACTACCGAATATTAATAAAAATGGAATTCAATTGAGATGGTTTGTGGAGATTGATATTTTTATTTGATTGAATGTGTCACAAATTGATAGAAGTTGGAATTCTACGACTGGATACCAGCTTGTATAGTGATGCAGATGATTAAGTTTTTGTCAACCTGAAGCTCCTGGAGTGGAGGAGTTCCATACCACAACGGAACAGCTGTCCAATGCTTCCCGATTTTCACTGATATCCTATCAACATCAATCTGTGACGTATTGAATCAATTAAACATCAAATTTGTCAATACTTAATAAAAGCGACATATCCATGAATATAAGTTGTCAAGTGAAGAATAGTCATTCATTTTAAGTGTAGTTATAAGTTACAATTAACATAAAGCAATATATGCTAACTAGCTGAAGACCTAGAATCAAAGACTGATGTTCAATGAATATGAATATGATTGTTGTGAGTTAACTGCTTAAAATGAAGCTTATTACCGGATATCAAAAACCGAATAGACGAAAGACTCGTTTTAATTGATGTTTGGTTAACACAGATTTTTGTGTGTATTAAATCATTTGTTAGAAACAGTATGAATGTAGCATTGTAACTAGTGGTTATTATGAAAAGTAGGTCAGTACTTACCGAAAATCATCTTTAATTGTGTTTACAGCTTCATATTTGACATGTGGTACCTAGTGTATAGAAAGGACTGAAAGAGGGACTTCTACAGCTTCTTTGACAATGATATCTGAAATGCAGTAATACTCTCAAATGTACAGTCTTTAAATATATTTTGGAGAGAAGACTTTCTTGAACCATTCAAAATTATTAACAGACAATAAGTATTTTTATTACTAAATTCCACATACTTAGTCTCTACTAAACATTATCAACCTGACTTACATATACAGAAGAATAGAATGATAGGCAACTTTTTGCCATGGAGACAAAAATTTTCCTTTGATTTCGTAATGTTATTGGTGTTTACTAGTTAATCGGATTCTGTCCTAAGACTACATCGAGTAATTGTGTAATCATTTATTCTAATATTCGTTATTATTAGCCATTAGCTCATTCTCCTTTTTTTTGAGTTTTCAACATATGAATGCACCTATATCTAAACTACGCTTACTACTAGTTTACGATTGAATCAATGTTATTCTATACATATTATGTATTTGCTTTCCATTTATGATGTTGTTTGAATGCCACTAAAAACGTAGGACCACTGAACGATGGAACTTCTTAGCTCTTCGCATCCTCTACTCTTTTACAGAATTAAACCCAGATAATTCAGGTCAAATTCTTAGCCATCAGCATCACTGGGTCGGCTAGTAGAATTCCCAATTCCATCAGATTGTGATATGGCGTGACAGTCATTCATTATCAATGGTCATAACTGTCCCATTCCCTACAAGTCTGAAAATCACAAACTACAGATGAGATTATTCCTTGACATTATTGTGTTGCAATAATGATTAAAGTGATGCGAACTTATGCGGCTCAGTGTTCAGTGATCAATCTCTTACAGTCAGTATCTATAAACATCTAAATAACCTATTCGTTTATTTAGATTAGCCCAGCCAGAACACTACAAGTTTTAGTGATGCTGCTTTCAATACTAACGTTGATTCTGGAGATTGACGGATTAAAACTAATTAATGTAATCAACCCACTAGTGATTAACTTTAAGTCTCTCCTGAATTTCTAGAAAGAAGTCGTGACTAGTGAAATTTAGAGTTTCCAGGAGTGAATCATTTTTTACTTGAGGCATTGATTGATTATCGCCCTATATCGAAATTGATCAAAGTAAAGATTTTACTGTTGAACGCTAGCTTATTCAGTGATACAGAGGATTAAGTATACGTAGCAAAATTTAAATATTATGCGTTCGATTCCATGAAAGAGTTGGTGGTGTACACTGCTGAAGTGTCCCATACGGTAACAAAACAGCTGTACAGTACTCTCTGGTTTTCAATGATACCCAGTTTAGAGTGAATAAAACCAATAATATTTCAGAATACACCAATAAAGTACAAGTACAAAACCTCTGATTTATATGTATACAAGTTGACAGATAATCACTAACCTCGATACAAAAGAGATTTAAACAATCAGAACTATACAGTCATTAATCCCAAATACAAAACCTACATAAATACTTTGTAACATTTACGCTGATCCTGTTGACAGGCGACATTAACTTGGTAACCGTAAACAAAATAATAAATGTCAATTTTTGATATCACGAATTGATCTGAATCAGACAACTATTGATCACCTGGAAACACTAGACAGCTGTTTCGTCCTAGTTTGGGACTCCACAGCAGTGCGCATCCACGACCCCATCGTCGATCGAACCCAAGTGATCAATGGTTGTCTGATTCAGATCAATTCGTGATATCAAAAATTAATAGTTAGATGTCTCCACAAACCCCCCTATTTGTAACTGATATCAGCTCACTAGTAACTAGCTCCATGAAGTAATTCCTACAGTTCTAGTGTGAAGACATGACTGGTACAGTTCAACCGTGTCGGGTGTGAGGCAGTAACCCACCGATGGCATGGAGGAGGTGGCGTAATGTATAGCGAATGGACTGAATTGGAAATATCAACCGTTTGGAGCCGACTCAGTGGTCCAACGGTAAAGCGTTTGCCGCTGAGCCAGAGGGTCCTGGGTTCGATCCCCGGTGGGGTCGTGGATGCGTACCGATGAGTCCCATACTAGGACGAAACAGTTGTCCAGTGCTTCCAGGTGATCAATGGTTGTCTGATTCAGACCAATTCGTGAAATCAGAAGTTGACAGTTAACTATCACCACAAACCCCCCCCTAATTGCAAAATAATAAATGTAGAACTATACATAAATGATACAAATAAATTGTTTTTTTTATTTATCTTACAATGTACTATATCAATATTATTACTAGTACAATTATTACGACAATATGTTTCTATATACTTTTCACAGTGTTACATAATGACCAAAAAAATACTAGTTGGGAACATTTTGTGCTAATTTCTTTTAATACTTGATTAACCAAATAGAGAACACACAACAGATGAACTCAATGAACAGGAAATACAATTAGTACATTACAATGTAGATGATGTATTAAATGGTTGATTGATATCAGTAGTCTGATAGCAACATGATTTATTATTGTGAAAATTCACTAAACGATATGCAAACAGGTGAACTGTTAATACTATAGAAACAATGATGTTCAGTAAAGAATATTAATCAATTAGTCATTAAAATGATGATGAAATTCACTGGAATATTATAACATTCCTCTTGCACCCCCCCCCTCTACCCCGTATTATCTGAAATAGAAACAATGAAAAAGGCAAACAATAATGTTTTCAGTTAAATTAACATTAGCAAGCTTTACTGTAGTATAAAATCGGTCAACCAATCAATCAATCCAAGTTACCTCACTTAAGAGTATAGACTGCCCACTAATATTCTCTAACCAACCCCTGTTATCAAATCTCCTTTACAGTTATTTGAAAGTCAAATTCATTCTTTTCATGTCCGCCTTCAATTCCCGGTGCGATGTGTTATTTGGCCTCTCACTTTTCCTTCCACCTGGAGGATTCCAAGTTAGTGCCCGCCATGTAAAGCGCTTTGGTGATTTCCTCAATGTGTATACTATTCACCTCAAGAGTTCTTTCTTAACTCCTTCCTTAACAGAATTTCAGTTGGACGACTCTTTATCAAAGAAGGATTTTGTTGATCGTGTTTTTTTCAGCGGATTCAAAGTATCTTGTGCAAACGACTATTTATATATACTTGTTTCTTTACAGTGGTAACTTTCGTAGTCCTCCAAACAAGGTTTAACTACATACAGTGGAACCGCCTTCACGTTTGTATTGGTAATTATGATTTTCATGTAGACTGACAGTTGCTTTGAGTTCCAGATTTTCTTCAGTTTTGGGAACGCTGGTTTACTGTACCTTGACAGTCCGTGTTTTTGCATCTGCACCAGATCGCCGTTGTTTAACAAAATTACTGCTGATCATGTATGTAAACGTTTCCACGTCTTCCAGAACTTCTCCGTCATATGGATTTGCTTGGTTCTCGTTTTATTGTTTTGTATCCAAAATTAATGATTTTCTTTTCGTGTTTACTGAGTCTTACTGCTGGCTGAAGAGGTTGTTTCACCAATGTCTTTCATCACCTGCATTTGGTGCTCTGTGTGGGATAGAAGACCTGAATTATTTGTGAATTCTAAATCGTTTGGTCGCATCCAGGTCGTTACTGTATTCTGTGCTCACTTTGAAGTTTTGAGGTTTTCATAATCCAGTCAACCCCTAGAAGAAAGTCATAGGTAGAAGGGCGAGAGTAATCAACCTTGTATGACACAAGTTTTCACTCAGCATGAATCAGGGAGCTGCCTGCCATGCACGATTTTACAGTGTAGTACATCAATATCTATATGCGAATATGAATACTATGAAATCAATGAAGACAACTGTGTGAATCAATGATAAAATTGAAACAGATGGATTACAAAACTAATCATCATAAAGAGTAAAAGGTGTAAAGTGATAGTACAATGGTATATTTACTTGTAGTAATGATAAGTAGATTAATAACAACAACATTAATACATATTTTAACATTACATTAAAACGAGCAACTATGAATTGTTTGTAGGCTAAAAGGTGTTAAATTTAGCCTCTTGAAGCAACAAATAACAATAATCTTCTAAAACTTGGAAAAAATTAATAATGAGGTCATGTGGGCATGCAACAGAGTGAACTGCGGCATTCAGAGAGGTATATCGCCGATCTTCAAAGTTTCTGAATGGAATTCGATCTAGTGTGCCACGTCACAGAAGTCATAGGTATTCGAGTTAACAACCCGAGTCTTTGTGTCTAAAGGATTCCTAAGCGAATCGCATTGACATAGCTGAAGTTCAAAAATATGAATTAAGTTGGACTGCAATTGGTGATTGGAATGCAGGAGGCGTATTTCTGCCTATTTTGAGCTCGTCAACTGAATGTAGATAAATCCCCGTGTTGATATTCATACTGGACCTAGAACTAAGTTCATTTTGCATCAAACGCTATTCCGTTCACCACTAGGCTACTGAATCCTGACAGCTACATTTGTGCAATGAATATGCTTACATAATTCGAAGGTATTTAAATCTTACCTTTGATTTGCTAAAGAATGAAATTTATTCATCTTTATTGACATGTATGGATTGTGAGATGATCATTCCGATGCAGTGGTAGTTCACAAGTATGAATTAAGTCGAGTCATGTTCGGAATACAGGTATATCTAACTGGCAAACATCAAAAAGGGTAAAACGTGTGTTTGAATTTTACATGTCAGCTAAATCCCAACTTCATTTATATAATGCATAAATATTTCTGTTAGTTGGTGACTAGATATTGATTACGTCATCAACAGTGACAGAAACAAAAAACTATTTGACATTATTTACTGCAGCATTTTGATCTACTACAATATCAATAAATTAATCTCTAAGCCCCTTTTGTTAATTTTGATCGATATATCCATATCACATTCAATGCTTATAACTATTGATTATAAGGTGTGAAATTCTAAATTTCCTGTTTCTCATAATGGGAAAATTTTCACTTTAAATATATATTTTGTAATTGGGTGTTGTGAAGATTGTCAGGTATGAATTTGATATGACGAATTGATCAGAATTATACAACCATTGGTCACCTGAAAGCACTGAACAACTGTTTCATCCTAGTATAAGTTTCTTCAGCAGTGTGCATCTAAGACCCCATCATAGATTAAACTAAGGACCATCTGTCTCAGCTGCAAACGCTTCCAATGGTTAATATTTCCTTGCTGGGACAGTAGATGCGCACTGCTAAAGTGTTCCATACAAGGATGAAACAGCTATCCTGTGCTTTCTGGTGAATAGTGGTTGTTTAATTCTGACCAATTTGTGATACTGAATTAAATATATCTCCACTACACTCAATTACAACTAGTACCAGTTCCCTAATGACTAACTCCTTGAGGTTATTCCTAGAGTTCTGGTGAGAATATATGACCAGTAGAGTTCAGCCGTGTCTTGTGTGAGGCATTTACCCACAGATAATAGGAAATGAAGTCAAGCAAACCTATCACGAATTAACTGAATTAGAAATATCAACAGTTGGGAGCTGACTAAGTGATCTAATGGTAAGGCTTCAGCACGGTGCCAGAGAGTTCTGGGCTCGATCCATGATGTAGTCGTGGATACAAACTTCTGAAGAGTCCTATACTAGGACGAAATAGCTGTTTAGTGCTTTCAGGTGGTCACAAGGTTACCTAATTCAGACGAATTCGTGATATCAAACTGACTGTCGAGAATCTCCACAACACCCAATTATAAATGTATTTTATTAAGTTTTCTTTTAGCAACAATATAACTTTCAGTATAAGATAATCCTTTAGTATACAATAAATATTTCTGACCGAGAAGTCGTGACTAGTGGAGTTCAGACTTGTTGGAAATGAGACAGTTATCACCAATGACAATGGATGATGGTCGCGCAATATATCACAAATTGATGGAAATGGGAATTCTACCATTGGATGTCGTCCCAGTGGTGCAAATGGTTAGGCGTTCGCCGTCAACCTGAAGCCGCTGGTGCGGAATGTGGGGTGCGCACTACTGAGGAGTTCCACACTAGGACGAAACAGCTATCCAGTGCTCCCTGCTTTTCAATGGTACCCTGCCAATATCAATCTGTGACATATTCAATTAAATAAATAACCAATCTCCACATAAATAACCATCCCAATTGAATAAATCTTTTGTATGAATAAAATATATTTTCTCACCACCCCGTTTCCTTCAAATGGGTTTTGTCCAATAAGAAATTAACAATATTTTGATTAAATTCACTGATTTGATAAACTATTCATTCCTGAACAATATTACCTTATTTTTCCTAATGAAAACGACATTATGGAAGTCGGTTCACATGTATTTACATCTACTGAGAATTGATTCCATAGGAAGTTAACGTTGGTTTTGTAGTAATTGTAGTTATTGACTACTGATGATAAATAACTAAAACTGAGCTTATAGTAAAGGGATTCATTAATAAACAAAATGATGTATTGCGTTAAATGTATACATTTTGTACCTTTTTCATTAGGATAAGTTGCTGGAACCGTGAATCACACTATGTCATGTAAACCAACTTAAGGTGAAATGGAAATTTCTTAACAATTTACACTATGAACATACTTCACAGAACGTATCTAATACATTTTAGAGTATCAATAGATGTTGGTGATGGGGATTACCAAAAAAGGTAGCAATAAGCAGTTCATGTTGTTTAAAATGAAATACAATCTTGGTTGATAAATCGAAGCAGTGTTATTATAACATTTTCTACAAGCTTCCTCAAAGTGCATATTGCATAATCGAAATGTATTATTGTCACATTTCTTAGTCACTGAAGCTTTGGATTTTATATAGATAGTCTATCATGTAATACTTGTGATTAGACTGGCTTCATAGAAGAATTTAGAATTCATCATGGCACTGATACAGTAATTCAAAAGTGATATTGTACAATATTGATATGTCGTCTAGGATAGTGCTTTCTAATTATTCAAACAACCCATATTCATTTCACAATCCTAGTCGAGATACACAGTGATTAGTCTCAAAATAGATGGTATTTTATTGAGGGTCGATATGCAATGATTGTTCAGTTTCCAAGCAATCTACGACTAATAATACTGTTGATGACATTATAACGTATTAAAAATGCTCTCATTATGACACAACAAGGAGTGAAATCATCCAACTTGTGATGTCACGTTCCAGTGAGTTTTGGCATTGTACATGTTATGTATTGCTAAAAATATACAGTGCCCTTAATAATTGTCAATCAGTATACGCACATGTCTGCTCCGTGACTACTAGTCCCCCCCTAAGCCGGAATAGAGAATACAACGATTTATGAGTCAAACAAACACAATCCAATTCAATTCAGTCGTACTGCATTTCAATCATGCCTTTATATATACACAAAATCAGACCATACAACAAACCAATTGGGGATTTTACACTAATACGAAACAGAAGAGATTGTGGCAGTAGATGGGGGGGGTAACTTGTACACAACTAATTAACTGTAGTCCATGGCAAGATACAACATAATAACAGTAAATATTTTAAACAGAAGGATAGGGTAAGAGGGACGTAACAACAACAGAAATGTAATGTTTACATTACTCATGACCAGAATAAATGAATTAATTCTCTAAAATACAGTTCTGAAAGTTTTTTCACACTACCTTTAATGGTCCGACATAACAGTATATACCTTCATAAAATCCATTCTCATTACTCCGTTTACAATGGAAACATGAACTTCTTGTTGCATTTACTAATAAGCTTCTATTTTCCATTTATGGTCAACTATGACCACAAATCACATACCATTTTAATGTTAACCTCATTAGTCAAAATATCTTAGGTCAAAACGACAGAAACATTTTGTTCATAAAGTAAATCAAATTACTTAATTTAAAACTATAGATGAATTAAATTAATTTTAATAGATAAATAAAAATGAAATGATTAAATAAAAAAAACCATTCTTTTTTAAACAACCGTTGAAATTTTTAAACAGTTGAGCTAAACAAAAATTAGAAATAATGATGAACTATTGAAATTAACTACAAGGTCATAAGTAATATTATCAACTAAATGCTAATTAATCAGTTTGATTCCGTTGATTCTAGTAGGTGAATGTATCATTTATTTGTCTGTAATGTTCATATTTAAGTTTTACTTTTTTATTTTACTTACGCCCGTTACTCTTCACAGAGGAGCATAGGCCGCTCACCAGGATTCTCCATTCAACTCTGTCCTGAGCAATCCTTTCCAACTGTTTTTCCAATTGCTGTTCATCCTTTTAATATCTTTTTCCGATTCTCGACAAAGTGTGTTCTTTGGCCTTCCTCTTCTCCGTTTCCCAACAGGATTCCTTGTTAATGCTTGTCACGTGATGCAGCCTGATGATTTTCCGCAATGTATGTCCTATCCATTTCCATCATCTTTCTTAATTTCCTCTTCGGCTGGAAGTTGGTTTGTTCTCTCCCACAGTAAGCTGTTGCTGATGGTTTCCGGCCAACGGACATTCAGTATCTTTCATAGGCAGTTGTTCATAAATACTTGTATCCGTCTGATGACGTTGGCAGTAATTCTCCAAGTTTCAGCTCCATACAGCAGAACTGTCTTCATGTTCGAATTGAAGAGTCTGACTTTGAGGTTAGTTGACAGTTGTTTTGAGTTCATATTTAAGTATACGGTTGATGTTAGGAGATAAATATACATGCAATTAAATAAGTTAAAATATATAACTTAAATGAAATAAGAAACTTCATTCAATTAAATTGTTAACATAAATACATACATATGAATAAATCAACTTAACATAACAATCAATGCTTCTAAAGGAAATTATAATAAATAGATTGTAATGAAACTGTCAATCAAGCTGACATAATGGCAATATTGAATATTGTTTATTGCAATTATCATCCACTGTTGGGCACCCATAATTTCCGCCTTGGTTGGTCACGAATTTTCCACGACGAAAATATAGTCAATATACGTTCAGAAGTACTAAATATTATTTATTAATTTATTGTTTCAGACTTCTTCGTATATTGTCAAAGTCAGTGTTACAATTGTAAACGTAGTATTATCAGGCATTTCGGTTATTTTGGATAAAATACACTTAAAATTTCTCAGTGTTGCTACTTATCTGAGTTTTGGGATAAGAATAGCTAGTAATGTAGAGGTTTGCTACAGAGGCCAATAAGCCCTATTCGAATTGCTTATTTGATGGGAATGATAATAATGAGAAGCTACTTAGTTTCTATAGGTTGCTGTCTAAACTGGAATCCTTTTATTATAAATATTTGTTAATAGATTTTCTTAGTGACATACTACGTTACAAAACATCTTAATAAAAATCACAACAACATACATGCGTTTCATGCACATTGTCCCCTTTATTATTTTAAAGAGAGCAAAAACAAATCATTGTGCAGAATAAGATGAATTCATTTCATTTTGTTGGTTTCTCATCAACTACGTACAACCTAGAATGATACACTTTTACAAAATTAATGTTCGAAACCTAGTTCAAACATTGTCATATTTGAACTAGGTTGAAATCAAAACTACATTAACATGTTAGACATGTGAACATAACTAAAATGTTGGAAAAAATGCTGTAAACATATACATCCAATACAAAAAAGGTATCAGAAGGCAAAATAGAGATCAGAGTCTAAATCAATACATAATAAGAGGTGATTGGAAATATTGGAGAATAATGTGAAATAAGCACAGTTATTAAACTTGAAATGACCTAATTAAATACATAAGTTGAACTTTACCATCTAAAAACGGTAATGTAACGAAAAGCGCTAAATCTGATCTAAAGAGCAGAAAAGGTGATATCGACGTAATAAATCAAACTTTGGCAAAAGAATAATAACGACGAAAATAATAACACAAAAGTTAGATCACCAGGGTAAAGCAAGGCTTATACAGGTTTTTTTCTGGACACATAAGTTTGGTTTCAATCGTTTAATGGCAACAGCTTCAGTATATTTTAGAAGATTTGAAGTTTTTTGTCTGTTGAACACTGAATGATCCATTGATATCAATCTGGTGTCTTGTGTCAATCAAATGTCTAGGGATTGCACTGTCCAATATTTTCATTTCTTTGAATCGTGGATTTTTGGGAACATGTACATCAAAACGTAAGAATTATCTGTCTACTGAAAACTTTGAGCGTATACTGGGTGTAAGATAAGCAATCGACTTATTAAATATTGAAATAGGATGGTTTGCAATGATTAGTATTAAGTTTAGTTAAATGAATTTGTCACACATTGATGTTAACATTGAAAACGAGGAAGCACTGGACAGCTGTTTCGTCCTAGTAAGGGACTCCACAGCAGTGTGCACCTTAGATTCAAGTTGGCAAACACCTAACCTTCTGCGTCACTGGGTCTGCCGGCATCTATTTTCATCAATTTATGCCACAGAGCGACGATCATCGATTACAATGATTGGATCGCTAATCACTTACTTCAGCTTTGGTGGAAAGTTGTGACTGGTGGAGTTCACATTTGTTAACAGCGGGGCAGTTATCACCAATGACAATGGATGGTCACCGCTCTATATATCACAAATTGATGAAGATGGAAATTCAATCACTGAGCTCTGGTAGGTTAAGTGATACAGACAGTTAGGTTTTCGCTAACTTGAAGTTTCTGAGGCGAAGTCTGTGGTGCGCATTACTGAGGAATCACATACTAGGAAAGAACAGTCGTCTAGTGCTTCCTAGTTACTAAATATTCTCATTAACTTATTAGGAATACAAATAGAACAAAGTAGTTTCGTTCAATTAGTTCCTCATCATTAATAAACATAGTTCTGCGTTTGAATATCAAAGCGAAACGTATTAATTGGTGGTGAGTAAATTATCATAATCATTATGAAAACACAACTGAAGAAGAGTCAAATTACGTGAATACACCACAAATCAAAAAGAAGTGGTTAACTATCTCTACGGATTATGAATTAATAGAATGACAAATGTAAGATCCAATTTAAGAATCAGTTAGCTACTCGATTTAATAACTTGGAAGTAAAAAACGAAAGGCAAATTTGAAAACACCTGTTAGGTATTACAAATACTTAGAATGAAAACAAGAATAGAATAAAGAGTAAGAGTAGAGTGCATAATACTTGGAATTAGCTTAATGGCCAAGGTAAAGAAAGTAGCCTTACAAAGGATTTATGAATGTAGAGATTGTATTTGTTTAAAGGCATTGTTCTGGCCTTTGTTATTGATAGGAGGCAACATTTGACAGAAAATGATAAATTCATTTGAGTTCAATCTGTCACTATAAATAGTGAATTCAAGTCAACTTCATAGCCCGTGTAGACTAAACATAAAAGGATGGAGTTTCTTGTTGTTTTAACTTATTCTGTGTTAAACAATGACAAATATCTAAATTGAGTCTTACATTTATCATTCTCTTAAGTCATACACCTTAGATACAGTTAACTAAATCATTTTGTTTTGTAGTGTATTCACGTGATTTGGCCTTTAAATGTCATATTATATAACAATTAGGATCATTTACTTAGCACTGCCTAATGCATATTGCATTCGTACTCAAATGTAAAGCTATTTATATCAGTGTAGAGCCATGGTAAGTAGCTAAATGATAAGAAAATTAACTTCATATGTTAACAGAAACTGTGTGATACATTTTCATAGTAGAGAAAATTGTCTTTGGGTTGTTTGTGCCATCAGTGACCTACTAGAGAATTGAAATATTTACATTATCTACTTATTGAATACTCGCTAGTGTTATCTAGTTCTAATCATCAGTTGCTGATCAAATTAAGTTCAGTAGTATGTAAAATGGCAACTACTCTAGATAACTAAACATCGTACATACTGTATCTTGATGTTAAGAGATTGAATTTAGTTTAAAAGAAAACTTTTTCAACTTAGGTTTCATATAAGTTTGTACGGAACTCGTTTTCAAATATGACATCGGCCACTACCTTAATGTATTCACTCAGGATTTTTGTGTATACCTGGAATACACTGATATATCGATAAAATAATCAACAGTTCCTTTTTTCAATTTATACAAACGATAGGTTATTTTGTATTTATCTTACACAAAATATCTCGTCTGAAATGTAGTGAAGAAGTATTTGTTGCTTACTTACTTCACGATTATTGTCTTATCTATGCATGTATTCATGACATGACGGCAATGATAGCCTCCCATGTTCTCTTATTAAAACTTACTTAAATATTCACTGTGTATCTAATGATTCTATCATATTCTCATAACAATAGAAGTACTTGTGTATCAATTGCTTTGTGCTAGAAATAACATTTTATGAGAGGTTTTATTATGTAATTTCCATGTGTTTGGATCTCTTTGTTGATTTGTCATGGGCTGAAATTGGTCAGTCTCTTGCCACATGTGCATCCTGAGCGGATGCAGTAGACAAGTGTTATTTGAGTTGGATTATGACTGGCAAGTGAAATCCAAGACGTACATTTCATCCATAACAAATCAACAAAAAGATCTAAATACATTTGAATTATATAGTTACATACCCGTTGCACAAGTAAGATTGTCTGGACTCAGTAGCCTAATGGTGAACCTGGTGGCGCTTAGCACAAGACGAACTAATTTCTGATTCCGGTGTGAATATCAACATTGGGATGCAGGTACAGGTCTCTTTATTCTTACTGTTTTACAATTACGATTATCATCTAACAAGTGAGTATTCAGAGGAATGTAGTGTCACGTAATAAAAATCTGAAACAAAAAAAAGAGTAGAATAAAATAGCGAACAGATGATTCAATAAGACCATTAGATAAACTTACATTTGATAATGAAAACAATCGATCAGTACAGGAAATGACGAAAGTTTGAAACATAGATAATCTAATAATCAAAAATAGAAATTAGAAAAGATTTACTAATCATTACACTAGTTACATAATCAGGCTTATATAACTATACATTATAATTTCCGATAATATTATGTTACATATACAATTGTTTAGGTAATTCTATTGAAATCATATAGGATTTCCGTTGAATTATTAATAATAATTTTAATATTTTATTAGTAGTATATAACATGTATAACTAAAACTCAATTGTAGATTATTGAATTAAATATTGGACAGAATGAATATTTATCATATACACTTAATTGAATGTAAATACAAATCAGAGGAATTCTTGTAGGTTATTTTATTAATTCAGTATTTTATATCAGTAGAATGATAATGAAAATGTAAAAAAACTACATAGAATCAGTTACAAAGTATCTGAATCTTTCCATTTATTTGATACGAAAGGAAATTAATTAGTGTCTGTTGCCATATATGCATTCAGAGTGGATTGAGTAGATACAGAGATAGCTTACTAGAATGAATTAAATTGGATTATAATTGGCACGAAGAATACAGAAGGCATGTTTCATCTTATGTATGACTTGTTAGTTGAATATACATAGATTGCAGTGTTAATGTTCATATTGGGCCTCGAACTCAGTTCGTTTGTATGAAATTCGACTAGGTTACTGTTACGACGAGAGAAAAAGAGGGAGTGTGTTTGGTTGGTTGCAGCGAACGCCAATGAAGTGTGCCTAATTGATTATGCGGAACTGACCTAAGCCCATTCACCCCCCAGGCCGACAATAGAAGAACCAGAATTGAGAACCGGAAAACGAGGAGAGCTAGATCCGAGCTCGTACCATATTTTAATCATGCCTTTATATATACACAAAGTCAAACCGCACGGTAAAGCAATCAAGAATCTAACACTGATACAGAACAAAGGGAAGAGTGGCAGTGAACGAGTACAGCTTGTACACAATTGAGTAACGTAGTTCATAGTAAATAAACAATATACTAAGAGTAAATATACTAAACGAAAGGACCGGGAAAGGGAAACATAACAGTCATAGGAATGAAATGTTTGCACTGTCCACAGTTATAATAATTGAAATAATGTTCTAAAGCACAATTCTCGAAGACAGTCAATCTTCGTTAGGTGCCTGGCATATCAGTTAATTAAATCACATAAACTAAAGGAGTCATCACTATTTAAGTGAATTTACTAGAAGAATTGTCTTTGTCATGAATGCGAATTTCATGTTTAATAGTGGAATAAATAAACAATTGGATTGGGTGACAATCAGCTATTTCCAGATAACGTAAATAGGTTGACTAGACTATTAACTTCACATTTGATAAAGAAAATGAAAGTAAAGTGGAATTTCTTTAAGTTCAGCTTACAAAAAGAACAAATAGATTTAAACACTATTTAGATACAACAATCAACAAACATTTTTAGGCATATTCGTCTAAAATACAACAGAAGTCCAGCAAAAATCCTTCATTACTGAATAGTAACCGAATGTTTTGTGAATACGGTAGACGAAGAAACCGAAACTATGAATAAGACCTTCAATGAAACTTGCTACCGCTTGAAGTACATATACAAATACACATTCGGGACAGTAAATTAGACAAAGATTCAAACAATAAGTAAAAAAATCTTTGTGAGGTTATCAATTAGATTTCATACACCCAACTAAATTTTATTTATTTTCTTACGGAGAACAATCCAGGGGACATTTAAGGTTGGAAAACTGCACCTTGACTAAGCCCCTTTTGCATGCATCACTCCAACTGCCCATGTAGAGCAAGTGATATTGGCAGATTGTTCAGGAATTTATTTCCCTACTACTAGAGATTATCCCACAGCACAATTAAGTAAAGGCATCATTTAAAACATTAACAATTATGTCTTAACTCATTTTGTTCAAATGAGTCATACAGCTGATAAAAGGATATTCTTTGTTGAAATTTCTTTCTTTCTATTAGGCAACAACGTGTAAATAGTGAATGAATGATATTTTTGTTGATAAATCTTAGCGAGTTGAATGATAGTATCATATCAACCACTAATCAAAAAGATACATACACGACAAGGTTAAGTAAAACTGGCTTACACCTCAACTAGTTGCTACAATCGTCTTAAAAAGATTTGAAAAACAATATAAGGAAGTTCATACAACTGAACTAACAGTAGAAATAGTCTATGCTAATTAATGTACAAAAGATTGTTCAGTTGCTTGAATTAGTTACAATTTGATGCTAGTTCAATATTACTGAAAGCGTAGGAGCACAGGACACTGTTTCATGTTACTGTGTGACATTTTAGCAGCGTGGATCCTCGACTCAGCTATAGAATCGAACTCATAACCTTATCACAAATAATACGTAGCCATCAGCCGTACCGAGATATTTAGTATTCAGTGGTAGAATTCCCACAGTATCTAACCTAACGATCATCCATTTTCCACTCCGTACATATATACACTTTGCTAGTAACGACTAACTAGAACCTGAGAAACATCCTAAACTTGGTCATTTTCTTGATAAATTCTAGGAATCATACTGTTAAAGAGTCCTACACATGAGCAAAACAGTCTTTAATGATCCCTGGTTTTCAGTTATAGCAAACCAACGATTATAAACAATTACACTTAATATCTGTCTCTATAAAACTATTTCAATTCAATTATTAATAAATGTATTTATTAAATTAACTATTAGCAACAAAAATTAACTATTTCATTAGTTTAGGATTTAAGTAATTCTATGCGATAATAATCATTAAAATTATGTAATATTTACGGTGGATAGTCAACATCATGCGGAATTCTTACGTTGGACTACATTATAAGATCGTGCATGAAGGTCAGCTAAGAGATTTTTTATCTTACGCTGTATCATGAAATAATCCCTAATATACAAAATTTGCCAATCACATAAATAACAAATTATGAAGAATTGTATATGTGTATGGAGTACCTGAAAAGATAGTGAGCATCATACGGAATTCTTACGACGGACTACATTGTAGAATCGTGCATGTAGGTCAGTTAATAGATACTTTCGAAGTGAAAACCAGTGTCAGACAAGACTACCTACTCTCACTCTTCATCTTCCTACTGGTAATCGACTGAATCATGAAGACTGCAACATCTGAAGACACTCTCTGAATACAATGGACAACATCGATGCAACTAGGTGATTTGGATTTTGCAGATGACCGAGATCTTCTATCCCATACACAGCATCAAATACAGATGAAGACAAACAATATAACAGCAGCTTCAGCAGCCAGCAGTAGTTCTCAACATACACAAAGGAAAAAGGAAAATCCTCAGATACAAAATAACGAACACTAACCCAGTTACACTTGACGGAGAAATTCTGAAAGATGTAGAAACCTTTACATATTTGGGCAGCATCATCGACAAACAAGGATTGTCTGATACGGCTGTGAAGACGCGGATTGGAAAGGCAAGCGCAACATTTCTACAACTGAAAACCATCTGGAACTCAAACCAACTGTCAGTCAACATTAAAGTCAAATTTTTTAATACAAGTGTGAAGACAGTTCTGTTGTATGGAGCTGGAACTTGGAGAACTACGAAAGGCATCCTTCGGAAGATACAAGTATTCATAAATAACTGTCTGCGTAAGATACTTCGGATCCGTTGGCCAGATACCATCAACAACAACCTTCTGTGGTAGAGAACAAATTAACTTTTAGTCGAGGAAGAAATTAGGAAAAGACGTTGGGGATATATCGGATACACATTGAGGAAATCATGAAATTGTGTTACAGTACAAGCACTAATGTGGGATCCTCAAGGCCAAAGGAAAAGAGGAAGACCCAGGAACACATTGTATCGGGAATTGGAAACAGACATAATGAGAATGAAGAGCTCTTGAGAAGAGCTGGAATGGAAAGCCCAGGAGAGAGTTAGTTAGAGAATGCTGGTGGGAGGCCTATGTTCCACATGGGGTAATAGGCATTGATTGATTGACTGACATTTCACTCGAGTTGAACATTAAGACCATTATGTTTATCTATCATGTAGTTTTTTATAAACTCCACCTACCAAACGTTTTTAGCGAAGTATTTGTCTAGAATGAAGAAGGAAACTCCACCTCTCTCCCACCTCCTCCGCACCAGTTAATTAAACTATCCAGCTTCATGAACCTAAACTTTATCACCATTGGAATGAACATTTTTTAACTAACAAATATTTTCTATTGATCAAAATTTTATCTAATTAAAAGTAAGATAATTTTAACAAGACAATGAAACCATGGAATTTCGTCAATTTCAGTAACATCTACCTTCAATTTACAAGCTTATTTAGTTTTATTATTCTAGCTAAAATGAAGATTTCGTCCATTATGACATAAAAATAAGAACAAATAAACAAGCAACAATTGAATGATGAATGTGTAAACTAACACGAATCCAATTCGTGATCGATAAACGATACGTTTTCCTTTCTTTTAGGTTTCAAGTATACTGGATTTGTTTTAACGAATTCTTTTAAAAGGAATACTTTCAATTGTTATTAAACATTTTCTAATTGAATTACATGAATAGGTGAAGACAATATCTGAAATATTTAAGAATCTTTAATACAAAATGATATAGAAGAATTATAGTTCATGATGATGAATTGGATTCTACATCATACTGTAAGATGTATAATTTAATTACAAAGTTTTCCTTACCAATCAAGAATTTGTATAGATGAAGTTATATAACAATATAACAAAATAAAAGAAGCTATTTGATAACAATGTAGAATGGATATCGTCCATAAATTAATGTAACAGTCATTTGAAATTAACAAAATGAATCATATGAATTATTTTTGTTGTGTGGTTATATTCTACTGATATGTTGTTGTCTACTAGTAAGAACATTATTGACATTTGAATTTACAAATATATGAACACATTAATTACTTGTTATTGGAAATTATTTCAGTTAAGTTTAATCATATCAACTATACGTCAATCTGTGTTGATTAATTCCGACAACTGATACATTCATAACCTATTTAAGTTAGAAAGATAACTATTTTCTAAATATGCATGTGTTAGTGTTATGATGCAAAGAAAATTAATGGGTTAAGCAAAATGTCTATTGGGTTTGTCTAGTCGATAAATGTACATTTGCCCTATACACACTTGGTCCTAATCCAGAGATACAAGAAACAAAACGATAGACCAACTAAACAGAATCAGAATCTATTATATTTCCAAATATTCTTATATATATATGTATACAGAACCAGACCAGACCGTTAACCAACTAGGAAACTAACATTAATACAAAATAGAAGCAATATTGAATGTGAACTAGAGTACGTATACACAATTGATTATCCATAGTTCATCAATAAGAAATGATATTACTTACAGTTAATTTGTCGATTGGGAGGATAGAGCAGGAGGAACTGGATGATAGTAGAATTGTTCACCTTTAATATAACCAAAATACTGAAATCGTCTACAGAAATACAGCTGTCAAAGATAATCGATCTTTTTCAGGTGTCCATCATATCAGTCAGATAAAATGTCTTAATAACAGCTATGCAATGCCATTACAAAGTAGTTTAAATATCCAACAAACTAGTTATTAATAGGCTATTTGTTTAAATAAAAATGAAGCAAATATCATTTCTGAATAAATAAATGGTTAGTTGTTTATGTGCGTCCACAAAACCACCTTAAGTCAACTAAAGTAATCATCTCACTGGTGAATGACTTCACATTATTCCTAACGCTCTTGTGAGAAGTTATGACTAGTGGAGTTTAGACTTGTAAGTAGTGGGACAGTTATTATACGTGACAACAGATGGTCGTGAAGTCATTGAGAATTCTACGATTGGATGCCAACTGGCCTTTTGGTGCAGATGGTTAAGAGTTCGCTCTGTGACCTGAAGATCTTGGGTTCAATTCCGTCGAGGGATTGTTGGTACACGCTGCTGACGAATCTCATACTAGGATGAAACAGTTGTCTAATGCTATCTGATTTTCAGTGGTGCCAAACCGACATCAGTCTATGACAAGTGCAACTAAAGTTATTCTTTCTATGTATTCAATTTTGTAGATTTTTGAACTTAAAATAATCACACCATCATCGTTCTAGGTTTTCATTGCCTACCTTGTAAATAATCGTAAACTTGCGTTTACAGGTGTCTACTGGACGGATATCCTGTGTGACTTGAATTTTTCGTATTTCATTATCATCGCTCACAGATATAAGGTTATGAATTATGATTGAAATGCAGCTGATGAAAACTAGTAGAATCGAAGAATAAATTCATTATATTCTCAGTCTCTCTAACTTTATTCCTAATAAACACTTCAGGAGTACTTCATTTTTTTACCCAAGTATTTCTAAGATTTTCTAGAAGACGGGTTTGTAAACATCTATAAATAAATTCTATTTTTATTGAATTCAGTTTGTTTATGGAGATTGGTATTAAGTCTAATTGATTGAATTCGTCACGGAGTGATGTTTGTATGGGAGTTCTCAGCAGTGAGGACACTAGACTTTGCTTTAAATGCTCTAGGTTGGAGAACGCCTAACCTTCTGCATCACTGGGGCTGAATCCAACGGTACAATTCCAACTTCCGTCACTTTGAAATATAACTCGACGATCATCTAATGTCATTAATGATGGCTGTCTTACTCTCAACAAGTCTAAACTCCACTAGTCACTAGAGCTTCAAGAACATTCTGTAGTTAGTCACTAGTAAGATGGTTATTGTAACTTAATAAACGTGGTTTGTGATAATTGGTATTTAGTTTTAGTTGATTGAATTCGTCGCTAATTGATATCGGTTTAATTCTCATTCTTATCAATTTGTAAGTTCTTCATTGCTCAAAACAACTTTGTTTTATATGATTATTTAATTTACACAGTAAATTGTTCTGTTGAAGTTCATGGTTACGTAAGCAAATAGATGTTATAATGTTTTCTGTATGATATTTAAGCGATTTTTGAATTCGGATAGATACAATTTCGCTGTAACATTTTCTACTAAAATTTCAGGCATTCATGTTTATTCGAGTTGAATCATGACTAGCAAACAGAATTCAAGACGTGCATCAAGTCTAATCTAGGACTTATCAGCTAGATGCACCTACATTCCAATTTCATGTTCATACTGGAAGTAAAAGTCAGTTTGTTTCGTGCCAAACGCCATCACATTTACCATTAAGCTACTGCGTTTAGAAATTCACACGCAACAAACTGAGTTTGAGTCGTGGTGTAAACATTAACAACGGAATTTAGGTGCATCCAACTGACGAATTTCAAATAAGGAGAAATGCATGTCTTGGACTCCACTTACCAATCACAATCCAACTCAGACAATATTTGTGAACTACCGTTATATCTAGGCAATCCTCTCAAGATCTGTATATGGTAGCATAGACTGATCACTTTCAGTCCATGACAAATACGTCTAAATACATTCTGATTATATTCCCGTTTATTATTTATTTTTGTTTTTCATAACTCAATTGATGTTTTCACTGACTATACAACAGGAAATTGTTTCTTTCTTTAAATACACATCAATGCCGGTAGTAAGTGACGTTCAAATATACTTATTTTCTCAATTTGCATAGGATCATTTTGTTAGAAAATCTCAAGTTATATGTAGCCATAACAATAAGTTTATAGTAGTATCTTAGTAAGAAGATGAAAATGTGGCTAGTGCACAATATAGGAGAAAGTCATCACATTAATTAAAATTTCCAAGTTAGGATTATCAGTAACACAATCATCTTTTCGATGTATTAACCATTGGAATATTGTATTTATGCCTAAACCGCGTTCAGGAGAAAAAAACAATTATATAACAGGGAATATAAACACTTTGCATGGTAAATAAATGAATCTAGTCTCGTTGTAGCGTTACCGATGTTGAATCACAAAAGCAACCATAAAGAAATACATCTGATTCACCGAAAATCTATCAGGTTGTTTTTAAAGAATCTCAAATCAAAATTCATTATAACATACCTATCTCAAGAAAACGTGTAACAGGATTTATCCACAGTTAGGTACACATAATAAAAAACTTGAAGTGAATACTAAGTGCAGTATGCCTCTCTCATGAAACTCCGCAAGTTTATCCAGAGATGGTGAATATCACCATGGCTTTAAATATACATATATATATTTATCACCATGAATCTCTTTTTACCCGAGATTTGTGTGGGGAAGACATAAAATAATGAGCTTCATTTCTTCAACGATGCAGAAACCATTTACCAAGTAGCATCATAATTGTTCGTAAACAATGTTTTATACATCAACCAGGTTATAAACACCGCCTGGAATTCTCCTAGGGCTGTTGCTGGCCCCAGCCGAAAAAAAGGAGGAAGGTTGGCCATGGGGTTATGAACTCCATCTTGTTAAACAAACAACCTTACTAAAAAAACTCTTACACGAAAAAAACTTTTTAACCATTTTCTAATGCATATCAATCCCTGACATTTACGAACAACTGCTCAAATCATTTCTGAATATAAAAATGTATAATTAAATCACCGAACGTAACGTTCTTAGTGAATTCTAATACAACATTTTGTTATCTTGTTTCTTTTACTTTGATGATTCCAATTGTCAGATATACATGTAACTTAAACTTAGAAATACTTGTTTCCAAGCCGAAATCTTTTGTTATCCCACTGATCATCATTGAATCTTTCATTAAAATTGAATTAAATATCAAACATTATGCATTATTCGGTTTAAAATAACTTGTATACATCATTAAGTAATATAAATCATTTACAGTAAATTATTTATAAAACAGTTGGATTGATACTGTGTATAGCAATAAATATATAGATTAATCAATAAACAGTTACTGTCGGAACACTTTAAACAAAGGCATAACTTGTGACACTATTGAAGAAAATGAAAATCTACTGACAGAAACGTTAATGCTGAACGGATATCCAAAGAAGTTCATAAATCGATGGAAATGTTGCAATATGGTGAAACCTACTGTATTTCTAGCACCTAAAAAGTCAGTTTATATCACATTACCCTTCAGAGGTGACTCAAATAGCCTTGTGTTAAAACAAAGGCTTAAGCCAGTTGTTAACAGAACATTTTATGCTGCTAAGGTAGTTGTAGTAGAAAAGTATGTGGCATTAATTCACAACAAACCTAAACGACACGTAAAAGAATGCATCACATCCTACTGTATCTATCAGTTTATGTGTATGTGTGAACACATACATAGGGAGGAGCAATCGTGATCTGCATGTAAGGATAGCTGAACACATACCTAAGTGGCTCCATAAACAAATGAACTCGAAAGGAAAAATAGAAGTACAGGATAAATAACCTACATCGTCTATCGCTAAACACTTAGTTGAAATAGGTCACATAACTGATATCAAATCATCTTTTATAGTGTTGTATAAAAGTGCTTTAGGATGTATACTAAAGTTTGCTGAAGCCTTAGCTATAAGGAAGTGCAAATCCCCCTCCCTTGTGGGTTCAACGACAATTTGTATTCTCATTAAACTCACCTTGGTAGAGTGTGACTTACATTGTTATCCTTATTATCTATGTTTACTTAGCTTATACTCTTAATTGTCTAGTGACCTTTATCTTTCATATTTATATATGCTTTAACAAGTGTATGTGTGATCAGATTGTTCGAAATGTATTGGGCAAATATATAGCTCTGATAAAATTCGTCTTCTTATTGGATTATCAGAATTTATCAAAGGGACAAGTTGCTCTAAAAGGTATAACCAACTAGTTCTACATACTTTATATCAAATTTGTTTAAATATATGTTATCAAAATTTGGGTAATTTAAGTAATAGTCCAAGTATGAATGTATGCATAATGAATAGGCTTTCAGGAAATATGTAGATAATAACATAGGTAAAGTTTACTAAATTTTCAATGACTGTTACATTTGGACAAAAATCAGCAGAGTTATCATAAAAACTGTACGTTGAATAGCTATTTTACTTTAGTTTGTTAGCAAAGCGGAGTGGAAACTACATATTGGCTCGAAATCGATCTATTCATACATTTGAAATATTGAGCATATACACATTCATGGATAAAAAACCCTTAGTTATATTAGGGGTTATAAAATAATAAATAAATTTATCACATTAAGTTTAGTTGCTTGAGTTTGTCACAAATTGATGTTGGTTGGATACCACCAAGAACCATTAAGCACTGAACAGCTGTTTCGTCCTAGGTTTGAATTCCTGGTAGAATTCATGATGTACAACTATCAATAGTCCTTTACTAGGATGAAACAGGTAACCAATGTATCTGAGTTTGTATCGTCACCCACTCAACATTATTACGTGAAGAACACAAACAACTATACTTAGTACTTGTCTTCACAAAACCATTACAATTCAATTGTCTGTTATTAGTTGTGACAATAATATTTCAGGGTTCTGTTTATTGTAAGTACATTGGTAACAAACAGATGCTTACTGTTCATTACAAGTAAACTTTGGTTGTATGAGAAAAAGTGATAATACAAATATACTAGATGTAGTACAGAATGTGAACGATAAAACGTGGTACTTCATTCAGTGAGCAAAATTTCGCACATTACCAATAACAGACGCGCTACCAGAGTCAAGGTTGCCACGAATCCGCACTAAAATTACATTTCATAGTATATAAGCTAATGATTAAATTTTAATAAAAATTAAGCTTTAACTATGATTTGTGTCAGGCCTCACTATCAGAAATGAATTATACTGTAAGAATTAACGATAATGGTTTGAGCAAAGAAGATTACCGTAAACCAGAATCGCAACTGATAATTTTTACATTCAATAAATAATAATATTAATCCAATTAATAGTCTCAATCATATTTCTAAGGTTAAGTTAAACAGTACTGGAAGACTGGGTAATGTAGGGGAAAATGTAGGATAACTTTCAGCAACATGAAATCCAGTTTCGAAAATTATGAATTTATTATAAAGTTAGGATTTAATGTTGCAGTTACGTTTCTAACTCGACTGACATAGAAAATATTATTTACGAACAATTATGGTGCGCAATCTGGGGTGCGCACTGCTGGGGAGTTCCACACTAGAACGAAACAGCTGTCCAGTGCCCCCTTGTTGTCAATGGTACCCTGCCAACATCAATCTGTGATATATTCAATCAAACAAAATTATGATTCTATATGATAATAGGTTTTTACATCGTTAGTGAAATAAGGCTCATTAAATTGTTTTCTTCATAGAAGCCTTGATTAAAACTAGATTTGTAGCAAGAACTACATGCATATATATGTATTTGAATGATGAATAGTTGAAGGCGTTATGGTGTACGTTTATCTGTAGATAAGTCATGTAATAGATTTTTGTGAGGAAGGCATGTTTTGATGAGTTTTGATCTTAGATGCTTTAGTGATATATATGTATTTCTTTATGAACTTTTTGTGGTTCAACATCAGTAACACCACAATCAGGCTAGATTCATTTATTTACCATGTAATAATAATAATAATGATAGTAATAGCTTTGTCAAATAGTATGTTGAGTACAACATGAATTTTCTACATAGAGTGTCCCAACATGTTACTGATTTTCCGTGTAAACATACCAGTACGTGTTCACGAAATCGGCAAAATCACTATCACGCTCTTTCTTGATGATAGGACGATCTTGACGATAAATCTGGAAACCTTTCAGTGATATCAAAATGTTATCATTCAGGTTGTTATGTCGATAAAATTCTTGAACTGTGATTAAACCACAGTTAAGGTATATGTTTAGACTGAGGTGGAATTGTAGGTAGTTTACATTTCTAATAAGAAATCTGCAGTTAAGACTATGAATTTCAAGTATAGACATCTGATTAATATTGATTCTCTTTAATACGTGTTACTAGTCACCGTGATGTCTTCACTTATACATCACTATAATACTCACTGTATTTCGTAGACATTCAACATAGGCGAGTGATTACACATTGTGATTTCGGGACATGATTGAGTAATTAAGACAAAGCAAAGAAGGAAGAGGTGACTTTTTGAGATATTTGGAAAAATGATAGCCCAAGATGTAAAGCAGGCTGCCGTGAACTGTTTATATTCCCTGTAATATGATTGTTTTTTTCCCGATGACCTGTAAATCCATAAATGCTATCATATTATTGGATCAAATTGTATAATAAATCAAGACGATGATAAGCGTATTCGCAAAATGAGCACGAGATTTTCAAGCATTGCCTTGACTCGTCGATATACCGTACACTTACTATAGACTCATTTTATGCTGAAAAACAAAATAGAGCTGATAATATATTTAAGTTGGATTGTGACTGACAAGCGGAATCCAGGACACGCGTTTCGTCCTATTTGGGACTCGTCGGCTGGATGTACTTGCATCCCAATGTTGATGTTGACACTGGGATTCGAACTCAGTCCGCTTCGTGCCTAACGCCATCTCGTTCACCACTAGGCTACTGTATACAGACAGTCACATTTGTGATGATAGTAATCATAAAGATAAATCTATTGAAAATCTTTTTAGAATGATTTTTGTTTTACACTGACTCATTCAACATTGTTCAACTCATTAGTTTATTTGTTGTATGCATTAGTGTATTCCACCTCATTGTAAACAGCTTTCATACATTAGTAAGCAAATAAATTAATTGATTTCAACCTAGAAGGAAAATAACTCATCTAATTATCATGAAGGTTATGCATTATCAGGGTCAAGAGAAAGAAAACCCAGTGAATATGGAGAATGCCAGGTAATGAGAAAAAAATCTTTATTGACAATAACTAAGTGTTAAATTAAGTAGATGAATAGCCACTTAAATAAATAATCAAATAAGTAGAGATGAAAGTATTAAAAACAAACTAATTCATTGTATGTTATCAAGATATAAAACAAATAGTGTACATTAGGATAAGCTTGTACAAGCTTATCCTAATTACTTATATGCCCGTTGCACAAGTGTGACAGTCTGAACACAGTAGCTTATTGGTGAACGCAGTGGTGTTTGGCACGAAGCGGACTGAGTTCGAATCCCAGTGTCAACATCAACATTGGGATGCAAGTATATCCAGCCGATGAGTTTCAAATAGGACGAAACGCGTGTCCTGGGTTTCTCTTGCCAATCACAATCTAACTTAAACAAATATTTCAAAAGAGCAAGAACAAATATTTGTGCAGAATAAGATGAATTCATTTTATTCCGTTGGTTTCTCATCAGCTGCATACAACCTAAGATAATATTTTACAGAATTAATATTTAATACAAGGTTTAACGTACTCATGAGAGTGTTTGAACTTGGTTGAAATCAAACGTGTTAGACATGTGAACATGACTAAAAAATTGAAGAATATGCTGTAAATATATATCGAATACAAAGGAAGGTACCAGAAGGCAAAATAGAGATCAGAGTTCAAATGATTACATAATAAGAAGTGGTTGGAAATATATGATAATCATGTGAATTAAATTAAGTTCAGTTGTTAAACTTAGAATGACCTAATTAAACACAAAGTTGAACTAAAAATGGTGATGTAACAAGAAATATGACCCAATGAAGAAATAATAATTGAAATAGGCAATGAATATGACGACACGCTTATTTGTTCTTGCTCTTTTGAAATTAATAAAGGGAACAAAGTGTATGAAATTTCTTAAACAAATATAGTACAGATATTGAATCAAATGAAAATAGAAATGAATTATAAATAGTTGAACTGAGGCAGTTTTGTGGTGATAGGTATTAAGTTTATTTGTTTGTATTTGTCATAGAATGATGTTGATTAGGTGCCAATGAAAACTAAAGCTTAATCAACAGTTGTGTATGGCAATCATGAGAATTGTTCACCCTTGATTCAGTAAATGAATCCAATCCACGGTTATAATGTCATACTACTCAAGCCGAAGTATTTGCACTTGTTATGATGTTTAAAAACACTACTATTATAATGGGAAGGTAAGATCAATTATTTGATATATCTTTGTATGCACAAGATTAGAACAACAAACGCCAATGCATGCCTAGTCGGTCTCTGCATATTTGCCCATTGCTCACTTACTCCCAGGTTAGAATAGGTAGAACACAAGACGTTGAATCAACCAGCCAAATCATATAATATTTCAGGCATTCCTTCATCTATATATAAATCAAATCACACAGTTAACGAATTAAGAATTTAACATTATTACAAATTAAAGGAGATAGTGACAGTGAATTCAGACAGCGTGTACACAATTAATTAACTGTAGGCCGTAAATTGGGTATAATATGATAACAGTAAATTTGCTAAACGGAAGGTTAGAGAATGAGGGACATAATTATGATTGGATTAAAATGCTTACATCACACACAATTAAAATAATTGAAATACTCTTCTAAGACAAAGTCGTGAAAGTTGGTTATTCTTCGTTAAACGCCCATCATAACAGAAATTCTGGGATAACTGGCCTACAACAATAGAATTCAGACTCCAGTCAATTTGTGATAAAACGCAACTATAATTTAGTGGTATTAGTAATAACTGTCTCATTCTCGACATATCTGAATTCTACTAGTCATGACTCATTTAGTCTTCAAGAATATCCTGAAGCTGGTCACTAGTGAACTAAATTGATGTGGTTTTGTGAAATGTGCATTGATCTATGTGGGTTGGGTACCAGTGAAGACCAGGATGCATTGAACAGCTGTTTCGTCCTAATAGGGAACTTTTCAATAGCTTAGCTCTGTATGTCTTAGTCTCATAGTGACCAACCGAAATCAGTGTGATGAATATAAATAATTTTATTATTAGTAAAACTGAATAAAATAAACATTGAAATATGGCTGATACAAAACGAAGGCAAAATCTTATGAGATCAGAAATTAGCCTAAATGATATTTTCCGAGATTACACTAATGACAATGAACAAAAGCAATAACTTTGCTAGGAACCACTACTGCAATCAGACACAAAGATTATTTTATTCATGGTAGTTTGTCTACGTTGATATTGGTA
Source organism: Schistosoma mekongi (assembly GCA_034768735.1). NCBI lineage: Eukaryota > Metazoa > Platyhelminthes > Trematoda > Strigeidida > Schistosomatidae > Schistosoma > Schistosoma mekongi. The sequence continues at coordinate 6,361,446 of CM068305.1, forward strand.
GTTTCTAAGAGGAGACAAGTTGTATTCCACTCATCCGTTCATGTAAGTAAAAACACTCAACGGATCAGTTGGGAAAATAACGTTGATAGAAAACAATGAAGTTTGGTGGGGTGTAAGGGGACACAGGTGCAAAGTTAATTAGTTGTAGTTACTGAATAAAAAGTTATAGGACAATAGTTAATGGTCTAATGAGAGGTTAGGTTAAGGGAAAACTATCAGTGATAGAAACAAAATGTTTGATCTATATATATATCCAAAATAAATGAAACATTCCTCTGAAAAACACTTCTGAAAGTTAGTTGCCCTTCTTTAGTCGTTTGATACATAACTAACACATAATGTAGTTAACTTTACATATTTTAATTGTCTTAATGTAGTTCATGTGTATAGATGAAGAAAATGTCTGTCCAATAATCTGTTAGATTCAATGTGATTTTAAAGAAAAAGCAATAACAGTACCATTCAACATAAACTCTAAGGTGTTTCAAAAACTTGCACAACAACATTATTGAGTACTAATGAAATCAAGAATCACTGAATAATAATCTCATTCTTGTAATGAACTCCCTAACGGTGCTAGAGCACGACTCTGATTTCGGATTAAAATACTTGGCTTTTTAGGTCTAACACTTTTCTAAAAGCAGTGTCAATTACTTTTTAATTCCTATTGTCATCTGGTCAGATCAGCCTATGTCGAATAAACATAACAAATCATAATCATTCACCACAAAAGCACATTCACTAAAACTAGTAGATTTTTATTATTTATTGAAGTCTAATGAAACCAAGTGTTTATTGAACTATATAACAACGATTCAATGAATTATCTAATCATAGCATACAAACGGTATATACATAACGTTGTTATATATAACCATGTGGCGTCATGGTTACACTGAAATGGTGTGTCTGAATCTCCGATTTAAACTAGTTTTTTCTGATGATACATTTGTCTCATTTTGTTTTTCCCTTAGAAATATCATTTACGGTAGACGGCACTTGAAAAACGTTACAGCACCGTATAAACATTGATTTAAACAAAAAAAGTCATTGTTAGAGGAAATGCGAACAAAATATTTCATTAGTACAATAAATTTTACGACCAATACAAATTGAACATTAATATTGACTTATTCAAAGGTAAAGTATTGGACAACATAAGTGAAAACAGAAATCAGAAACTGAATTTAGGCGATTTTATGGAGATAGTTACCAGGTCTAGCTGTCTATATACGTCATAGATTGATTGTAGTTGGGTATCAATGAAACCAGGTAGACCTAAAGAGCTGTTTTGTTTGATTATTAGGCTCCTAAGTAGTGTTTACCCTTGACACTGGCAGGGCGTCGAAGCTATGACCTAAGGGTTACACTACTAACTCTCAGCTATCTGCACAATTTGGTAAGCCGCCGTCCACTTCTGCCGATTTTTAATATGGCAACACGATCATCCATCATCATTGGCGATAACTATCGCACTCCTGACAAATGTGAACTCCACCTGTCACGACATTTCAGTGGTAACTAACTAACACCAATGCCTAGTTAATGGAAACAACTTAAATATGAAAATAATTACAGGAAACATGTTAACATATTTTGGAATCGGTGTTCCTTGCTACGACCCAACCACAGATACCAGTTTAATCAAGAAAATTTTACAACGTTTATAAATGCAACAGTATACAAATGTAACAGTATTCTTAAAAGCCTAGAATTCGAGTCGATTTTCAACCTCACTGACGTTCAATGTAATGACCCAAGAGGATTAAGTCAATCGGTCAAGTGGTTTATGGCCAACCTAGTAAAGCAGTCAGTAGGACTGAAAAGGTGAACAGATCTTTACAAAGGGAAATAGGCGCAATTACCAAAACTTCTGGATCTAACTATTTACATCAGGGAATTCAACCTAGCTCTCTTCAAAAGATTATCTTCACTTGATAAAAAGTTAAAAACGTAGACAGCTTTGTTTTATTATTAATTGTCTTTGAATGAAATATAATAATGTTCACCAGTGTGTCATAGAAAAATGAAAATGAATCCCTATTTCAACATCTGACTACGTTACTTCAAATCGATTGCAACTGGCTAAAGTCTTTCAGTCTAAATTAAGTTAGATAAAGCCCTTATAAATGAATCACTTTCGTTTGCTCGTCAACTTATTCATTTCATTATATATCGCATTAGAACTATACATAATCAAGAACGATTCTTGTTTCAATAGAAATGTATAATCTTCAATATATTTAGTCATGACTTATTCATTAGGTTCTTTCAATCCACTATAGCAAATAGTTACAATGTTATGAAGTGAACTATTGTCTTTAGTTGAAATTATAAAGAATATTGTATTCTATAATCAATACTAGACTACATACAGACAGTGTCAATAGACTATGATAGTTCCCTTATAAATTAGATTAATTTACATTCAAAATAGACTTTTACAATCTATAAAGACTAGGGGATGGGAATAGTAAAATAATTAGCCTTGTTGTTGTTTTTATTGTTACTGTTTATTGATCAATATACTATGAATATATCAATATTAATCATAATCATAATTAGAATATACTCTCATTTATATTAATTAAAAAAAAAGAAAGATATTTGAACGAAGTATATTCTTTTCGATAAATGCTCATCAGGTTCTACATTTATTAGTTCAAAATTATCAGTGACAAAAACAGCCAGTTCTGAGGCACTGCTGAGGAGTCCCATACTAGGACGAAACAGCTGTCCAGTGCTTCCAGGTGATCAATGGTTGTCTGATTCAGATCAATTCGTGATATCAAAATTGAATTAAACAGATATAACATCATTTAAATATAAAGGATAATTAAGATATTAATTTTGTAAAATACGAATGTTAATGTTGAAATCATCATCATCATGTAACTTGTGAAATGTAAACGACAGTTGAAATGAACAACAGGATTATTAATCCAATATATGCATAGGTATCTCTGTATATGGGTGACATAGAAGATGGGGTGGTGACAAAATGCGATTAGACAAAGGCTGAATGCTATTTAAAATGTAACCGAATAGGTAAGAGATGGAGTGAGTGATAATCAAAATTCGTCAAATAGTAACAATAACAATAATAGAAAAAATTATAATCAGTTCATTTGATCGGTCTTAAAATGTTGTAAAGTCAATAAAATGAGGAAAGAAGATTGAGTGATATTCAAATTCATTCTGTTTATCTCGATTAATAACAATAATAATAATAATAAATATGCATATATGTGAACAAAGAGAGTAGTATCTAGATAGGGTAGACTTAAATTATACCCATATACAGAGATACCTATGCATATATTGCATTAATAATCCTGTTTTTCATTTCAATTGTCGTTTACATTTCAGAAGTTACATGATGACGATTATTTCAACATTTAACATTCGCATTTTACAAATAATCTGAAGAGACAAAATTTATATCCAAATTATCCTTTAAATTTAAATGATGTTATATCCGCCTCAGAACTGGCTATTTTTGTAACTGATAATTTTGAACTAATAAATGTAGAACCTGATGAGCATTTATCGAAAAGAATATTCTTCATTCAAACGTTTTTGTTTTTGATAAGCATGGGAGTTTTTAAACAATAATATAGAGATTTGCGAATAAAGCGAATTGTATTTGGATTAGATAAGCGTAAGTTATAGAAATGCACATAAAAAGAGAAAGCTGTTTGACCATTATTACAATAAAATCATCGTATGATGTTATATCTACCATAGAACTGGCTATTTTTATGACTATTAATTTTGAACTCATAGTTGTAGAACCTGATGAGCATTTATCGAAAACAATATTCTTCCTTCAAACGTCTTTGTTTTTGATATGCATGGGAATTTTTAAATAATTATATTAATTAAATTATTTCTATAAAATAATAATAATAATAAAACAATACTTCTCTAAGTCCCATGTAACAATTCCATGTTTTATTAATAATAAGAAACAAAAAATCAATTTTGTTCACTTTTTTCTCGATTTTCTTGTCTTTTATTCTCCTTTTTTTTCTTTCTACTTAAGAGTGACTTACATTTTATTTATCTTATGTTTTTTTTGTTATGTTTATTATTTGTCAACAATAGAATTAGATTAAATTTTTATTTTTTTTTTATTTATTTTTATGAAGAGTTTTTTTTATGTTAGAGATAATGATTAAATATTGTTCTTGTTTTCCAGTGTACATATTGATTTACTTTTAGTTTGATTACGTTTTTCTTAGCCACCCCCATCCCTGTCCTTTACTCCTCCCCCCTCTCACCTCCACTCTTATATATAGTTACATATATTCAATAAATTATAAGTAGTAAACTAATTTACTAGGAAAAATAAAGTAGATTGTTATGCATTTATTAATTATACTCGTTATGGAAATGATTTAAATTGACCTTAAAGAGGTTATTACTAATTTATTGTTGTATGCATATATAATTCTATTAATACAGTTGTAAAGAGATAATAGAAATAGTTGAGTAGTATATACATAACGATTTATGATATTTTATTTAGTTCTCATAATTATTAAATGAGATTAGTTGAAAGTGTTTTTTCTTTGGTGTAGCATCATTTTCAAGTAGAAAATATGTGAATGTAGGTTGAAATCTCTGAACTGGAGACTAGACATTGATCAGTTTAATAAATGTGAGTGTGAAAAATGAAAGAATTTAATGATGATATAATCATATGACCTGATTTAAGGTGATGTTTAGAAATAACATTTATAGATGTCATCAAAGCATTCAGTTGTAAATTTTTTTGAAACAAATTCTTCCAATCGAATGTAGGCCTGCCTTTCTGTTTGAACAGTGTAACTAACATTATAGATATAATGTGAACTTATAAATATAGGTAGTAGTAATATGAAAAGATTAGTCATCTATCTTTGATTGTGATGAAGAACACATTGCTTTGTGCTTGATGACTACATTAGTTGTAGGGCACGCAATGTTTAGTTAAGCCTTAGGTTGTTTGTCACAGAGTTGCTATCGCCTTTAAATTAAAAAACAAAGTGAAATATGTCTTCTGGGAACTCTAGATTCTCACGGTTTATTATCTTCCTGATTCCTGCACTTCTCTCAATGAACTTCTGTTGATACTCAGTATTTTTTTTACGTATGTTTTTTGGATTGTATTAGTCCCTTTTCTTCGTTCTCAAAATTAGAGATATATCCTGGAGATAACCTCATAAATATCAAGTAACCCGAATCCAAGACTTCTTGTAGATAGTTTAGATTATAAAATTCTCAGCATCTCAAAATAAGCATGAAATACAGTGGGCAACATTGATATAACTAACAGATTCGGACTTTACAGATAACCTAGCACTTCTATCCCACACTCAACAAAAAAATGTAGTGGAAGACGGACAATGTAGTAGAGGCTTCTGGGCCAGCGGTAGGCCACAACATACACGTAGGGGTAAGCAAGATCCTACGATACAATACAAAAAATACCATGACATTTAAACTGGTCAAAGAAGCTGTGACGTCTTTTACATACATGGGTAGGATTATAATCGATAAACAAGATGGATCTGTTGCAGGTGCAATGAAATGGATTAGCTAGGCAGTGGCAACATTTCTTCAAGTGAAGAATATCTAGAACTCAAAACAGCTGTCAGCTAACACCAAAGTTACAATTTTCAATGCAAATACCAATTCGTTTCTATTGTATGGATCTAAAACTTAGAGAATTACGAAAATCAGCATTCGAAAGGCATAAGTATTTATAAACAGTTATCTACTCAAGACACCTCGGACACGTTGACCAAACACCATCAACAACAACTTTTTGTTTCAGAGAACAAAACAACTTCCAACAGAGGAAGAAACCAGGAAAAGATACTGGAGGTGGATAGAAATCACCATGAGGAAACTACGAAACTGCATCACATAACAAGCATTAACACGAAATCTATGTGACTGAAGGATAAAAGGAGGACCAAAAAACAATAGGTCTATAATCGGAGGCAAATATGAAATTAATAAATAGCGCTTGGAAAGATCTAGGATGGAGACTTGAAGTCCGAGTTGGTTAGACAGTGCTTGTGCACAACCTATGATCCACGAAGGGTAACAGGCATTACTGTCACTTGGATCTGTGGATGAGTTTGTTATTGGCACAGTATCGACCTACTAATTGTTTTTATAACTCAAAACGACAAGATTGTTTTATTCTAAACTTCTTAAATAATTTTTGAATTAACTTAAATTAATTCGTCAGTACACCTTAAAATCAATCGCTGATCATTCTTACAGTGATGAATAAGCGTTGAAATCAGGGAAAACAATATTCCCAACGATTTATACAAATGCAAAAACTATTGAATATTATGTAGTACATGTGTAATCACGAGAATGAGCTTTAAATTGGATCTTTGACGAAGTTACTAGTCATTTTGATCAGTAATCTTACAAATGAAATATAAAAAACGACAATCGGGTAAAGAAATATTACTTCCCAATTAATATTTTACTAGGGCGCTATTCTAATTCATGTTACAAAATAAAGAAATTGATTTCCCAGGGCTACTTCCAGTCCAAAGCCCAGATAAAAGAGCAGGATCGGCCATGAAGTTAATGATCCTATTATGTAATAAACAACCTTACTAAGAACAAGCTAACCAGACTGACTTGTTGGTGTATTATGTCAGAGTCTTACCAATGAAGCGTGTTAATAAAATTGATTATGATTGTTTAGCAAAATATTCAAGGATGATGCAAATATAATGATTAGTTTCAAAATTTACCAACTATTAAACTAAAGAATGGGTGAAAGTAAGTATAAAGATGATGAATTGCGTAATATCTGTTCGGAGAATAGAGGATTTTTATGAGGTTGAACAGAAGAATGTCACAATAATATAGGAGTAAAATTTAACAGATAGAAATGTGAAGGTTCTGGTAGTAAATAACGCACTTCATTATCGTTATAAAGATGACCAAGGTGTATAAATTGCTTCTGAATAGGTACATTTAGTTTATTGACATGAATGTTGATGGCTTCAACTATGTGCAGTGGATGCAGTCATAAGGTTTTGCTCTATATAGTGGATCGGGACATAATAGATTACTTGGAAATTAGCGATAATGTTTACTATACCTCCAGTGTCTATAACTAAGTATGGAACTTTTACTCATTTCTTTCTTAACTAAGAAGGATGATGTTTGGAAGATCACTGACGGAGTTACCTAAATTTTTTGCAAAATGTTCATTCATTGAATATTTACTTTCTTGTAGTACACTCTCATTTCACTTAAATTTGTGTTCATATCAGAAACTTAGTTTATCGGAATTTAAGAAATTACAGCATTAATTAATCAGTTTCTCGTCTGTTTCAACTGGATAACATCGTAAAACACTGAGGTGCAAGTATATTCAGCTGACAAATCCCGAATAAGACGGAAAGATCGTCCTGAATTTCCCTTACCAATCACAACCAACCTGATACAATACTTTTGAACTATCACTACATCTAGGCAATCCGCTCAGAATGCACAAACGGCAAACAGAGATTGATTAATTTCAGTAAATGATAAATCAATAAGAAGATCCAAAATCTTTTTAGGTAAAGTAAACAACGGTTCCTAAAAATTTATTATTTTAAACAATAATGTATACTAGTGGTTTGTATTCGTCGCATAACGATGTTTTCTGGACCCCACTAGCATTTATGGAGAGCTGGATAGCTGTTTTCCCACAGTATGGGACTACTTAGAAGTATGCATCCTAATCCTTCTATATAATTGAACCCAGGGTCTCCAGGTCTCATGGCTAACGCTAAAATATCTGCATCACTGAGCTAGCGTCCAGCAGTGGAATTACAGCTCTAATCAGTTTATGATATTATGTGACGGTTATTCATTTTTATTGGGGATAATTGTCTGGTTTTCGTGAAGTGTGAACTCCAGCAGGCACGGTTTTTAACTAAAACTTAATTAACAACTTGAAGTCAGTCACTAGTGAACTGATTATTGTAAACAAACTGAGATGATTTTGTGGAAATGGGTATTAAGTTTGATTGATGAAAGTTAAAACACTATCATCGGAGACCGGCTAACGAAATAGTGCTAATAGTTAAGCGTTCTCTGTTAAATATAAAAACCCTAGTATAGATTCTTTAATGAAATCAAAGATATGAATCGCTAAATAGTTTCTTACGAGGATAAAAACATCTGTTCGGTGCCCCAGATTTACAGTGGTGCCTAACCAACATCAATCTATGACAAATATTACCAGCTAAACTTTATATCTATCTCCACAAAACCAATTCAACTCAAAGTTTATGTTCTCATGTCAAAATGTGTTTTTATTATTTGTATTACAAATTGGTAATAATAATAAACATATCCAGCAACTTTAATTAGGATAAGTTTGTATTTTCCCGTTGATTTGTAATGGACTGAAACTGGTCAGTCTCTGTTGCCATATGTGCATCCTGGGCCGATCGCCTCGTTAAAGCGTTATTATACAAGTTATATATTTAAGTTGGATTGTGACTGAATTCCGCTTGCCAGTCACAATCCAACTTAAATATATTCAACAACTGTAAATAACAGTAAACAAGTATACAAGTATATTAAAGATTGTCTTTATTTTGTTTCTTTTCTTATCCTTCTATTAACTGAATACACCTAAAACAATTACAAGTTGTTCATATAAGATTAATGATTAAATGTTTTCTGTTGTTTGTTTTATGGTTTACAAGTTTTGCTTGTAAGTAATTTTTAGTGTAAATGTGATTATTCAATAAATGCATATTACATTATATTTCCCATACTTTTCTGTTCATTACTTGTAACTTATGTTTGTGCTCCATGGAAAATGTATACACACAAGCAGATAAACATATGTATACTTGTATTATAGCAATCGAAAGTATTTGCCTAGAATGTATTTGTATCTGTATCCTAGGTATATCTGGCTGACGAGACCGAAATAGGACGAAATTCTCGTTATGAATTCCGCTTGCCAACAATAGTCCAACCCAACCAATTGAAAATATTAATGATCAACGTTCATATTGATTCATCATTAAAAGGTGTATCGCAGAAGTACATAAATTCTGTGATGGAGCTTTATTGAAGTCACAGTCTGTGATATCTTGTCATCTGAATTTGTAACTTCAAATAGTATTTTTCCAGTATCTTTACTATCTCCATTTCTATTTGATTTTATCATAGATTTATTGTTAGAAATAGCAATCTAGTGTTATTTTACAGGAATTGATCTCCTAAACAAGTAATTCACTTTTTGACTAAGGATATCTAGACGATACAGTCTTGTTTGCTGAAGACATTGAGAAAAATGAAATCTATTAATAACATTGAACAGCAGTGTAAGCACATTCAAGGTGTATTTTCCATTCTCCAAAAGAAAAGTTTTACCTTATAACTAATGTACGTCAACATTTGAATTAATAATAGTTAGTGAAGTAATTGAGCACGTAAGTTACTTCACTCATCTAGGAAGTTTCATCGATGCTGATGAGTTGATATCTGGAAAAATGTTAACATCGATCCAGACAGATGGTTTAACTTTTGTAAATTTACGCCATTTATAAAATAGGTTAGGTATTTTTATACCTCATAAACAGTTTCATTAAAAATTTCAGGTATTTAATAAGTATTATGTAATAATCTGGAGTTAACCTGAAGTAATAAGTGGTGACCAATATATCGAAGTGAAGCTGGAAAGCCAATAATCTATATTACATATAGTGACATTGAATGTAAAAATAACATGAACTAATAACAACCTGTAAAATTTCAAAGAATGGTTAAAGATAATGGCAATATAAAGGATTGAGCGTTCGGTCTTCAAGCACAAGGTTGGCATATTCAAGTATTACGTAAAAGAACTACTGTTATGATGGATATTTTAAAGTTTAATTCAAATTTAATGAAGAATTCTGTGGGCAATTTGTTGGTATCTTAGTGAAATTATCTCTTTATCCTCTTCTAGAGAACCTTTTTTATGTATAATCTAAAAACGTAGTTCACCACCCAGCATTAAATAAATTCGTTTTCCATAGAAGGTTTTTGGATGACGCTTTCATTGTATGCGCTAATGACAGTCATCTTGACGAGATTCTATATGAATTTAACAATGACCACCTCTCAGTAAGGAGAACTCTGGATTTCATTTCCTTTAAGTTCTTTGAAAAGGAAAACCAAATGGCTTCTTGAAAAGATTGATTTATATAAACATGAAATAAGTAGTACACTAAATTTAATTGTTAAATTCCACTAAACAAAGACATTTAATTCATTTCTTATCCTCATAATCTAAACCAGTATAATAGACGGTGATTTGGATAATATCCGCTTAAAGTAAAATGGATTCATTGAGTAGGACCTAAAACGAGGAACAGTACCAATGTTTCGAATAAAGTAGTATTCATGAACATAAGCTTCAAAGGTGATACTGCAGAAGAATCCCCTATAGGCTAACGCAGAAGAACACTGCAGTGAACGATGTATTTTCTTGAACTTTGAACTGTCTTCTCAAGCAGTAACTTTATCTGAGGTGTGAAGAGTAAAATGCCACTTCGGACCAACTCAATGTGCATTTATCAGTTGACTTATTCATATAATACAAGTTATATCGGCTCATCGAAGAGTAAACTTTTCAAACGGATAATCGAACACTAACCTACAAAGTTATCTAAACAATGCTGAAAATCAATAAATAGCTCAGTTCATGAGTATTAAGTCTAATCGGGTCCCACCTAAATTCAGAGATCTGCCTTCAAAATCCTTTACATAGTTAGAAGAACTAGTTAAGAGTCCTAGACAAGAATTTGTGTACAGTCGAAACAGTGGTAATTTATCAATTCTAAGTGATGTTTGTGTTTAAAAGTAGAATAGCTAATACTTGCTTCCACCCTGGATTCAATATCCTCCCCCCACCTGTTCACTTCTCATTCTCATTTTTTAAATTATATCACAAGTCATTGTCGTTACTTATTCTTCATTTTCATATCCATCATGTTTATAATTATCTTTTTCTATTACATTTTAAAAACTGTTATTTCAATTTGTTACATCCGATATGTAAGAAGTTTAACTAATTTTGATAACTTACGTAATGTAGCGCTTCATCATCTCTTAAAATGACTATCAGAAGAAATTAATCTGTTAACTCTCCCCACCTCCCACCTACACACACACACACACACACACAGTGGATTGGATACTTGTGAATATGCCTAGTTTTTGGTTACTAAGGTAAATGATATAATGTCTGTTTAATTTATTATAGAAAATTATTTGATAAATTAACTGCAATTATGAATGTACAACTGAATTAAATGACTTCGTTGAGAAAGATTTGTATTCTCCTCTCAAACATTTTTATTTTAATTTAATAATGAAATAAGCTTCATCGTTGAAGCTCATTTAAAAGTTCCTCCTAGATGCATTGTACACTAAAGAACTTTATTTAGAATTTCCTATATTATTCATTAGTCAACATTTTATATTTGATCAACTGATGACTGTATTGAAACCTGAAGAAAGTAATTTCATTTTCATATAGAATCTTAGTTATTCATTTCTAATGAGTTTTATACTAGAAACAAGTAGAATTTATTCATATTGAATGTTAAATACTTATGACACCAACTTAATCGATATATTAGAAATATTTTCTTGAATTCCACTCCAAATAAGTTTCTTTTGTGTTTTTTTTTCAGTGACATTAATTTTTATATGATTTATGCATGTCAACTAATTATTGATTATTAATATGTTTCTATAACAACTATTTAAGATATTTTCTTAAAATGTCAATCACTGTCTATAAGAATAACATTTGTACTGTACTTATTTTTTCAGTGTAGTTTGCTTGTGTGCATGTATAAGAGAGTAAAAACAATAATGCGGGCTATGAGAAATCAGTGAATATAAAATAGACTGTATTTATATAATGATTCAAAGTTATAATCATGTATCTGTCTTGTTATTTGATTAAATGATGACTGTATTCATAAATCGCTACTCTGTGGTTCATTGCTGAACAATTAATTGAATGGAGTTCATCACTTTACACCAGTTTTCTCGACTTCCAGATGGCATTCGACAAGGTGGATAGGAGAACATTATGGTTTACTCAAAATGATAGTCAACATAATACGGAATTCTTATAACGGACTACACTGTAAAATCGTGCTTAGAGGTCAGCTCGAAATAAAGACCGGTGATAGACAAGGCTATTTACTTTCGACCTTTCTCTTTCTGTTGATAGTTGACTGGATCATGAAAATAGTTGCATGTCAGTGTAACCACGAAATATGGTGGATAAAATGGATGCAACTAGATGACTTGGATCTTGCATATGACTTTGTTGTTCTATACTACACACAACAGAAAACACAGGTAAAGACGGACAGTATATCAGTAGCCTGGGAAGCAGTAGGCCTCAACATATACAAAACGAAAAGCAAGATCATTAGATGCAAAAAACGAGCACAAATCTAATTGCAGGTAACCTCTGGGGAGGATGTAGAAACTTTTATATATCTGGGCAGCGACATCATCGATAAACAAGGAGGGTCTGATGCGGATGTAAAGACGCGGATTGGAAAGGCGAGGGCAACATTTCTACAACTGAAAACCATCTGGAACTCAAACCAACTTTCAGTCAACATTAAAGTAAAAATTTCAATACAAATGTGAAGGCAGTTCTGTTGTATGGAACTGAAACTCGTATTAAGAACTACGAAAATCATCACCCAAAAGATGCAAAAATTTATCAGCACTTTTCTAAGCAAGATAAATCGGATACGTTGGCCTGATTCTTACAGTAATAGTAAAGAGAAAATTAACTTCCAGCCGAACAAGAAATTAGGGAAAGACACTTTGGAAGGATAGGACACACTGAGGAAATCATCAAACTGTGTAACAAGTCAAACACTAACCTGGAACCACGGAGGCGAAAGAAGAAGAGGAAGAGAAAATAACACATTGCCTTTGGAATTGGAGACAGATATTAGAATGGACAGCGCTTGGAACGAACTGAAAAGGAAGGCTCAGGACAAAGTTGGCTGAAAAATGCCCGTTTGCGGTCTATGTTCCAAGGGGGGGGGTACACATACATTAATTGATTGATCACTTTTATAAATCAGAGTTTCATGATATATTCTAATGTTAGAACCTTATAATTTGGATGATTTTTATATCAGGTTGATTTGTTATAGTCTAAAGCTAATCAATCTCTATTGTCATATGTGCATTTTGAGTAGATTGCAATCATAAAGTGGTGGTTTACAAGTGTAAACATCAAGCTGACTAGTACCAAGTAGGATATACCGCTCTTTCTAAATTTAAATTGAGAGCCGGTAACAAAGAATTTCGGAACTACACTTTTGTAAAAGCATCGTAATATACTCACCAATGAAATGTGGACTTCTCTTGAACTGTTTTCAGTATTTATCTAGGCTCATGTTTGCTTAAAAATTTTGTCACTTTAGATTTCAGAAGTTTTGTATGACGTGTTGGAGGTAAATGAATCATTTACTTAAACGTAACATCGTACCCTTGAAAATACGAGTAATGAAAGAAGCACAAGGTATGTAGAATATACTAGGTTCAGTCTATTTTCTGGCTTATTATCACTCTAGCAACTCTCTCACACATGAAGTTATTTATGCCCTTAATATTGACTCTTAGTTTAAATCTTTATAGAAAGCCATGAAACCAAAAGGCGAACGTAATTTTTATTGTATATCTGCTTTGTTTCTTTTACATCCAATGAATTAAAGCCGCGTCAAGTGAAAACTTCTTAGTAGTCCGATTGTTTTTATCAAACATCATCAAGTGTTATATAGGCCTGTTAAAGTGAATAACTACACTTTCAAGTTTGTCAACTTATACATCCATGAATTCGACGAGATTTAAGATAACTAGTATGTAGGAAAGAATGTGATTAAGGCATATACAAGCTGATTTTCTAAATATATTCCCCAAAAGCTACGTATAACTGTAATGACTGAAAAACGAATATACTATGGAACTCATAATGAGTGTTTAAAATAGACAACAACCAAAGAAAATCACTTTGCTTTGTGGAAGTTTCTGCCATTTAGTGCTTTCAAACTTGACCTTTGGATGTTAATAAAAAATGTGATGTTATTGAAATAATTAAGTTATTTTTTGATTGTTTATTATACAATGTTGTTGTTTGCATCTGTTACAGATTAATCTATCATAAGTACCACGGCACTAAATTCAGTTCTCTAAAATTCGATTTCAATGAAGTAATGTTATTTGATAAATTAATTTCATTTAATCTAAGTGCTTAGAGTATATATTCACTCTGATTGGTTAGACTATGTTCTTAACATGCATTGTATGACCATGTGGTGATACTGACAATGAAATCATGTGTACTTACATATTACTGATGGATAGTAGCATTCTGTTTCATTCAATAATGAATACAACAAAGACATATAACTCAAGTCGCTTAAGGAATCTGTGTTCAATCAAGATTTTATTTTGGTAAATAAGTGATTAATGGAAGATAGTTTGGAGGTTGTTAGTATGAAACTCTGAACCTAGGTTTCGTACTGTCTTCCACTCGTCAACAAGGCCTACCTTCAATCCTTGAGGGAATTAATGCTTCGCTGTGGATCTAATCAGGCTCACTCAGCGTCCACTATTACCACTGAGCTATTCGGTCAGCTACTGACCGATAAAACTGTGATTTATACACTGGTAGATCAAGGTGTAACGACTGATTTGATGCTCATCAAACCTTTTATAGAGCTGACTAAATTGTATCGACCGAGTTGAAATGTCGCTACTAGTCTAACTGACTGGACATGGCATGCACCTTTCGTTTCTAATTAGTGCTTTTAATTCAGTCACTTATACTAGTGGCTACAGTACAACTTAGTCAATAGAATATGATCAGCTTAATAAAGGACTTGATGAACATGAAATTAGTTAATATACTGATTAATCAATGTATAAATGATTAATTGACATAAAAACCGCGGGTTTAATCTTAAAACATGCTAACAGTCTACTCAAGAAGTAAGAAGTAAACTGTAAGTTTCGTATAGTTAACAAACTTATTCATAAATAGTGTGACAATCTTTTAATCATTTATAAATTTTAGTCAGTTATTCATCATTTGGCAATGACGGATACTCAAACTGACTATTGTTTTAAATTAACTGGTTCACTGTAAGAAATAACATCTAAAGTACATTTTGCAAGTTTGATAGAATGAAACCGATAATTTACACTTGAATGAAATTTCTTTATCGGTACTCACATGAGAGATCAAAATTCTTCAGTTATACTGTAGGTATTGTGAATTTGAAATTCAGTCGTACATACTATAAATTGCAATCAACGTACGATTAAATTATAGACTTATTATCTTGAAACTTCTAACTGTGCTTGTATTATTCTTTTGTCTACGTTAGTTCGTTATATCAACCTGTTAAAACTTTAAAGGAATCTGGAAATAAGTTTTGCTTTGATTATCAAGGAAAGCGTTTAAATTTCGTCTTTGTATATCATCATGCTGCACTACAAAAGGTAATTGATGCTATTTTTGAAAACCAACGTCCGTAGCTATCCACCATTATATTCCAATATCAGTAAGCATCCCTTGTAGAGGTAGGGAATATACAGCACCTGTCCCAACCATCTTGGTTGATAAAGATCCACAACCGCATCAACTTATATATCTTTTTATTCCAGTTCCATAGATTTGAACTCATTATTACTTACCCAATGATGTTAACGGATATGAGCAATATTTCGACAGCATGTATCATCAAACATCTGTAACCATAAAATATCATCTGTTTATATTGGTCACATTTCGAATCCATTCATGGAAGCAAAACGGACTGCTGAACAGTATGTTCGTAGTATACATGATAGTCAAATATCTGACTAAAGCCATAAATGACATGATTCGATAAAGGTCAAATGACCTTTTTGAAACTATGTTGAAATTTCGTTAGGTAAAATCTCACTAAGTTTGATGAAATTTTTGACCTGAGTGAAGTAATTTACGTGTATAATTGGTTCATTGGCTATATTTACTTTAAGTACTTACATAAAACATTTGTGAGACAAGATAAGGAGGAATAGGAGAAATGAATCTTAAACGTGCTTGCCGTTCTGCTCAGTGCTATCAAAATAAACTTTACATTTTATGTTATATAAATATAAGAAGCTTAGTACAATCTAATAACTTGATTCATACAATGATTCTTCTGTCAATATTCTTAGAAGATACAAATTCAATAAAGTTACAATGGAGTTAACTTCATCTTCTACGCGGTTAACTGCTTACATTGTACACAAAAGACATAGTAGGAGTCAAGTATTCATCACTTATACTAGCTACTGTTCAATAACAATCAAATCGTCTGTTTTCTTTCAATATTTCAGGATTGAATAAAGTTATCAATAGTTGACAATATAAGTTCCCAAGAACATAATAAAGGCTAATTGAGAAAGAGAAAATATCCCACATATAGGAAAGAAAGGTGGAATATATTCACAATAATCTTAAATAAAGAGAATAGAGATGAGAACCTAGAAGTGAGAAAAGAAATTAAGACTTAATATATATTTATTTGAATAGAATTGATATGATTACATACTACTCATTTGTTGATTTTTCATGTAAGTAAACGTGTAATAGAGATGTTAGGCGCATCACGTAAGATTAAGTACAACGATCATTCAGTTGTATTGATGATGAATGTTTCATTCTAATCCAAAATTTACATAACATTACTATTTCTTAATTGATTAAGGAAGTAATCTTACCAGTAGATGGTAAGTGAGTAATGCTAATCGTTAACCCTCCTGTTCCCAATGAAGTCAGTACTTACTTACTTACTTATGCCCGTTACTCCTCGCTGAGGAGCATAGGCCGCTCACCAGGGTTCTCCATTTAACTCTGTCCTGAGCAATCCTCTCCAACTGTTTCCAGTTGCTGCTCATCCTTTTAATGTCTGCTTCCAGTTCTCGAAGCAGTGTGTTCTTTGGCCTTCCTCTTTTTCGTTTACCAACAGGATTCCATGTTAATGCTTGCCTCGTGATGCAGTCTGATAGTTTGCGTAATGTATGTCCTATACATTTCCATCGTCTTTTCCTAGTTTCCTCTTCGGCTGGAAGTTGCTTTGTCCTCTCCCATAGTAAGTTGTTGCTGATGATTTCCAGCCAACAGACATTCAGTATCTTGAGTAGGCAGTTGTTTATAAATACCTGTATCCGCCTGAGGATGTTTGCAGTAATTCTCCAAGTTTCAGCTCCATACAGCAGAACTGTCTTCACGTTCGAATTGAAGAGTCTGACTTTGAGGTTAGTTGATATTTGTTTTGAGTCCCATATGTTTTTCAACTGTAGAAATGCTGCTCTGGCTTTGCCAATCCTTGTCTTTACATCTGCATCAGACCCTCCTTGTTCATCGATGATGCTCCCCAGATATGTGAAAGTATTCACTTCTTCCAGAGTTTCTCCATCAAGTTGAATTGGTTGGTTCTCCCTGTGTTGTATTTAAGTATCTTGCTCTTTCCCTCATGTATGTTCAAGCCTACTGATGGTGAAGTTGCTGCTACACTGATTGACTTCGCTTGCATTTGTTGGTGTGTATGTGCTAAAAGAGGTAGATCATCTGCGAAGTCCAAATCATCGAGTTGCATCCTACTTGTCCATTGAATCCCGTACATTCCCTCAGATGTGGAGGTCTTCATGATCCAGTCGACCACTAGGATGAAGAGAGAAGGTGAGAGCAAGCAACCTTGTCTGACTCCGGTCCTCACTGAAAATGCATTTGTCAGTTGTCCTCCATGCACAATTTCGCACTGTGTTCCGTCGTAAGAGTTTCGGATGATGATGACGAGTTTCTCTGGTACGCCGTAGTGTCGAAGAAGTTTCCATAGTGTTCTCTTATCTACACTGTCAAACGCCTTCTCATAATCAATGAAGTTGATGTACAGGGGCGAGTTCCACTCAATTGATTGTTCAACGCTGATCCGTAGTGTTGAGATTTGGTCCGTGCACGACCGATCCTTACGAAAACCAGCTTGTTGATCTCGAAGTTGAGCTTCCACTGAATCTTTCATTCTGTTCAACAATACTCTGTTAAAGACTTTCCCTGGTGTCGACAGTAGCGTGATCCCTCTGTAGTTGTCACATTTGCTCAAATCTCCTTTCTTCGGAATCGTTATAAGATGTCCTTCTTTCCAGTCTGCCGGCACTTGTTCTTACTGTCAGATCTTTCTGAATAAAACGTGGAGTATCCTTGCTGTTAGGTCGATATCTGACTTCAGTGCTTCAGCTGGTATGTTGTCCGGTCCTACTGCTTTCCCATTTTTGATTTGTCTGATGGCCATTTTGATTTCTTCCATCGTTGGTGGAGTGACATCTAACGGGAGATCTGTAGGTGCTGCTTCGATGTCCGGTGGGTTCGGTGGAGCTGGCCTATTTAGAAGTTCCTCAAATTGTTCTACCCACCTATTATTTTGTTCTTCAATCTCAGTGAATGTCTTGCCTTCTTTGTTCTTGACCGGTAGCTCTGGTTTACCATGTTTATCTGCCAGTTTCTTCGTTGTGTCGTATAGTTGTTTCATATTTCCTTCTCTTGCAGCCTTCTCCGCTGCCGTTGCAAGGCCTTCGATGTATTTCCGTTTGTAAGCTCTAATGCTTTTCTTTACTTGCTTATTTGCTTCTGAGTATTCAGCTTGAGCTTTGATTTTCTCTGCTCTTGTTCGGCTGTTGTTGATTTCTGTCTTCTTGTTCCTCCTTTGTTGAATTTTTGCTCAATGTCTCAGTGGAGATCCATTTCTTATAATGATGCTTCTTGCGGCCCAGAACCTCCTGACACGTTGACGTTAGTGCTTCTTTGATTTCTTTCCAGTTATCCTCCATAGTGGTTTCTTCTTCTTTCGGTAGATCTTGTAAAGCTTGAAACCTGTTGTTGAGAGATATTTTGAATTCGTTGAGTTTGTCAGTGTCTCGGAGAAAGCCTGTATTGAACCGTTGTATTGCTGCCACTCCCGTTGTCCACTGCTTCTTTAGTTTCAGTTTCGTTTTTGCAACCATCAAGTGGTGGTCTGAAGCTATGTCAGCTCCTCTACTGGTTCTTACATCTTCCATGTTCTTCTGAATTTTTTATTGATGCATATATGATCGATTTGATCCTCTGTAGTATGATCCGGTGAGACCCATGTAGCCTTGTGTATGCGTTTACTGGCGAATATTGTACCACCTATAACCAATTTGTTGAAGGCACATAGGTTTGTAAATCTTTCACCATTGTCATTTCTGTCTCCCAGTCCCTGTCGTCCCATGATTTCTTCATATCCAGTGTTGTCCATTCCGACTTTGGCGTTTAGGTCCCCCATCAGGATTGCCAGATCCTTTCCTCGACACTTTGCTATAATTGATTGCAGTCTTTCATAAAACTGATCTTTGTCTTCGTCGTTGCCGTCGTTGGTTGGTACATAATATTGGATAATATTCATTGTAATCCCTTTCTTCATTGTTTTGAAAGATGCTTTGATGATCATAGGTCCATTTGGTTCCCATCCCACAAGTGCATTACGTGCCTCCTTGGACAGCATCAGAGCAACTCCTTGAGTGTGGGGAGCATTTTCCTCTTCGTGACCGGAGTATATTAGCGTCTCTCCCGAAGCCAATGTTTTCTGTCCAGCTTGAGTCCAATGGGTTTCGCTGATTCCGAGTATTGTCAAGTTGTATCTCTTCAATTCTGCAGCTATTTGATTTGTCTTCCCGTTCTCCCACATTGTTCGAACATTCCATGTACTTATAAAAATATTTGCTCTGGTTGTTAGAAGTGGGGGGGGGCATCGGCCTCATGACTTCCGAAGAATTTCGGCTTTCATCATGAGGCGTCATATATCCTTCCACTCCCACGGCAGAGTTTAAATGGTTTATCTAGTTTAATCTGGTTTGCGTTTGTTTAGCAAGTTTGGGTTTTACGGGATGGGGGTGCTAGCCCTATGCCCAACCCTCCTCCTTTACCTGGGCTTGGGACCGGCAGTAACCCTAGGGGGGCTACAGGCGGAGTTAATGAAATCGGTAGTGTTTACTATTTAGAAACCAAATACAAGCGTAGAACAACAATTCGGTACTCTGTGGTTCTCAGTAGTACCTAATCAACTTCAATCTCTGACGAATTAAATCATCTAAAACTCATCGGTTATGAATCTGAGGGGTCACTTAAAAACATGGTTAAGAGAAATTAACAGTCGGTACAAAGTGCTGAGTTATATTCAATAAAACAATCAACAAATCAAATTAACTCATGTGGTCACAGTAATGTACTAAGGGAAATAACATGTCTGGTTGATTGTATTAACAAGAATAATAAAATAATGGTAACATGTTATATGGGAATTTTCGTCCTGGTAATTAAGAAATGAAAATAGCATAAAACATGAACGTAAAATGTAAGAAAGCAAGTATGAGAAAATAAAGACACTGTAGAGAAAAAATAGAAAATAGGTTAGTGGGAGGGCCCTTTCATAACAGTCAACTTGTATAAACAATAGCCTATTCGTGGGCCAAGTTAGACAATGTACGTGAACACAACGTTTTTAAACGTTTAAAGGAGGTTTTTGGAGTTAATACTAATAGCTTTATGTACGTATAATACCCGTAATCATGTTCCTTTAAATAGTTTAATAAGTACTTGGAACAAAACCAAGAATGTACCTTCTATTTCGATTTGATATTTGTCATTAACAATGTATCATGGTATATTGCTGTTAATAAACCTAGTTATTTGTTACCCAATAATGCCCTTACATGTTCATTAGCCCGTAATGAAAGACTTCTGTATCCAGCAAATGTGACCATCCTCAGAGAAGTGATTACATTGGGTTATACGCAATAAGGCTCTCATCTTCAGTAATTTACCCTTAATTTTTTGTGTACAAACTAGTTTGGTTACAAAATTAATGTATACTTAACCTTTAATAAACATTATTTCAATTGTTTAGTTGAGTCTACGTGTAAAGATGTCGTTTCCAAAATATCTTCTATGAAACTAAATCGTAAGTAAGGGGTTGCTTACTTATAAAGTTGGTTTTAGTCTTGTTTGCGTTTTTTACATATATTTAAATATATATCTATATATGGCTACTGTTATGAAATTTTCAAGGAATTCAAGCTGTCAATCCCTGATGACGGAGTCATTAGAAACGGTGACTGTTCGCTTAAACATCTCCTATTTCTAGTTAAATGCGTTAACTACTTAAGTATCAAGTCATTTTCATTACTGTCTAGTTAGAATAAGATTATGTCAATGAAAACATGAAAATCATAAATGTCTACTTTCCAAACAAAAATCTAGCCTTATCATTTTAATATACGTGTCTAATATCTAAACTAGTTTAGTCTGTATATTTAAGTTGGATTGTGACTGGCAAGCAGAATTCAGGACGCGCGTTTCGTCCTATTTGGGACTCATCGGCTGGATGTACCTGCATCCCAATGTTGATGTTCACACTGGAATTCGAACTCAGTACTCTTCGTGCCAAACGCCACCGTGTTCACAACTAGACTACTATGTCCAGGCCGTCACACTTGTGCAACGGGCATATATATGTAATCTCAGTGTGAACATCAACATTGGGATGCAGGTACATCCAGCCGATGAGTCCCAAATAGGACGAAACGCGCGTCCTGGATTCCACTTGCCAGTCACAAGCCAACTTAAATATATAACTTGTGTAATAACACTATATCGATGCAATCCACTCAGGATGCACATATGGCAACGGAGACTGACCAGTTTCAGTCCATTACAAATCAACGGGAAAATACAAACTTATCCTAATTACATAGTTTAGTCTGTAATGTATTTTATATTAGTTTACTTAGGTTTTGTGCAGCGATCTGTAACAAGTGAATATCTTTTACATAGTTTATGATGATTGCCTCCACAAAGCATAACACTGATTGCTATGCATTAATAATTAAGTTTAATTGATGGTATTCTTCTTGAATTGACATCATTTAATTACCATGGAAGACTAGAGATCACTAGAGAGCAATTTTGTCCTAATGGTCATTCTCAAACCCTCCAAAGAGTTGAACCCAGAGCCTCCATATCGCATGATGAACACCTAACCATAATTAATAATGATAATGAAGTTAACATACTATTGTAGCGGGGTGGGGATTCAAAATGCTTGCAAATACAATTATTCATTAGATAAATCACCTCTGCCTTTGCATATCAATTGACATATACGTACTGAAGCCCACACTTTAGATGACAGGAAACGAGGGTCATTGTCAATATATTTGAACATATACTGAGTTTCAAAGGACACCGTATTTCTATCGGTGCATTTATTAGCCACTTAGTTGTTAGTGAACATATTATTAATATTTCAACATACCATGAAATAATCAGTATACAGTTAATTCCAAATCTTTAATACTTCGTTGAGGTAATTACCATAAAACGATTTAAACTAAATTTATGCTTGTAAAAACACCAGTAAATGTTGGTTTGCCTTAGAGGCTTTAGTACTTTTAAGATTAGGTTACGCAACATTGTCCATGATAATTTTAAAAAATTCTACTTATATGACATTCATTTATTCACTGTTATTACTTGTATACATCATTATATAACTTATGATGTTTATCTTCTTAACTCAGTAACTATATTCTCCTCAATTTTGTTCTCAATTTTATTTCTTATCACTGGCCTATTAATAAACAAACTATGTTAATGATGTCTTAATTCTTATGTAATTGTGTCATGTTCTTCTGTTTGATTCGTATCTGTATGTTTGTTTTTGATACAAAGTTGTAATCAGTTTGTGAGAAACCGTAAAATAAAAATGAGTTTATCAGTTATTTCACTATACAATTGAGTATTGTGGAGATTATTAAATGTCAATTTGATATCACGAAATTGATCTGAGTTAGATAACCTTTGACCACAAGAAAGCACTAGATGGATGTTTCATTCTAGTATGTGACTCTTCAACATTGTACATCTAAGACTTCACCAGAGGTCGAGGCCAGGATCATCTGGCTTTGAGGCGAATATTTTGTTTGTTGATAACACTTAAATTTTTAACTATAATATTAAAAAATTAGGATGAATTGTATCTTCTCGTTGATTTGTCGTGGACTTAAATTTGTCAGCCTCTGTTACCATATGTGTATCCTCATCGGGTTACTTCAGAACATCTATAAATCACAAGTAATGTTTAAGTTAGATTACGACTGGCAAGCGAAATCCATGAGGCGCTTTTCGTTCATTTTAGGACTCGTTGGTTAGATGTACCTGCTTCTCAATGTTGATTTACATTGGGATGCAGGAGCATCCAGCCGAAAAGTTTCAGATAGGACTAAACGCATCTCATGGATTTCACTTATCAGTCACAATCCAACTTAAATATTAAATAATTATTGAACTACCTGATAAATCAATAATTTCTTTCATATATTTCCTTTTTTTTCTACCATGTCAAGTTTTAACTTAATTTCTATGCAATAATCACCCCAACAGTGTTAATTTTGTTTCTATGATTAAAAAGAAATAAAAATAGTGTAATAACCTACATCTTGGTGAAACCAACTGTTTCTTTGTTCTTTCGTTTTTGTTTTTGTTGCAGTTAGTTATATTGAGGTAGGTTAGTTAGTTAGAAATGATTATTGATTTGTGGTAATTTGTAAAAATTGAAAAGAAAATGTATTATTGATTGTTTTAATTGTTGTTATGAAGTTGTATTTATTCAATGAAAACAATTTTGATTTTTTTTTGTCTATCTAACTGTTCTATTTTGTCGAATGAATTCGTCAGAGATTGATGTTAATAGGGTACAATTAATGACAAGAGAGAACTAGACAGCTGTTACATCTTATTATGGGACTCATTATTAGTGTGCACTTTCGATTTTGACAGGGTGAATAGAACTTAAAGCTTCAAGGTTGGTGATAGTTTAACTTTCTGTACCATTGGGCAGATTAGAGTCCAGTGGAAGAATTTCTACCTTCATCAATTTGTGATATACTGTGACGATCATTTATTGTTAATTATGATAAATGTCATACTTCCAACAATCCTGAACTCCACCAGTCTCAACTTTTCACTAGGAATCTAGGAAAATCCTGAGGTTAGTCAATCAGAGGGTTAGACATTTACCAACCTGAAGCGCCACGGGTTGAATCTAGGGTGCGTACTACTGTGAAGTATCATACTAAAACAAAGCATTTGTTTAGTGCTCTCTAATATACCAATATCAATTTATGACGAAGCTTATCAAATAAGTCAAGTAATAATCTCTACAGAAGCACCTCCATTACTATTATTTTTTTGTTTTTACTTTATACCCATTATCTAATGTGTGCAAAAGTTATTCTTTTTTCTCTCTCTCTTTTATTGATTCAGTACAAAATGTCAAGTTTCGTATTAGAAAAAAAATAGTGTCAGCAATAAGGATTGAATAACTTTCAAGTAGTTTAGTTTAATTCAACTACATGAAATAGTAAAAAGAAATGTTTGCATATTACCTCAGTAAACGATTATTCATACTGTATATCACAATAGTCAACTAAATACGAATGAAGTAACATTGTATGGTAGTTCTACGAAAAATACTTTTGTTGTTTGATATGTTAGATCTTTTGTATTAAGTGCATTTTAATCGACGATTTATTGTCGAGTATAGATATGATGGTAGATTTCATTTCTTCAGTTTTGGTATTCAACAAACTGCAGATGATTGAATACAAAAGTAGAAAAGAAACCTAAAGAAGAATATATCCAAATTACAATGGAATCTGTTTGATAGGATACAAATGAGTTTTGGATAGAACGCGATATAACTGAAATCTACCTTAGTCGACTATCACTTTAAGTATCTAAACAGTAAATCCAACTCGGAACGTGTTCTAGCTAAGAAGCATATGGAAATCCTACGTCAACTTAAAGTCAATGGTTATTTAATAATGATAAGGCCAGATAAGAGCTCTATAGTAGTACTTATTAACAGAAACGATTATCTAGAAAAAAGAGCGCTGTTCATTGTGATGAGGCTAAATTTCAAGAAAAGACTGACGATACGTAACGACACATCTACTAAAATAGAAAAAAGCTTACAGATTCACTTAAGAAGGTTAAATAACAAAAATTTATATCGGGGGGGGGGGAGTTCTTTTTTAAATGCTTAAACCTAATGGGATAACAACACCAAAACTATAAGCCTTGCCAAAAGTACACAGTAATGGCTTACCTCTGAGACTACTATTAAACATAACTAATTCTGCTTATCATACTACGACAAAATGGTTTATGAAAATCCTGAAACCATTACACAAAAGCCATTTTGGAATTAGTCAACAAAAAAACAAAAGATTTGGTAGTTGATAACAATTCAGCGGTATCAATAGATGTATCATCTTTGTTCACTAAGATTCCCATACCAGACACAATAGTTTTTATATGCAGCAAACTAGCAAAAACAGATGTAAAAACTAGACTTCCAGTTTTGACTCTAATAAAGTAAATCCTCCGACACACAATAAACATAAACATTCAATTTGATAATTAGTTTTATATTTAATCAAATGATGTCACAATGGACATCACCATTCGACCTAATTCTCGCGAATTTCTCCCTGTCAAAAAATAAAATGATCCACTCAAAAACGAAATCATTCAACTATCATTCTATTCTCTCTGTTTATACGGTACATTTATAGTCTTCACAAATGAAATAGACAATAATGGTATGCTTAAAAGATTCAATAACTTTCATATATCGATCAGTTTTACCTTGGAAAAAGAGCACAATATCTCACTCTTAGAGATCTTATTGACACGATGAATAGATTGTATACTAAAATGTAGCATAAATGTAAAATCAACGTTGGATTGTAGATATACTCATCTGTACAGTTCTCTACCACTAAGATACAAAATGTGGTTTAGTAAAAAGTTTAATACTACGCGCTAGATGTATGTACTTTGAAGATACTTCATAAGATGGATAAACTACCACTCGTAGCATACCCTGCACAAATGCATACCCGTTGAAATCATATGACACAAACAAAATCATAATCGGGAAACACGTCTAAGAGAGCCAATTTTTCTCAGAATTCCTGCATGAAAATTTTAGTGAAGTCATTACATAATAGATTAATAGACAATCCCAATCTGTTATATTTAACTGAAGTAATTGTAAAAAAGGCAGATATAAATCAAATTAATGTGCACGAAAAGATACTGTAGTTAGTTTAATTTTGCCTTAGTAACTACTTCATATCTGAACTTTACTGAATTAATCACTTGTACCCATCATTACATAGATTATGCAATTTATTTTCTAGATTATGTATCTGTGCTCAACTCTCTCCTAAAATCTCCCTATTTTAAATTTATAAGTAAACAACAGTTAGTGCCCCTACCTAACTAAAACACATATGCGATAAATGTGGTTTCATTGTGTAGGTGTGATTCCTTATCTCTGTTATCACATATTACAGGGAATATATTATGCTTATATGTAATTAAACTCATATACATAATGTGAAATAATATAATGTTACTGAGTGTTAACTATTTACAACAACGAATTCATCAACTCAGATATTATCGTAACCAGGTGTGTTATACTGTGTCAGCGCACCCTTCCAATATTCATCGGCTTTCAGAGTTACCCAACTTCGATCACTCTGTGATATTCAACAAAATAAATATCTGTCACCATAAAGCAAACTCATCTGAACTAAATTAATCATCTAACTAATGACCAACTTCCAGATATTCCTGAACTTTCAGTGAGAAGTTTGGACTGAGGTATTTATGACTTAAAGCACTCTATAGAGCGCTCTATAACATATACTGAATGAAGTGAGAATCGTACTATTGAACGCCAGCTGGCCAAGTGGTGCTGAAGCGAAGGATAGGCGTTAGATTCTCTAGTGGAATGGGTGATGAGCTCTATCAAAGAGTCTGTTACTATGACGAAACAACCTTCGATTATCCCAAAACTTACAAAGTTATCCAATCGAGATTAACAAAATGAAATATTATCAAGTGATATAAAACTAATCAAACAATGTTCCTAAAACAGTAGCTACAGTTTGTTAATCATGGTTGACATTTTAACTTTGATTTCATTTGGACATCGAGCAAACTATAAATGGGTTATACAATGAAGTATAGAATGAGAGAACAGGATTTGTCATTTCCTAATCACATTAATTACAGATACGTTTATTTCTGAACTAAATATCATCTAACTAATGACCAACTTCCAGATATTCCTGAACTTTCAGTGAGAAGTTTGGACTGAGGTATTTATGACTTAAAGCACTCTATAGAGCGCTCTATAACATATACTGAATGAAGTGAGAATCGTACTATTGAACGCCAGCTGGCCAAGTGGTGCTGAAGCGAAGGATAGGCGTTAGATTCTCTAGTGGAATGGGTGATGAGCTCTATCAAAGAGTCTGTTACTATGACGAAACAACCTTCGATTATCCCAAAACTTACAAAGTTATCCAATCGAGATTAACAAAATGAAATATTATCAAGTGATATAAAACTAATCAAACAATGTTCCTAAAACAGTAGCTACAGTTTGTTAATCATGGTTGACATTTTAACTTTGATTTCATTTGGACATCGAGCAAACTATAAATGGGTTATACAATGAAGTATAGAATGAGAGAACAGGATTTGTCATTTCCTAATCACATTAATTACAGATACGTTTATTTCTGAAATAAACTACCTAATACCTAATATCTAGTCTAATTCATGTTAAATGATCAATGATTTGACATATTCCTTTTAAAATAGGCTAAAGTTCAAATGATTCGACAATAACTCATTTAAATTAAAAGGGAACTAGAAATGGCAGTCTAAAAGAGTATTTTTAGTTATTTCAACAGGGACATCTGTATCAAACTGATGGTTCACAGTAATGATTAATCTTATGTTTTAGTTCGAAGTAAATATGAAATTTATACAATATCAGTGTATGTTGTTAGATCAGATGAATCAAAGTGAATGGGTAACTTCCAAAAGTTTACTTCATATATTTTGATTGTATTTAAACTGAATTTATTATTTGTATTATCTGTATATTCCTTTCACCAGCTGTAGCCTCTCATTTAACCTATTAATTATCATTATGTCATCTTCTATTGGTGAACTATAACTAATTGATTGTATACACCTTACCCTGATTCATTATTATGGTTGTCTTTGTTCAGTATTCGTTCTATTTTTCTCATTGGTTGGCTGTGCTATGAGGATTTATATGTATGTAAAGAAATGCTTGAAATATAAATGAACTATGTCAGATTGGCTGAATTATCTTTTCTTCTGTCCGGCTTTGTGGATTAGCAATATTAAGGAAAACATACAGGCATAAACCAATTAGTCATGATAGCTAGTTAACTGGATTTATTATAGAAAGTTTATTATTCTGTATACAAGACAAGACATGTTTAAACCAGTTCAGTCTACTTAGAAATTGGTCAAGTATCTAGATATAATACATATATCTCTAAAGGTATATACCTTTCTTGGTCGAATAAATGATACATTTACACATTTTCTATGAAGTACGGTACCTAGTGAAACGATTATTAATGGACTTAACTACTAAAAAGTAGTATACATTACATTGAAGAATAAAGTTGACTAGGGTCTCGTAATAATTCACAACGTTTAGTTTGTTTTCTTTGAAACTAAAAACACGTAAACTAATAATCTGTTATTTACAATTTGAAGTGTTTCTTTCAATCTTTTAATGATGACAAATTATTACGACTTATCAGTATTGTTAGGCCTTCATGTATTTAGACGTGAAGTTAATCATCCTTTCAACAAACCCAATGTTATGACGTGATGAAAAGAAGGAGGAGGGTGATGATTTTGGTTGGTGGATGTGGACACCAATGAGATGTGTGCCTAGTTGAGAATGTACGATTGACCTAAGCCCATTCACCCCCCTAGGCCGACAATAGGACAACCAGAATTGAGAACAGGAAGACTGAGAGAACGAGAACCAAAAACCGGAGAACCAGACCAAGGTCCAAGGTCCTATTATATTTTAATCATGCATTTATATATACATAAAATCAGACCACACAGTAAGCCAATCGGAAATCTAACATTGATACAGAACAAAAGAAATAGTGGTAGTGAATGGGGAGAACTTGTACACAAATAAGTAGACGTAGTCCGTAATAATAAACAATACATAAAGAATCAATACACTACATGAGAGAACCGGGCAAGGGGAACATAACAGTCATAGAAATAAAATGTTATCACTGTCCACAGTTATAATAAATGAAATAATGTTCTAAATCACAGTTCCCGAAGATAGCCAATTTTCATTAGGTGCCCGGCATATCACCCAACGACACTTTATTAACACTAGATTCTATATATAAATCTAATAAGAAGGTAACGCAGTGTACTAGTTTAATATAGACACTTTTTGGTGGTTACATCAACAATACATCAATGAAACTGGTTTGTATCGATGTGTGTGTGTATATATATACAGAGGAGGGGTGATGATTACAAGTAACACTGACATTGTGATCGATATTCACTCTATTAATACGATATCTCCGAAATGAATTAAAAGTTACTGTTTGATGTAGATAACCGTCATATTATTACTACACTTCAGCTTTAGACAGAAACTGTTATCCTGATCACATTCATTATCAATTTTAATACTTATTGATGGTGTTCGATATTGACGAACTGTGAAACAAAACTTTATTTCCGATTATAATGTTAATTTAAGTTGTGATAATTTGTCAACGCAATCATAAAACATTAACATAATACTGTTAAAATTTATCCGAAAGAACGGTGTTTGAATTCGATATCAATGCTACTTAGAAGCAGAAAATGTCAAAAGGCTATTCCGTCCTAGTAGAGGAGACCCGTAGCACCGCATACTCATGATTAAAATGGAAAGTTGGGTCCAGGATGTTCATTATTCATAGAGAACACTTAGCCGTCAGATCACTGACTCTCTATTTAATGGTTGATATTTCTAACTTTAGTAAAATGTGACTAGTGGAGTTCATTTATGTAGGGTTTTAGGCAGTTATTAATCAATAACAAAGGATAACGTCATACAGTATAATGTAAAGTGTCAACCATTAGATGGTAGCTATATAGTCCACTGGTTAGGAGTTTGCATGTTTCGAATTTGCTTAAAATACACTTCTAATGTCTGAAACAATGGTAAGTGAAATTTAAAATAAACCAATTACGGTTACCATAGTAATAGCTTTGTTCACGAATTAAATACTGTCATTAGTTATGCATATACTTAATCTTATCTGATCGAATAGTGTGCGGTGATAAAGCTATTACAATTCGTAAATAATCTGTACGAATATGAGCTTAACAACCTTTAGTTCTAAGTTTACAATTAGACTACTGAGTCCAGACGATCACACCTAAGCAACCGAGACTGATCTTTTACAGTCTATGACATATAAACTAGAAGATTTAAGTACATTTTAATTATATTTGTACAAGTGTGACTGTTCGGACCCAATAGTCTAGTAGTAAATGCAATGGCGTTCGGCATGAAACTAATGAATTTTGAGTTCCAACGTAAACATCAATACTGGAATGCAAGTACATCTAGCTGATGAGTCCAAGATTTGACGAAATGCACATCCTGGATTCCACTCGCCAAACACAATCTAATTCAAATAAATTAATCTTCATTTTAAGGACTTTGTTAAAAAGCACTAAATATATCATGATTATGTATATATGTTTTAATTACTGAGTGAGATTTCAAATTTATACTAATTCACGATTTGTTATTACTGCCTTAAACCCTACCTTGTTCTATATACGATGCAACTATTTTACTCACTATATCACACTAGAAGTTTAAGAACCTAATGACATGTTGTCCATTATGGAGAAAATGAACAGTTTAGATATGAACTTTGGATTTAATGGCGATATTGGTAGTGATTTAGTTGAATATCAGTTGATGATGTCGATTCGAACTAAGTTTTCCACAGCTGATCTTAGTAAATGTTTTATATGCTGACCACTAATATGTTTTCAGTTTAAAGGACAACTTCCTACAAGTGACCAAGTACATGTCCATCTATCAGTTTAACCACTTCATCCATGTATGTATGTCATACGATGAGACATCTCCTTCCCCATATCCGAGAGCATCTCACATCAAAGCTGAACAAAGGGCAGTGCAGATCAATCACAACTATTCTACAATACATACTAAATTGAGGGCAATTATCCTCAGACCCATCACACAACATATTCTACAAAATTCACTAGCCTATACCAAAAGGCCCATTTTAGGAAAATACTTCGAATTATCAAAGAATTGGCTACCCATACTTTGGAGCCTGATTTATGCATACTAAAAGGATATGTAAGATCGCTTTATTTAACATGACATTACTTTAGACTTTGCTTTATCCAATTTATTTATTTGCATGTGCTTTCCACTTTTTTCATATCTCATTCATACCTCTAGTCACGTTCGTCATTATTATTGCAATAGTAATTATTATTATCACCTTATAATTACAATGACTATCTCTATCCCTATTTTCTACATATTCATTCACCCTAATTGAACAATAATCAAAATTACTTTATCTCCACCCTACTGATTACACACTTTTCATGTTTTACAAATCCACTCCTACAATAATTTACTGATCATTTAATAGGAAACTAGGTGGTTAACACCTTTCACATGATAACTAATCAATTCCTCACAATTATTAATTAATTCATAATTTATCACATGCATATAAATACAAGTGTACAGTTAGACAATGAATTCGTTAAAAGTGGTCTCATGACCAAAATCTGCGATTATTGATGTGTACGACCAATTAGTTGATAATGAAAGTGTCTAGCCGGTCCTTGTCTGGTTGCCCAGTGCCCACTCATTCACAGTCCGGTGAATCAACCAGATAAATCACATTTTATTTCAAGCATTCCTTTATATATGCAAAAAACTGGACCATTCAGTCAACCAATTAGGAATTTAACATTAATATAAAACAGAAGAGATAATAGACTGAATAGAGGTAGCGTGTACACAACTAATTAACTGTAGTTCATAAATAAGAGATAATATGCTAACAGTAAGTATACTAAATGGGAAAACAGAGAAATGGGAATGTAACTATGATGAAAACAAAATGCTTAAGTTACGAATAACTAAAATAATCCGAATAGTTTTCTAAAACATGATTTTGATAGCATGTGTTATTGTTCTTTCATCGTTCAACATAAAAGAAATGAGATCCTGTCGCCGAAGAAAATAAATCATATTTAAGCGAGGGATTTTTTGATAACACATTATCATGTAAATTGCTTTCAGTATAAATTCAAATGAAGAATACATTCAAATTGAATAAAATTTCAATTCCTGCATAAATAAACAAAAGACGAATTGGCTGAATTGGAAATATCAACCGTTAGGAATCGACTCAGTGGTCCAATGGTAAAGCGTTCGCCGTGGAGCCAGAAGGTACTGGGTTCGATCCCCGACGGGGTCGTGGATGCGCACTGCTGAGGAGTCCCATACTAGGACGAAACAGTTGTCCAGTTCTTCCAGGTGATCAATGGTTGTCTGATTCATATCAATTCGTGATATCAAAATTGAATTAAAAAGACGAAGAGTTACAATAAACAAGATTACGTATGTGTTCAAATGAAACTGATCTTTTCTGCAAAAAAAGAAGAAATGAAAGAACATCAACATAATACAACATATTCAGTCTTCTTTAAAATAAGGGAATGTAAATTTATTTCTTAGAACTGTTCTTCATCTGATTTATGTGTTTTCTGATGTATCTAATTTGCTAACTGCTAAAACTAAGTAGATTACAAATATTGATTAGCTATGCTTTAATTCAATCATTAAAATAGATTATTTGAGTTTAGTTTGTTAGGATCTAAACTAGTCTTCTTTTGTATCTAAGTGGTATAAAAATGTGGAAATAAGTATATTGTTCACATGACGATTTAACTGTGTCTAACTATTATTCTAGTTAACTGGATATCTAATTATCAAATGCTATTTAAGGTAAAACTGACTGATAAGTGGATGTTTAAATAATTTGAATACACAGTTTATAATGAAAGTTAACAGGTCATCATATTCTAGGAATAAAGTTATTTTAGTCAAATACCAAAAAATTGAGTTCTCATATTACAAAAACTTCAAACGCTTGACATCAATCCAAAGTGAACATTAACTGAGTTATCCTGTTTTCTATAGTTCAAACACATTCTATAAAAAGAAATCAGTAGGTAAAGCTAGGAAACAGGACTATAATTCCTAAATAGTTGAAGTGTAGTGGTTGACTGGAGAGATAAGTGTTAAGTTTAGCTGTTTGTATTCGTCATAAATTAATGTTGATTGAATACAAGTGAACAGCTGTTTTATCTTTCTTGGTAGTGAGCTACCTTGACTCCCTGGATAAAGAACAAAGACAACAAACAATACAAATTTCTCTAAGGCAATTATATCAGTGCAGTTATGAATCACCAATTAATATTTAATTAATTCTACTTTTATTTTCGGGGGGGGGGGAGGGTGAAGAAATTTTATTTTACAATAACACATCGTGTATAAAGCTAGAATATTCAAGACAGAGAATCGATGCAAGAACTGCAACGTTTCTGCTTAATCCTAATTCCTAACTTCTGAATCCAACGTGAATACCTCATTGTATCGACTACAAAGGTTTATTATTTGTTGGCCTCATTGATGATATGATTATTAGTTTACTAAAGTATACTCCGATTTCCAGCTTATGTGTTTTTCATCCATGAAATATGACCATAATCTATTATAATTAGAGTGTAACTGAATCTTACCGTTGATTTGTCATGGACTGAAATTTATCAATCCTTGTTGCCATATGAGTAGTCCAAGTGGACTGCTTCGATATAGCAATAGTTCACAAGTATTGTATGAGTTGGATTGTGGACGGCAGGTGGGATTCATGATGCGTGTTTTAGCCAGCTTGAAAAATACTTGTGAACTATCATTATATTGAGGCAATCCGGTTAAGATGCACATATGGCAATATAGTCTGGTTAATTTTAGTCCATGATAAATAAACGGAAAGATCCATACACATTCTAGTTATATATACACACCGATTGCACATGTGTCTGGACTCAGTTCCCTAATGATAAACATGGTGGCGTTTGGCACGAGACAAACTGGGTTTCAGTCCCGTGTGGACATCAACACTGGGAAGCGGGTACATTCATCCGACGAATCCCAAAGAGGACGAAACGCGCTTCCTATCTTCCGTTTGCCAGACACAATCCATTTCAAGAAAATGAAAACTATCAAGTATACCATATAAATTAAATTCCCGTCTAGAGCATACTAATAGCATATCGGAGGAAAGCAATTCCTCTTTATGTATTCAGAGATTATAAGCAGCAAAGAATTGTTTTCAATTTCAACTAGTTTTTCATCCACTTTCTAGTCAATTTAATTCAAAGAGACATAAAAACTGAAACTTCAGAATCTACACTAAAGGAGTTAATCCTCAGGTGCACAATAGACTTAAATATTCCGTTTAATAATAAATTCTATGAACAATCAGATGATATAGCAATTAGATTACCATTAAATACATTCATCGAAACAGTTCTATGAAAAAAAGTAAATCAATCAGTTGTCAGTCTATTCTTGTTATACAAGCGACATATTTATAGTCTACATAAATGAAATGATCAAGAATGGTATGCTTGAATGACTCAACAGCTTTTATGCATCAATCAATTTTACCCTAGAAAAAGATTACTACGATAAAATCTCGTTCTTAGACATCTTATTAACACAAAGAATAGATGATACATTGAGAAGAAGTAGAAAAATCAACATCGGTTTATCAATATACTTATTCTTATAGTACTATACCATTAAGATACAAATGGAGCTTAATGAAAAGTTTAACACATCAAGGTAGATGCATATGTCCTGAGGATATTGTAGACGAAGAATTAGATACTATTCGTAGCATGCTCAACACGAAACCATTACCTGTTGAAATTGACAAATAAAATATGATGTATGCTGAAACGAAATCAGTAAACATAACCTATCTTTTGAAACCAAATTTTCTCAGAGTGTGATTCCTGGATGACAATACTGATATAATTACGACATAATAAATAAGAAAGGCGTTGCAAAAGACATTCACTGAAGACATAACCTATACAATATTCTACAATCATTCTGCCACCAGAACATAAAATAAGGACAAACTTACTGAAATCTCTTCATCTATGTATACATACGAAATTAACTGAGCCTGTAGATTAGAATGAACTTGTATATTCCCGTTAATCTGTTATAAACTGAAGCTGGTCAGTCTCTGTTGCTATATGTGTATCCTGAGCCAACTGCCTCAATATAACGTTATTCACAAGCATTATTTAAGTTTGGTTGTGACTGACAAATGGAATCCAGGACGCGCGTTCCGTCCTATTTGGGACTCATTGGCTGAATGTACCTGCATCCCAATGTTGATGATCACACTGGGATTCGAACTCAGTTCATTTCGTGTCGAACGCCACCGCTTTCACCACTAGACTACTGAGTCCAAAGAGGCATACTTGCGCGATGGGCACATTGGCATTAGGATGAACTTGTACGAAGCGCGCGTCCTGGACTCCACTTGCCAGTCACAATCCAACTTATGTAATGCAATTGTAGAGCTAGTTGCATTAGGCTCACGATTCAGCAAGTCCTTCATAAAATCCTCGAACATCCCTCAGCGTTGCTAAGTGAAAAACAACTACTGTGAGTAAATAAATAGACATGAATGTTAAAATTAGAATGTTATTAGTTGAATATAAACCAATTGATATTTGGGATGAGTCCCAACGTCCTATCTAGCCTATTAATTTAATTTTGTTGCTTATATTCTCCGCTGCGTACTAGTGAAAAACTGTTTTGTCCTAATATGAGACTACTCAGCAGTTGAAAACTTTGATTCTATGGTGAGATCAAACTACAAATACTTAGTTGCATTAAATTCCAATCTCCATAAAACTAGTCCAAACTAACTATCGACTGTTACTATATCATATCACAAATATGCAGTAGAACTAATTGATTATAAACATTATCACTCTGTTTTATTTTCTACCGTCAATGTAGTCGTCTTGATACCGATTCTTGAAAGCTTATTTTGTTAAACATTCGATAGTTCAGAGTTAATTCTCTAATGTATTCAGTATAAAAATCATATATGTTAGTTTTTATGCAGTTTATTTAGTTAATGATTTTCCTTGATCATTATGATTTCATTGATGAACTAAGATAAATGATCTCGATCAGCTTCTTCCCTGGTTCAACGCTAAGGATCAAAACACACTGACAGTGGGCTGAGTATAAGTGGTTGTGCTGAGAATTGTATAGTATCTGGCGGATCATCAAGGTTTCCATGTTCATACTATTATCAATAAATTCATTATTCAAAATTCTACCTAAACTGTAAAAGACATGAAATATTATGGAGATTACTAATTAGTTTAATGTATTGACTATGTTGATCTCGATGGATAAAATATTGGTGATTATGATAACTGCAGCATCTCAAGGCAAGTATGGAATACAGTGGACAACATGGATGCAACTAGATGACTTGGACTATACAGATGAACTAGCTCCACTATTCCAAATACAATAACAAATGAAGGTGAAGACGGACAGTGTAACAGCAGCTTCTGAAGCAGTAGGCCTAAAGAAACACAAAGGGTAAAGCGAGATCTTTGTAAACAACGCAGCAAAACGAGAGCAAACCAAATCACACTTCACTTAACAGAGAAGTTCTGGAAGATGTGGAACTCTTATATATCTGAGCAATAATATCAATGGTAAACAAAAACAATATGATAAAAATGTGAAGACAGGGATTCGGAAGGCAATGACAGGATTTCCACAGTTCAAAAACATCTGAAACGCAAACCAACTGTCAGCGAACATCAAAGCCAGCATTTTGAATAGAAATGTGAAAATAGTTCTATTGTATGCAGCTGAAACTTGTAAAACCATTTAAAAGATACAAATATTTATAAACAGTTTTCTACACAAGATACTTTGAATCCGTTAACCAGTTGCCATCAACAACAACCTTCTGTGGCTGAGAACAAATCAGTCGACTAAAATGCATCTGAGGAAGAAATTAGTAAAAGACACTGGAGGTGGATAGGAGACGCACTGAGGAAATCACCAAACTGCCTAGCAAGACAAGCACTAACCTGGAATCCTTACGACGACAGGAAAAGTGGTAGACCAGATAATACATCACACCAGGTATTGGAGGCAGACATAAAAAAATAATCAGCGTTTGGGTAGAACAGCAAAAGAAGATTTGAGAACAGAGTTGGTTGTAGAATGCTGGTTTGGTGGCTTATAGTCCATGTGGTGATGGTAGAGAGTTAGGGTAACATAATATCGACTGATTGACTGACTGATTGATATTCACTTTCATTCAGAAGTTTTCGATAACTCAAAGATGATTGCCTGAATATTCAACAAGTTAACAGCATAAGTATCTTTAAATCAAATTCACAGTAAGTAAATCGATTATGTTAACGTGTTTTATTTTAAATTAGTATAAAATCATTAATATCCTGAATATACTTATTTATTCAACTAACCTTAAACAAATTATACTACTGTAATTAGTAGTAAGTAGAATAAGCAACGACAACAACAACGACAACAACAACAACAACAACAAGAATAACTGAGAAAAACAAAACCGAAAGAAAAAAAATGAATAAGAAGTAGTATTATAACCAACTCAACTTTCATAGTCAAATAAAGCAATGAAATATGATATATGACCTGATTTCATTATTTCCTAGTTTGTATATGAATATAAAATAGGTTCCTGGTTTCATGAAAAGGAAAAAAAAACAAAAACAAAACAGTTTACAGAAAACCTAAAATGAAAATGATTAGCTTTAACTATATTGATGCTAATTCTCTTTTGTTTAGTATAGATATACATTCAATGGATTACATTAGAATAAATGAAAGAAGCGAATAAAAAGAAGAAAGATCATTTGGATTTGCATTATTCTCGTACGTGAATATAAATTGTGTTATTTACTATAAATGGAAATAATCTAATTCTGTTTAATAATAAGAATTTAAAGTAGTTAAGAGTAATTTACAAAACAATTGACGTTAGATAGAACAGAATAAAACTCCGCCTGGAGCCCCCCCCCAGGGTTGCTCCCGGTTCCAAGCGCAGATAAAGGAAGAGGGTTGGGGATGAGGTTAACAAACCCATACGGTAAAACAACAAACTTGCTAAAAAAAACGCTAACCAGTAAAAACCTCTATAACCATTTTAACTCTGCTCTGGGAGTAGGAAGGCCTGATATGACGCCTCATGTAAAAGCCGAGTTCTTTCGGAAGCCATGTAACCGATGCCCCTTCCAACCAGACAATTGATGTTATGTAGAACAGAATAAACGAATAACGTGAATCTGTATTCTTCTGTTTTTCAATCTGATTATAATGTTAATAGGTTCAAATAAAAACATTGAATAATGACATAACTTATGATGATGTAGTTTAAAGTTGAATTCATAATATGCAGATATTTTGAAAGGTTGAATTAT
This sequence comes from Schistosoma mekongi, assembly GCA_034768735.1. Lineage (NCBI taxonomy): Eukaryota > Metazoa > Platyhelminthes > Trematoda > Strigeidida > Schistosomatidae > Schistosoma > Schistosoma mekongi. Next base: position 6,400,171 of record CM068305.1, read on the forward strand.
CAAATTTACTGAAAAATTTCAATTATTAATCTGTGATGAATTCAATCAATCTAAAACAAAATATCAATCTTTATAAGCCACTTCAGTTCGTTGACAATAATCAGCTTACAGGTGATAAACTTCATAATATTTTTGATGCTCTAGTGAGAAGTCATGACTTCTGTGAGTTCGAAAATATCGAAGTGAGACAGTTATGCTAACCAATGATCGTTGCACTGTATTACAAAATTGACGAAATGTAAATCTTTTAATGGAACCGAGACTAGCCCAATGGTGTTGATGTTTCAGATTGATCAATGACGAATACATACAAATAACAAAAGCATCTCAAATCTATTGTTACTATTATTTATGTTTACTCACCATCACTTATTGTTGTTGATTTTACTTGCAAATTAATAACTTTAATCAGGAGCTACGTGGAGATGTAAACTTCGTTTAGTGTGTATTTTGACTGGACCGTACCAGTGCTTGTTGCTACACAGAATATATTTGCAACAATTGAATCACTTAAAAACTATCAAAAGTTGAATAGTTTTCTATTTAACTTACTTTTATCGCTCAATCGTTTATCATGATTACATAATACACTGATTATTCCAGAACTAAGATAACTAATCTGCCTTGAAGTTGGTAATAACCATATAGAATTTTTTTGTTAATAAATATATAGTAACTAGTTTTCCATAGCCTTAAATTCATATTAAGTGGTAAATATTCATTAATCCTTTTAAGTGCATAGTGTAAGCAGTTTACTGAATTACACTTTGTATACCATTGCTATTCACTCTCTTGCTGTTTTGTATGAAAGCAAGTTACTATATAGACATCCTAACTAATTTCAGTGTTATTGGTGTCCAGTGTTATTTTATGTGGTCCAGCTAGTTTAATTTTAGATCTTGTTCATTACCTTAATACGAAAGGTACATATTTAAATTATATCCAACAAACATATATATGAATCTGATGTGTGGAATCTGTCTAAGCAGACAATCACTTAATACTAGAAACTAGTACCGTACATCCGTCTCTCCCTGATATTTAACTTTTCAGCAATGAGCATCTACGGTAACACCAAAGAATCGAACCTAAGATCGTCAAGTAGACGGTTAATCGTATCGCGAATAGACTGGGTTACAAATTCCAATTATTGGAAACCGGCATTCTCGGCAATTTAATAGTTAAGCGTTCACAACAATACCCAAATATTTTGGGCTTTATTCCTATAGATACATCCTGCTGAAGTATGTCATACTAGGATGTAATAACTATTCAGTCCCAGTTTGTAGTTTTCAATGGTTGTCTAACTTAGATCAATTTCTGATAGCAAATGTCGTATTTCTCAGAGTTCATTGTTGACCAAATAGTACGAATAAATAAGTTTTTAATTAATCAGCTTCTAATAGCATTTTGAACTTACACTTCACATTTAGTTGTTATTCCCCTAATGGATTTGTGAATGAGTATTGCTTAAGAGTCCCACATTAAGACGAAACAGCCGCCAAGTGCCAGTTTCTGGTTTTCAATGATTGTCTAACTCAGATTAGCTGATGATATGGAATCCAAAATGAGTCAATAAATCCACATTATAATGAGAAACCAAAAAATCTTTCTGAATTAACTACTATAAGCTCAAATTCAATTACATGTTTCAATGACTCTTAAAGCAGAAATCAAATGTTTCCTGAAGAGTCTACTCTGCCTAATGTGTTTATTCATTATCAAGGTGAAGTCACTGTAATGGATTTCAAACTTTTTTCGACTTCAAGTTCCAATTATCCGATTGTCACTGTTTCACGCTTGTATCATTCTGAATTTCGATTAATTGCTTCATTATTAATTGTTAGTGTACTTGACGTACTAACTAAGTAGTCAGCTTACCCTCTTCTTTAACTCTGCCTCCTTCATAGTCTTCTTAACCAAATGATCCTGAACAGACAGGAATATAAAGTACCTTCTTTATAGATGCAAACTGTTATAAGAATTAATTTGTAAGGTTACAAAAAACAATTCATAAGGGTCACTGCAGAGTAAAACCTCAAGTATTTACATGATATCACCTTCTTAGTATTTAGGTAAAATCAACCAATCTGCCATCATCACATTCATTTGTTGTAAGTTACTATATAAGTAAGTCAGTAAAATAATGCATAATATTTTCAGTAACACTAAATATATTGTTATACTAAACACTAAACTGTATGTTTTATCACTGTTTCATATTTGAAGTTATACTTAGTAAGTTTGTTCTTGGTTAGGAGTGAAACATATTGCGAATTGGAAAGTACTTTTAATCACTAATATATAATTTAATTCTCGTAGTGATTGCTGATTAAATGCCGTGTCTATTTAAGCATGTACTACTTTCAAATTCCTAAACATAAACTACACTTAACTTTATATTAGAATGTGTTTCGATCTTCCTGTTAATTTATTATGGACTGAAATTGACTGAGGAGTTCCAAAGAGAACGAATTGTGCTTCATGGATTCCGCTTTCCAATTACAATCCAACTCAAACAGTACTTGTGAACTATTGATATATCAACACAATCCACTCAGATTGCAGATAAGCTAACAGAGACTGGTCAATTTAGGTCCAATGACAAATCAACGTAAGGATTCGAATACATTCTAACTATATATGCATGCGCGTTGTACAAGTGTGACTGTCTAAACTCAGTACCATGATGGCAAGTATGGTGGCGTTTGGCACGAAACGAATGGAGTTCAAGTCCCAATGCAAATACTAACACTAAGATGCAGGTGCATTCAGCCGATAAGTCTCAAATGGGACGAAATGGGAGGGGGTCCTGGATTTCGCTTGCTAGTGACAATCCAACTCAATTAACTCCCTACTCAACTCTTTATGGTTATTTTTGATAGTTCACATAGTAACAGAAAAGATAGAAAAAATAATGACATACTATTAGAAATGAATGAATAATCTTCTTTAAAATCATTGTGTTAACAGTCACTTTTGATATTAACGTTGATAATAAAATAAGGTTTAACATCATTAAAGCTATTTCATGTACACTAAATATTATAGTTCGCTAATGTGTGTATCTGTCAAGCTCGCCAATATTTATGCTGATAGTGTAACTTCAACTACAAAATGAGTTATGGATAAATATGGAGGCAAATACTTTCTGGTAATCTAACGATTATATAAGCATTCTGTTAGACAGGAAATGTTCATTTCTTTGCTAATTTATAAATTACTAATATGTATGACAAGCCCTAACTTGGAAACCTTGACGCCAATATAAAAGAGAATGAACAAAGAATGCATGGAAACAACTGTGAAGAAAAGGGCATGACAGTGTTGGTTGGAGAATCGTTTTCAGCAGCCTGTGTTTTATGAATGGTAACATGCGAGTGTAATGTAGTGTTCTTACAAATTCAAATTGTTCAGGAGAACCCAAAATGGTCTTTTTCATCAGGGACATTCTCAGAGGAAGTGAGAACGATAAAATATCACTTTTGGCCAACTCAATATGTATTTTTTCAGCTTACCTGTTCCTATAATACACGTTACATTGGTGTAACGAAGTGGGTATTTAACAAACGGATATCCGAGCAGTAATCTACAAATTTACCTAAAGGTTATTGAAATTGACCAAGAGCTCAATTCATGAAAATTAAGTCTATTTAGTTTATGTTCAGCCCCTGGAATCAGCCTTGAAAATTATTTGCATAGTTAGAAGAATTGGTTTGAATGAAGTCCTGGACATAAATTTGTGTACAGTTGAGATGGTGGCAATTCAACAATTCTAGACTGATTTTTGCATTCACAAAAAATATAGTTAATTCTTGATTCCGCCCTGGTTTCAATAGCCCACCTTCCATTCAATTTCATTTTCCTTTTCTCATATGTTCTAATTGTTTTATAAGTTATTACCAGTACTTTTCCTTCATCTTATTAATATCTGTTAAACTGATGTTTATCTATTAAATTTCTTTTATTACACTATGAAGAATGTTATATTTTGATTGTTTTTCATCTGATACATGAGAAGTATAATTCATTTTAACAACTTCATTAAGGTGACAACTCAACACTTTCTAAGATGTTCATTTAAAGAAATGAACTCCCCTTCCTTCATGCATACACACACCAGTACATCTATTTGATTAGATACTTGAAAATGTAACTAGTTATTGATGTACTATAAAATATTTTCATTGAAAACGAACTATATTCTTCTTTGAAATATCTTTATGTTAATTTAATAATGAAATGAATTTCTTTAAATTAAACAATATAAAATATTTATTTTGTCAATAATATTACTCTTAGTAGTATTTATCTTTTGATGTATTGTTTACTCTTTTTTTTTTTCTTTTCTATTCTTTTAACAAATTGTATTACAAATCTCATGAGTATTAACCTTCAACAAGTATCTGACTATGTTACTATTGGTAACCAATAATGAAAATAATGTTTTTTGTTAATTATTCATTAATGATTGGCAGTAATCTCATTAAATTTGTATCATAAATATATATAAGGACCGAAATCTTTTTATTATTATTATTATTATTATTATTAGTAGTAGTAGTAGTCGTAGTAGTCGTAGTAGTAGTAGTAGTAGTAGTAGTAGTATTCTATATTGAAATGTATATAACTAAGAAAGTAGTTATATTTTATATTGTGGTAGTTATCATTGATAGTAATAGATGATATGTATGTTATATAATAAATTGAATACAGTAAGAATTCTATAAATAAATAACTGAACTGTGGTACATGAGTTTAAGTGTTTACTATGAGACTTGAATGTTTTTGAATAGATTCATATAACAACAGACTCAATATACATAAACAGAAAAAGAAGATTCTCAAATACAAAATAATGAACATCAATTCAATTAAAATTAACATATAAATTCTGGAAGATGTGGTAACTTTTACATATCTGGAAAACATCATCGATAAACAAAGGGGGGTTCAGATGTAGATATGACGGGGCAGATTGGCAAAGTAAGGGCGGCATTTCCACAATTGAAGAACATCTAGAACTCAAACCAACTGTCAGTGAACATCAAAGTCAACATTTTCAATAGTTCTATTGTATGCAGCTGAAACTTGTAAAACCATTTAAAAGATACAAATATTTATAAACAGTTTTCTACACAAGATACTTTGAATCCGTTAACCAGTTGCCATCAACAACAACCTTCTGTGGCTGAGAACAAATCAGTTGACTAAAATGCATCTGAGGAAGAAATTAGTAAAAGACACTGGAGGTGGATAGGAGACGCATTGAGGAAATCACCAAACTGCCTCGTAAGACAAGCACTAACTTGGAATCCTCAAGGCGACAGAAAAGGATGAAAACTCAAGAACAAATTTCATCGGTAATTGGGGACAGATATGAGTAGAATGAACATCATCTGGAAGAAACTGGAAGGGTGATTAAAGAACAGAGTTGGTTGTAGAATGCTGATTTGTTAGCTAATGCTGCAAGTGTTTAGAGGAGGGGTGGACAACATGCATTAATTGATTGGTCGTTGTCGACTCATGGGTGTATACCTCCATTGATGAGGCCTATAATGGGATGGAACAACCGTTCAGTAATTTTTAGCGATGTTTATCTGAAATCAATCTGTGATGATTGGATTCACTGACAGCTGATAACGTCAAGATCAGTTACTGAAGTGAACTGTTAACAAGGTATATTTATATTGAAAATTTACAAAATTTAATCATAATATTAGGTGACTGAAAAAGTAAACGACATAGTTTGAATAAAAGTTAAATGATGGTTTAAAATGATATTATGTATCGAAGTAAATTGTTTTACGAATTACCTTGGCTAGGAGAAATAATAATTCACAATAATCTACTTCAACAAACATAAGAGACGTGCATTGACATAAACTCATACCAGTGATCATATTCTAGTCAACAGAATTTACATACAAATAGTAATTAAAAGGTTTACAATGTACATTAGCGATAAATAGGAATATGTTTCTCTTCAATTCAGTGGCAGAGAATAAAGTCAGAAAATATTATGACTGAAACAGTAAAGGTATTTATCTAAAGCTAAAACTATGTAGTGATAAAATGATTCTAGATGCGTAAGTGTGGGGTGGAGTATACTATAATCAGTAGTCAATATAATGGCGAATATGTAGCCTATCTGACAACCAGTAAGTTAAAGACCATAGATTAAGTTAGCAGTTAATTATCATGAAATTATAAATGAGGTATTAGATAAGAAGCTATTAGGTCAAATATGGTGACTTCTGAATTATATTTTAAGGAATGCAAAACCAACAGAATAAGTCATATGATAAAATATATCTTTTCAGTATTACTGTGAAAGATACTTTGGATTAAGAGGTTACCCAGAGTATAATGACCAATAATGGCAGTAGGTAAACGACTGCCCTATAATAGCTGTAAGCTATTCTATGAACTGAGAATATACAATTACAAATATGATATAAGTTATTACATTAGTTACTAGGTGCTGTTCAATTAGTTTAAAACTATTTTGTAAGCCAACTTATGAATGCTTCCTTGAAGACTAATACTTTGAGAGTGACGTTTTGCAACCTGTTCGTATGCAATAATTATGGCATAAACTATAGTTTATGCTATAGTTAACTTTTGGGTTTCAATGTTCTAATGGCTTTTATGGTAAATGAGTAGTAGTTGTTATGTTTTTATACCGTGCTACTAGTAAATTAATAAGTAGTATGAGTGTTGTATATCAAAACATTTCAACATAATGACATCCTGCCGAGAACAACTGATATGTGAATATCTTGGCTACCAATCAGCTTACTTAGTAAATTTTCCTGATCAGTTACGAAATTCCGTTTCAATTAACTAAAGATTGACTGAACTGGATCGTTACAGTTCTTCAGAAAAATAGTGTAAACCCTTTTTTCCTACGACAGTTTAAATGATATCTTACAATCAACTTTATCTGAGGACATGAATGTTCAAATTGATATTCTTTAAGGTAAAAAGGTTATTAGAGATTAGTTTATGAAATGCTTTTGAACGATGAAGCACATATTTTCAACTTGGCTTAGTCAATTGTATTTATGATCTATTTCACTGTTTAGTTTTTCTGTTGTCATGTTACACTTTATTTAATCCATTTTGAGTAGTAATTTGTTCAAACAATAAAGTTCCTTTTCTATTTCCATCTCATTACTATGGAAACCCTATGCATGATGTAGCCCGTAAGTCAATTACAATATACTTTATTGTATCCGTCCGTTAGTATTACTTTAAGATTTCAAAACTAATCTCATAATCCATTTATTTCATGGTTTCGCTTCATCTGTTTTAGAACCTATTAAACTATATTAGTAACCAAACATAGTTCCCCTCTTTTATGCCTTTTTGTAAGAAATGAGCACCAGTTATAGCTGAATAATAGAATCGTTAGTCTTCTCAAGATTTGTGTTTCCAGACACTAAGCATATACCTCATAGCTGCTTAAGTTATTGGTTAACGCAAGTTACTGACTTAATTTACTTATGCCCGTTACCACTCCCAGAGGAGTATAAGCCGCTCACAATTATTTTCCATTGAACTCTATCTTTAGAAATCCTTTCGAAGTGTTTCCAGTTGCTGTTCATCCTTTTAATGTCTGCTTCCAATTCTCGACGCAGTGTGCTCTTTGGCTTTCCGCCCCTCCGTTTCCCAACAGGATTCCATATTAATGTTTATCTCGTGATGCAATCTGATGATTTCCTCGATGTTCGTCCTATGCATTGCGAACGCCGTTTCCTAGTTTCCTCTTCGGCTGGAAGTTGGTTTGTTCTCTCCCATAGTAGGCTGTTGCTGACGGCTACCGGCCAACGAACATTCAGTATCTTGCGTAGGCAGTTGTTTATAAATACTTGTACCCTTCTGATGATGTACGCAGTAATTCACCAAGTTTCAGCTCCATACAGCAGGACCGTCTTCACGTTCGAATTGAAGAGTCTGACTGAGGTTGGTTGACAGTTGTTTAGAGTCCCATATGCTCTTCAACTGTAGGAATGCTGCCGTGGCTTCACCAATCTTTGCCTTTACATCTTCATCGGACCCTCCTTTTTCATCGATGACGCTCCCCAGGTACGTGAAAGTATCCACTACTTCCACAGTTTCGCCATCAAGTTGAATTGGGTTGGTGCTCCCTGTGTTGTATTTAAGAATCGTGCTCTTTCCCTTATATATGTTCAGACCTACTGATGCTGAAGTTGCTGCTACACTGATTGTATTAAAACTTGTATTTGTTGGTGCGTATTTGCTGAGAGAGGTATATCATCCGCAAAGTCCAAATCATCGAGTTGCATCCTACTTGTCCATTGAATTCCGTGCATCCCCTCAGATGTGGAGGTCTTTATGATCCGGCCATCCACTAGAAGGATGAGAAAAGCGAGAGTAGGCAGCCTTGTCTGACTCCGGTCGTCACTGGGAATGCATTTGTCAGCTGTCCTCCATGAACGATTTTGAACTGTAGGCCGTTGTAAGAATTCTGGATGATTTTGACAAGTTTCTCTGATATGCCGTAATGCCGAAGAAGTTTCAATAGTGTTCTCCTGTCTACACTGTCAAATGCTTTTTCATAGTCAATGAAGTTGATGTACAGTGACGAGCTCCATTCAGTTGATTGTTCAACAATTATCCGTTGGTTCTGTGTAATGCTCAATTGAGACTAACTTGTGATTACTGCAAACAATAAATATTGAATGAATAATGGTGGGCTGTATTAGTCCCACACCACAAAGTGGTGAAAGCTTAGTCTGCATTTAGCAGCAGTATTCCCACTTCCATGAATTTGTGATGTAGCGCAATTAGTATTCACTAGGATTGGTGATAATGCCGTCACCCACCCTCCTCGACAAGTCAGAACAAACAACTAAACTTAGTACCAGTCTATTTCTATACATCTATCCCACCTCAATTAACCAGTTACAATTTATTCACCCACTAATGAGGCAACTATTCTTCCCTTTAGTTATCTCTACTTTATGCCATACTGATCACTGCATCATGACAGTTGATCATTCAACAATTCTTGGAAACAATATGAAAGAACTGTGCTTTTCCTGGAGTAGCTTTCGTCATTATCCGAATACACAGTTACAGTCAAAATGACCTAAATCAACCATTCTTATCATTATTAACATAGTCCTTTAATAAGAAAATACTAATATCTATAAAGATTGTGAGAGACTAATTAAATTAAAGAAACAAAAAATATATCTACTTGAAATCATCATGGAGGCTTCAAATATCAAGTTATCTGATAGTAGTTTATACAGGCAATACATTAACATAACGTATTAAACGGTATTTAGATAACATGTTTACCTCATTTGTATACTGTTTGTAATAAATATGGCACGGTTATGACACTTGAATACAGTTTTATTATTATTACTATTATTATTATTATATAAGTTGGATTGTGACTGGCAAGCGGAATCCAAGACGCGCGTTTCGTCCTATTTGGGACTCATCGGCTGGATGTACCTGCATCCCAATGTTGATGTTCACACTGGGATTCGAACTCAGTCCGCTTTGTGTCAAACGCCACAGCGTTCACCACTAGACTACTGAGTCCAGGCAGTCGCGCTTGTGCAACGGGCACATTGGTATTAGGAAGAGCTTGTATATTCCCGTTGATTTGTGTGACTGTTTGGACTCAGTAGTCTAGTGGTGAATGACAAGAGACAAGACAGTTACAACGTAGAACTTGGTACATGCGTACGTCAGTTCAAGTTGCCATGCCTCAATTAGCAGATAGAGATTAAATTATCGAATCAAATCCTAGAGTAAGGAAGGCAGTAGCAGAGTTAGTATTCATGGAACGGAACGGTGAATGAGGTGGTGTTTGACACAGAGTGGACTGAGTTCGAATCCCACTGTGAACATCAACATTGGGATGCAGGTACATCCAGCCGATGAGTCCCAAATAGGACGAAACGCGCGTCTTGGATTCCGCTTGCCAGTCACAATTCAACTTATATAATACTTGTGAAAATTCGCTATATCGAGGCGATCCGCTCAGGATGTATATATAGCAACAGAGATTGACCAGCTTCAGTCTATAACAGATCAACGGGAATATACAACTTTATCTTTATTATTATTATTATTATTATTATTATTATTATTATTATTATTATTACTGGGATGACATAGAATCACAAATATGCCATGTATCTAAAAGATAGATTTAAAGGACCTGCGTAGTAAGTTGAATATTCTAAGATTTTCCATGAAAAACATTTTGAATAGCTACTTGATAACAATTAAAAGCAATTCTATTAGAAAAAAAATAATAATAGTGATATACCAGGCACCTAAAGAAGATGGTTTATCTCCTAAGACTGTTTTCTTGATTGTATACAAGATGGACATTACATTCAGTTCCCCTTGACCTATCCTCCCATTTAACACACTAACTGTTGGTGTATCGTTTCTCATTGATGAATAACGGTTAATTGATTATGTATACGTTGATCCAGTTGATAGTTACTACTACTCCTATTTTGTGTTAATGTTCGTTTTCTAATTGGTTGACCGAGTGGTCAGATTTCAAGTATATATAAAGGATTGTCTAAAATATAATTTGATTTTCCCTGGTTGATTCAATGATTTGTGTTTTTCCTTATTTTAGCGTTGGATCAAGTGTACACATCAGGTAGACGTATAGGGACCTAGTAGGGACTCATAAGCGTTGTTATGGTAACCAGGTGCACACAAGACCATATAGATCAAGTACTCTCATACATCCAACTACAGAGCTATTTTTTACGTCATAATAAATAGTTGTATGTATTTTAATTAGAAGCATTTATAAGGTGTAAGCGTAGAATAGAGAAAACCAGCAAATAACTTGTTATCTGCCTTTTACGTTTTACAATATCTTTGTGTTCCATTGAACTTAAAAGCTAGTATTCATTACAAACCGTTACAAAACCAAGCATTTTCTAACAAACTATTGTCTGATTGAATATATCACAGACTAATGTTGGCATGGTACCAGTGAAATCCAGGGATCACTGGTTGTTTGTCTGTATCAGTTTCTAGGACAGCCGATCAGAAGATTTATACAATTCTAAGATCTTTCACTGAATAATTCACGAGTTCATCTTATTTCACAGTTTTTTTTTCATTAGTTTTATACAATCTAGAGTTACAAACAATTGCCAGAAAACTGTTATACATATGCATTACATCGGAAAAACGTAAAGAATTTAAAAGTTATATAATTCTAGATCAATTAGAAGATAAGAATTGTGTAAAAATTAAAAGTCATTAGTAAAATTGTAGATCAACTATAAGAATATTTGATAGGGGACAGAGGGGTGTTCGTTGTTTTAACTTTATTAATAATAATCAATTTTAATTAGTCTTGGTAACCTCTCTTTTAACTTTTGGTTATACAACACCTTTTTCAGTGCTAATAGTTTGGTTTATGGTTGGCAAGTGGTATCTAAGACAAGCATTTAGCTCTATTTGAGATTTATCATCTAAAATATACCTGAATCCCATTATTGTTAATCACGCCCGAAGTAGAACACACTTTATTTTAAGTCAGACGCATAACGTTCACTATTACGCTACTAAGTCCAAAATGTAGTGGCTTTTGACACGAAATGTGTTACATTCAAGTCTTGGTATGAACGTTAACACTGGGATTCAGATATATCCACCTGATGAGTCCTATGTTTGAATAAACACGTATCATGAGTTCTACACGCCAACCACACTCCTATCTAATTTATGCTTGTAAACAAACACCGTATCAAAGCCATCCTCTTAAGAAGCTCATATAACAACACAAACTAATCACTTTCAGTTCCTAGCCAATCAGAAGTAAAGTACAAATATCATCGAATATTTCAGTGTTTATTTTTCACTTTTTCTTTGTTTCTTGCAGTGAATCATTGTGTCTACTCGTACTCATTACGCAATTTATGATACTTACCTTTTAAATTTTGTATCCAAGCTTTTCTCAGTTTTTGTTTATCTAGAATTTTCATCTATAAATTAGTAACTATGCTAATGAATTTCAACTATTGATCAGTTACTGTTTTATTTATTCAATACTTTTTTAATGTAAAGTATATTTTAGCGTTGTATACAATTGATACAGATGTAACAGTATTGAAATTACCATGTACGATGTTATTAACGTGAATGTGTTCTCTTTCTATTATAGGGTGACTAGGGATGTGTTGGAAGAAGAAGAAGAACTAGCCCTGTGTAAAATGAACTTGCAAGATGATGTATGAGACTATCTTGTAAATAATCATTCCATTTGTACTAGGATTACGTAATTTAATTTTAAAAATAAAGATTTGTGGCTGTTACTCTGTGTTCTCATTTTGCGTGAAGTTCCTGATCAACATTGTGTGCTGTGGTTTTTTAGATCTTCTCTGCCTGTCAATAACTGCCATTAACACGTGTTACACAGAATTGTAAAATAAAATGAATTCATGCATTATTGTACTACAATTGTGTTAGATTCAGTAAAGGATACGTCAATTACGTAATCAAGAGATAGACTATGTATTGAATATTGATTAATTTACATCACGATGAATCTAATTGGTTGTGATAAGTTTAATTGTAATCAATTGTGCCAGTTCAATGTAATATTTTTTGGCATCATGAATGTTTATGTCAATTGATGTGATGTCTATACAATTGACACTCTACTTAGCAAACACTTTAACTACATATATATAAATATATACGTATAGTTTATATACTGTATTGTTTGTCTTCTGGGCTGGTAATCAATTATATCCTTTAACTCAAGTTGGACTTCCTTCGCTATAATTCGTTAGGAAGAACTTAACATCGATCTGGATCAATATATCTTTAACTTTCGGTTCACTGGTAACGAAGATATAATGAAGTTTTTGAAAATCTCGTAAATGACTATTGTAACTGAAGTTACACCCGGTATATGACCAAGTTACGTTTGGATTATTACCAGAGCAACTTCTAACGATTGAACCCACTCTTACGAATGAGAAGAAATCAGAAGGCAATGAAGGATGGGAGAGAAGTTATATTTGATCGTGAATGGAGAGACAATGGGTTAGCAACGTCTAGGCTGGCAAACTAGAGAGGGTTGCTTGTTTCGGTACGGCGTGGCGAGATCTGGTCGTGATGCGTGACCGAGCGCCTTCAAAGTAGTAGTGTCCGCTAAAACAAACATGGTCAGCATCAATGTCGAAACCTATATAACTATTTATTTTGGGGATTATTTACCGCTACAGCTCACTCCCCCCCTAATGGGTTCGTGAGGACCCTATGACGTACCAGCCAAAGGATAAAACCCAATGCGTTAAGCATTGGTAAACGTTCCTTTGATAGCTTGGATGTTGTGCAGCTTCTGGCCGTCAGTGCCTATGCTAAAGTGTCGTTACATAAAAAAAATGTACAAAATGTTATCGTTTTCTTCCGTTTTCTTCTGGTCGTTTCCAGGCGTCCTGGAAAACCAAAAGAAAAAAAATATTTTAATATATGCATTTCATTAATATATATATATATATATATGTATATATATTTAAAAGCAATTTGGCGGCTAAATACAGCTACAAAAACGCATAAAATGTCGGCAACGCTAACATGAATAAATAAAAAAAATTTTCGTTTTTTTGATATATTTTTTTTTAAACATACGAAAATGTGTAAACAAAAATGCATACCATAAAGTAAAAACAAAATATTTTTATTCAATTTTTTTTATTTTGTATATATAGATATTCACAATACACACAGTGGAAAATTAGAAAAGAAAATTAATAGACGTAATATTCATTTAAGTGTTCTGGAAATCGTACATTTCTACCAGAACGTGTAGCTCTCGGCGTTATGGAGCTCTTCTGAATTTCCACTTGCTCATTGGTTGTTGCTTGAGGCATGGCGACTTTGCTCATGTCGAGTTTCGGCGGTGTTGTGGCGAGTTGGACATCGAAAGGTTTACCTTCTAGGTAAGCTGCTTTGAGGCGTTCAATGCTGACGTTCTCTTCGTGTCCATTCTTATCGATCGTATAGTACTTTATTTCACGTTTCAAAACCTTGTATGGTCCTTCGTAAGTCGCATCAAGAGGTCGGCGTAGAGCGTCACGACGTACAAAAACGTGTGTACTATATTTTAAGGCGGGTTGGATGAAGTGTCTGTCGATTGTCGTCGAGTTTGAACTGGCTTAACTGAACGCATAGCATTTGTAAGCCGGTTCACGTAAGAATTTATATCCAAGTTTGTCGAGGTGGAAGCGGTTTCCACAAACTCACCTGGTAATCGAAGAGTCGTTCCGTAAACTAGTTCAGACACGCTGCACCCGACATCTTCTTTTACCATGGGTCGGATACCGAGTAAGACTAGTGGCAAAGCCTCTGTCCACTGCGGCATGTTTGTAGCTGAAAGTGATGCTTTCAGCTGTCGATGAAATCTTTCTACCAAACCGTTAGATTGTGGATGGTAGGCTGTTGTTCGGAAGCGCGTCGCTCCAAGAAGTTTTGTCAGAGAGTGGAACAATCCAGATTCAAACTGACGTCCACGGTCTGTCGTTATTGTAGATGGACAACCAAAGTTCGCTATCCATCGTTCGACGAAAGCACGAGCAATCGTTTCAGTAGTGATGTCTTTTAAGGGAATCGCTTCTGGCCAGCGTGTAAAACGGTCCACGCATGTCAAAAGATAAGAAAATCCATTTGATTCAGGTAAGGGTCCTACTAAATCAAGGTGGACGTGGTTGAATCGAGCGTCGGGAGTTGGAAAAGTGCCTAGAGGACATTTATTGTGCTGAATTACTTTGCTCTTTTGACATGCCACACAGGAGCGTGCCCATTCTTTAATGTCTTTATTCATCCTTGGCCAGCAGAATCTCTGAGCAATTAGTTTAGACGTAGCACGAACTCCAGGATGAGAGAGGTTGTGCAATGTGTCGAAGATGATTCGTCGATAACTCTTGGGAACGATTGGACGGGCTGTACCTGTAGAATAATCACAAATTAAAGTGTTCTTACCTTTTCCAATCGTCTTTGTTTGGAGTTTAAGCGTTGTTGTGGATAACTCGTGATGAAGATCATTGTCTTCATTTTGAAGTCGAGCTAGTTCAACAAGGTCGATTCCTTGGATACGATTCAAGGCATGTATTCATGATAAGGCGTCGGCAACTACATTGTTAGCCCCAGATATATGTCGTATATCAGTAGAGAACTGGGAAATGTAGTCTAGATGACGCGACTCTCGCGGAGAGTACTTATCTGAAGATGACTTCATAGAAAACGTCAGTGGTTTATGGTCGGTGAATATTGTAAATTCCCGGCCTTCGATGGAATGTTGAAAATGTCGCACAGCACAGTACATGGCTATCAGTTCACGACCAAAAGTGCTGTATCTTGATTCGGTATCGTTTAGTCGTCTTGAGAAAAATGCTAAAGGTTGCCAAGCTTTGTCAGTCCATTGTTGTAGAACTGCGCCAATCGCTGAGTCAGATGCGTCAACCGCGATGCTGACAGGGGCTTCGGTATTGTGATGTGCCAGCATAGTCACATTGGCTATTGCTTCTTTAGTCGCAGTAAAGGCTTTCTTTGAGTCTGCATCCATTGTGACCACTTTTTTATTTCCACGAAGCTGATCCGTTAGTGGTTTTATGACAGATGCACAGTTCGGTATAAACCGTCTGTAGAAACTTACCAATCCATTGAAAGCTCGCAACTGCTTGATGGTGGTTGGTTCCGGGTATTCCAGAATAGCCGCCACCTTGTGTTTTTGGGGTTGTATACCATTCGCATTTATAGTATGCCCCAGGAAGTCCAACGAGGTTGTTCCGATTTGGCATTTCTGTATGTTTATGGTTACTCCATATTGTTGCAGTCTACTAAAGACTGTGTCTAAATGTTTCATATGTGTTACCTCGTCTGGACTTGCTATCAAGCAGTCGTCGACGTATGCATGGACATAGTCAAGCCCGCGGAACACGTCATCAATGAAGCGTTGGAATGTTTGTGCTGCGTTCCTCAACCCAAAAGGCATTCGGAGGAATTCGTAAAGGCCAAATGGAGTTACGATAGCGGTTTTCGGGATATCATTTTCAGACATCGGTATTTGGTTGTACGCCTTTACCAAGTCGAGTTATGAAAATATTGTCATTCCCTTCAGAGTGGCCGTTAAATCGTGGATATGCGGTAAAGGGTAACGATCAGGCGTAGTTTGGGCGTTAAGACGTCGGTAATCACCGGTGGGACGCCAGTCATTGCTATCTTTCTTCGGGACCATATGTAATGGAGATGACCATGGACTACTGGAAGGTCAAATTATTCCCAAGTCAATCATATGATCGAATTCGTTTTTCGCAATCCTTAGTTTTTCAGGCGCGAGTCGGCGTGCTTTGGAGAATACAGGTTGACCTGTAGTCGTGATGTGATGTGTAACATTGCTGGTTACACATGTTAATTTCGATGACGTCTTATTCAGATCTGGATACTTGTCGAGTATCGGTTGAAAATAAGGGTTAATTAAATGTTTAAAACGAAGAGGACATAAGCTACAACCTGTAGCCACGGTTCCACCAACGTATAGATTTGTGTTACTATCCACTAATCTCTTTTTACTAGGGTCCACAAGCAAGTTGTGGTGGCTAAGTAAATCCATGCCTATGATGGGTATTTTCACATCGGCGATGGTGAAAATCCAGTGTATGGGTTTTCGTAAACCCACGTTTAAGTAGACGTATCGTTTGCCATACGTAGCTATGTGTTTTCCATCGGCTGCCTGTAAATCGAACGCAGCTTTATGGTGGCAATCAGATGGAGCTGCAGGAAGAACGCTAACTTCTGCGCCAGTATCGACGAGGTAGCGAACCTTCGTTATCACATCAGTGATAAATAACAGGCGGCCGCTTCCACCGGCTACGGTTGCCGCTAACGCGTGCCGGCGGGGTAGTTTCCCGATGCGTCAACCGCGATGCTGACAGGGGCTTCGGTATTGTGATGTGCCAGCATAGTCACATTGGCTATTGCTTCTTTAGTCGCAGTAAAGGCTTTCTTTGAGTCTGCATCCATTGTGACCACTTTTTTATTTCCACGAAGCTGATCCGTTAGTGGTTTTATGACAGATGCACAGTTCGGTATAAACCGTCTGTAGAAACTTACCAATCCATTGAAAGCTCGCAACTGCTTGATGGTGGTTGGTTCCGGGTATTCCAGAATAGCCGCCACCTTGTGTTTTTGGGGTTGTATACCATTCGCATTTATAGTATGCCCCAGGAAGTCCAACGAGGTTGTTCCGATTTGGCATTTCTGTATGTTTATGGTTACTCCATATTGTTGCAGTCTACTAAAGACTGTGTCTAAATGTTTCATATGTGTTACCTCGTCTGGACTTGCTATCAAGCAGTCGTCGACGTATGCATGGACATAGTCAAGCCCGCGGAACACGTCATCAATGAAGCGTTGGAATGTTTGTGCTGCGTTCCTCAACCCAAAAGGCATTCGGAGGAATTCGTAAAGGCCAAATGGAGTTACGATAGCGGTTTTCGGGATATCATTTTCAGACATCGGTATTTGGTTGTACGCCTTTACCAAGTCGAGTTATGAAAATATTGTCATTCCCTTCAGAGTGGCCGTTAAATCGTGGATATGCGGTAAAGGGTAACGATCAGGCGTAGTTTGGGCGTTAAGACGTCGGTAATCACCGGTGGGACGCCAGTCATTGCTATCTTTCTTCGGGACCATATGTAATGGAGATGACCATGGACTACTGGAAGGTCAAATTATTCCCAAGTCAATCATATGATCGAATTCGTTTTTCGCAATCCTTAGTTTTTCAGGCGCGAGTCGGCGTGCTTTGGAGAATACAGGTTGACCTGTAGTCGTGATGTGATGTGTAACATTGCTGGTTACACATGTTAATTTCGATGACGTCTTATTCAGATCTGGATACTTGTCGAGTATCGGTTGAAAATAAGGGTTAATTAAATGTTTAAAACGAAGAGGACATAAGCTACAACCTGTAGCCACGGTTCCACCAACGTATAGATTTGTGTTACTATCCACTAATCTCTTTTTACTAGGGTCCACAAGCAAGTTGTGGTGGCTAAGTAAATCCATGCCTATGATGGGTATTTTCACATCGGCGATGGTGAAAATCCAGTGTATGGGTTTTCGTAAACCCACGTTTAAGTAGACGTATCGTTTGCCATACGTAGCTATGTGTTTTCCATCGGCTGCCTGTAAATCGAACGCAGCTTTATGGTGGCAATCAGATGGAGCTGCAGGAAGAACGCTAACTTCTGCGCCAGTATCGACGAGGTAGCGAACCTTCGTTATCACATCAGTGATAAATAACAGGCGGCCGCTTCCACCGGCTACGGTTGCCGCTAACGCGTGCCGGCGGGGTAGTTTCCCGATGCGTCAACAATCAGTTTATGTCTAGGGAAACAACAGGGGTCTCTACACTTCTTGGAATTTTTTCCATAGGTGTTGTGGTACCAACACCAATGTGAATTTTCGTTTCGTCGAGGTCGAGACGACGACCTTCTTCGTGACGTACTTCGTCGACGAGAATCGTCCGGTCGGTGTCTTTCCTTCAGGTCAAGAAAACGCGAAAGAGCATTACACAATTTCGTTACTTCGTTTTCGGTGGCCTGAGGTTTTTCGGTAATGGAATAAACCTGATTGTCGCGAGTTCTGGTGATCTCCAGAATTCGATCAGCAGATGAGGCTAGTTCATCTACTGGGTTGTTATTAAACGTTACCAGAACTGCTTGCACTTGTTGTGGCAGTTTTGATAAGAAGAGTTGACGGAAAAGACCTTCGTCGAAGGTGCGTTGACCAATTACCTCTCGCATGCGCGTCAACATTTCCGTTGCTGAACCACTACCTAGCTCGATGGTGTGGAACAACTCATCAAGACGTTGTCTATCGGACAAGTCTCCGCGTTTGAGAATCGATCTTTTGAGTTGGTCATAAGGTTCTAGGCAGTCAGGGCTGAAAAAGAAAGGGGTGATGTACCTGTACAATTCACGCGGAAGTGACCTTACGACGGCAAGGAATTGAACACGTGGATCTGTCACAGCGTGGTCTCGAAACTCGGCTTCTGCGTAGCAGAACCAAGCTTCTATGTTTTCTGTCCAGAAAGGAATGAGCTGGAAGTTCGGGGGTGTGGGAGTTTTAATCTTAATGAACTTAGGAGTCTGATCAGTCATGCTATATATGCAATATATAAAAATATAAAAATAAATGCGATCAAAACGTGCAAAAAAATGATAATCACACTAAAAATACTGTTAAAAACGACAAACAGGAACGAACTCACAGTTATGAACGTGTCCAGATCACGTCGGGCTCACCAATGAAGTTACACCCGGTATATGACCAAGTTACGTTTGGATTATTACCAGAGCAACTTCTAACGATTGAACCCACTCTTACGAATGAGAAGAAATCAGAAGGCAATGAAGGATGGGAGAGAAGTTATATTTGATCGTGAATGGAGAGACAATGGGTTAGCAACGTCTAGGCTGGCAAACTAGAGAGGGTTGCTTGTTTCGGTACGGCGTGGCGAGATCTGGTCGTGATGCGTGACCGAGCGCCTTCAAAGTAGTAGTGTCCGCTAAAACAAACATGGTCAGCATCAATGTCGAAACCTATATAACTATTTATTTTGGGGATTATTTACCGCTACATAACTTTACTAAAACTTGTATAGAATTGTCTATTGAATGTTATAAACATTTTTCGATTGCTTAAACTCAATACTAATTACTTTTACAGTGATTCAATGCAAAGTAATTGACTGAAGATTAATGAAATCCTTATTGTATCACCAATTGTAGCTAATTTCTTTATGTCACTCATTTCTACGATCAACATTTAAACTAAGGATTTCATTGATAAATCGTTAGTATCAAAGATATTATCTTGATTTCAGAAATCTAGTAAATTGTTATTCTTGCTAAACTAAAACTTATAGAAAGTTTTCTTGTGAATGTAATGAATGCCTTTCGATCGTCAATATGATTCTCTACAAATATGACAGTTCTTCATACTTCATGAATAGTTTAAAATGATCTTACATAAGTAAAGAATGAATACATAGAAACTAGATTTAAAGTTAAAATCTAAATAACTTATGACTAGATTGGTTGTTTGTTTTAAATTTACCTTTTCATTCTGTTCCACTAGATGAAATAGTATCTGCCTCTTAACAGTGGAATTAATTCATGTAGCTGGTGAATAAGAGGTACATGTTGATATCGTCTATGACCAACTGTCGTAGTCTTTTACTATTTTATCTTCTATTTGTTATTTGTATATCTAAAATATAATATTATAATTGGGTGTTATGGAGATCGTTCAATTTTAATTTGATATCAGTGATCTTATGGTTAAACGTTTTTCGTGAAGACTAAAGGTTCTCAGCGCCATTCCCTAGTGAACACGTGGATGTACACTACTACAGAGTTACGTAGTAGGATAAAGCAGCTGTCTAGTACCAGTTCGTAATTTTCTATAATTTTCTAACTAATGCCAAATCGTAATGTAAAATTAAAATAAAATATTAATTTGTTGAATTCAAAGTATGAAAACCATAATTAGAATAAGCGTTTGACACGAAGAGGACTGAGTTTGAATCCTCATGTGAACATCAAAATTGGCATGAAGGTACATTCAGCCGATGTTTCTCAAATGGGACAAAACGCGCGTCATGGATCCAGCTTGCCAGTCACCATCCAACGTCAAATATAAAAAACCATAATTTTGATTTTAGCAATAGCTCGTGTTTACATCGAATCACTTTCATAAATTCATATGTGAAGATAATGAAACAATGGTAAGCCCAATATTTTGTACCTAAATGAAAGTATTGTAATCGATATACATTTAGACTTTATTACTGGAAAATAATAATGTAGCCAGCATTTCATATTAACCAGCTTATTCATGAAATTCTTAAAATCGTGTTTAAGTCCAATGCAATTTAGTTTTAAAGGGATTCTATACTAACTAACTGACGAAGGAGAGATGAAATTCTCCGTGTATCCCCGATTGTGGCCAACCTATTTATAACACATATACAACCACCAATTTCTACGAACATCGTCAAACTAACGATTTCACTCACATATGTGGATGGATGTATCGTCATTATCAAAAGAACGTTTCTAAGAACTTCACCAAAATCGATTAACATCTCTTCATCTCAAATAAAGAATACTCTACAATGTTAAAACAAGACCAATAAATCATTACTTCAGACTGTCATGTGGAAAAAAATCTCAAATTGAAATCTAAATCTAACCATGTATCCAATGCTACTGACACATTCCCTTCGTTCATCAAGTTGATTTCAATTTAGTACATCAATTCACTGGGAAGATTTCTCTCATTCTAATTATCTTCAGATGAGTTATCAAATTTATTAAATGTGAAGGTGATAGATAACAGGAATTCATGAATGCAATTAATATCTTACAATTTACTAATTTCCCCATTAATACTGTGAAAGAATTGAACGTAACGAAGTGTGGGAAGTGGAAATTCTACCATTGGATGCCGGCCAGCTCAGTGGTACAGATGATTAGGCGTTCGCCATCAACCTTAAGCTCCTAGGGAGGAATCGGTGTGCTGACTGCTAAGGAGTTCCACACTAGAACAAAACAGATGTCTAGTGCTCACTGGCTTTACGTGGTACCTTGCCAACATCAGTCTGTGATATTTTCAATCAACTACTAACTAATAATAAATCTAATTTAATGCCATGGATTGGTACCGTTATTCTACCTAATCACTATGGCACAACAGAACACTTCCAAAAGATTTCTATTGCCCGCTAACAATAATTCTTTTAGTCAAAACTTTGGCAAAATAATCATATTAGAGTTTATTCTTTTAATATTAGTAATCAATGATTCTAACTCCGCCTGAAGCCCCCTACGGTCGCTGCTGGTTCAAGCTTAGATAAAGGAGGACAGTTGGGCATGGGGTTAGCAACCCACTCTAGTAAAACAACCTTACTAAAATACGCTAACCAGTATACACATTTATAACCAATTTAACTCCGTCCTGGGAGTTGGAAGGTCTGTTAGGATGCCTCATGGTGGAAGCAGAGTTTCTTCGGAAGCCACGAGGCCGATGTCCCTTCTCACAACCACACAAACAATTAATATGTGTGCATGGAGTGTCCGCATGATGTAGGAGACTTGGAGAAGCATGCAAATAGCTGAAGAGATGGAAAGATACAACCTGACGATACTTGGAATAAGCGAAACGCATTGGTTACAAGCTAGACAGCAACGATTATCCTCAGGAGTCAAAGAAGTTTTAGTCCGAAAACCATCTATGTGTAACTGCACCCTTTTATTTACTATATGAAACACTGATTACAGTGTTAAAGTGTTGTTAATAATATGATTCACAGTAGACTATATAGAATCTTAGTTCAGCAAATTATTATAAATGAATTTAATTGAATAAGAATATTTTAGACTGACATAAAAAGTTTTTTTTCGACCTTTGTTTGCGTACATGTGGGGAGGGGTATATGTTTTATGGTTGAGGTTGGGTTTATGACTGCATCATTAGGTTCTCATTATGTTTACACTGAATATCTGAATGTCATTTGCATAAAAGATTTCGTTTCGGGTATCTAAAGTTATCTACATTTTTCAGTCACAAATATGTTCAGTATTCTTCACCATGACATGCTTAGTAAGAAGTAAAATGTAAGTTAGGGCTGAAAAAGAAAGTCACATTGGAATATGTAACGCTTATTCCGTGGGAAAGATCAATCAATCAATGCCTGTTAAGCCATATGGAGCATAGGCCGCCCACCAGCATTCTCCAACCAACTCTGTCCTGGGCTTTCTTTCCTAGCTCTTCCCAGGTGCTGTTCATTCTCTTCATGTCTGTTTCCAACTCACGACACAATGTGTTTCTGGGTCTTCCTCTGTTTCTTTGGCTTTTATGATTCGAAGTTAGTGCTTGTCTTGTGACACAGTTTAATGATTTCCTGAATGTGTGTCCAATCCACCTGGTTAGCAAAAACGCTAACCAGTATACACATTTATAACCAATTTAACTCCGTCCTGGGAGTTGGAAGGTCTGTTAGGATGCCTCATGGTGGAAGCAGAGTTTCTTCGGAAGCCACGAGGCCGATGTCCCTTCTCACAACCACACAAACAATTAATATGTGTGCATGGAGTGTCCGCATGATGTAGGAGACTTGGAGAAGCATGCAAATAGCTGAAGAGATGGAAAGATACAACCTGACGATACTTGGAATAAGCGAAACGCATTGGTTACAAGCTAGACAGCAACGATTATCCTCAGGAGTCAAAGAAGTTTTAGTCCGAAAACCATCTATGTGTAACTGCACCCTTTATTTACTATATGAAACACTGATTACAGTGTTAAAGTGTTGTTAATAATATGATTCACAGTAGACTATATAGAATCTTAGTTCAGCAAATTATTATAAATGAATTTAATTGAATAAGAATATTTTAGACTGACATAAAAGTTTTTTTTCGACCTTTGTTTGCGTACATGTGGGGAGGGGTATATGTTTTATGGTTGAGGTTGGGTTTATGACTGCATCATTAGGTTCTCATTATGTTTACACTGAATATCTGAATGTCATTTGCATAAAAGATTTCGTTTCGGGTATCTAAAGTTATCTACATTTTTCAGTCACAAATATGTTCAGTATTCTTCACCATGACATGCTTAGTAAGAAGTAAAATGTAAGTTAGGGCTGAAAAAGAAAGTCACATTGGAATATGTAACGCTTATTCCGTGGGAAAGATCAATCAATCAATGCCTGTTAAGCCATATGGAGCATAGGCCGCCCACCAGCATTCTCCAACCAACTCTGTCCTGGGCTTTCTTTCCTAGCTCTTCCCAGGTGCTGTTCATTCTCTTCATGTCTGTTTCCAACTCACGACACAATGTGTTTCTGGGTCTTCCTCTGTTTCTTTGGCTTTTATGATTCGAAGTTAGTGCTTGTCTTGTGACACAGTTTAATGATTTCCTGAATGTGTGTCCAATCCACCTGGTTAGCAAAAACGCTAACCAGTGGAAAAGATAAGAAATGCTAAATACAACATAGTGAATATTAAAAGCATTATATTTAACCTCAGTTAACAATGGTCTTTTTTTTTAATTATTTCACTTTGTTTACACCAATAACATCAATTCATACTACTTAGCTACGACGTACACTAACTCTGATTAACCTATACATTGTTCTGTCCATCAACGCCCTATTAAACACGTACCTATTCAAGCAACGTGTAATTTTGTAGGTAATATGTATTGCATGGTAATTGAAATTATGTTTAGATCATTGTGATTTATTCATATTCGCAACTCTCATTAAATGTTGTTTGTTTACGCCCTTGTAAAGTCGGCAAGATGAGGGAAAAATGTTAGCATGTAAACTACATTGATGAATATTTTGATTAGTTAAATTTTGTCCCTGATAATTTTAATAACTTACTTTAAATAAAACAACCTTAACTTCCCTGTTCATTGCATACACATGTAACTGTCTCTGTATATATGTACTGGTTGGTAAACTACTATTCTGTATAGTGAGTTCCATATGGTTCAGTTCACTGTATTTACAATTATTATTTCTTATTATTGTTGAAAACGTAAACTTTACCAAATCTATCATAATCTCTGAAATATACATTACTGGACATGCCTAATGGAAGTTAATCGTTAGGTGATCTAAACGTATTACTTGTTGTGTATACAAATCAAAAGAGATGAGATCAGTTGGTATCATGATTTAACAAGAATCACACACGCTAACTTAATAACTAATACATAAACTTTTAAACCCATAATTACTAACTTTCTGTCTTAGTGATCACGTTTCTTTCAATGTGGAGTTAATATAACACATGATGAATTTTGCTGAATATCCAGGCGAAATATTTCTACAATGTGATCTACTAAATATTTTTAATTCATCTGATTTACAGACTGCTAAATGTAATCTCTCCAAATTGATCGGAATATGGGCTGCTTACTTACTACCATTATTTGCTGGAATCTGTATGATCTCCAATTTGATGATTGGAATATTAATCATAGCGAAAGCAAACAGAGTATCTGGACATATGATATGGATTTGTGGTATTTGTTTATCTAATGTGGTTGTAGACGTAATATTTATATGGTTATGGCAATTTCCATCTAAAGGATTACCTTATGCTACTAATCGGACAATATTCTTCTCTATCTCATACATCTCTTCAGATATGTGTCGTTTGTTCTATTATATTTATTCATATTCTTCAACACTGATGTGTAATATGCGTGTATGTGCATCAATAAATAGATGTCTGGCAGTTTATATGCCATCAAAATATAAAAGTATCCCTATTCGTTATAGGTGGTATGTTTTCATTATCATTGTCATTAGTACAGGTTTATTAATGATACCATTTGGTACAGCAACTGGATGGTTTACAATAGGTCAAACAATAAGATGCTGGATGAATCCAAATGACGCAAACATTAATTTCGTGCAAACATTACTTTCCAACTTAGGACCAATACAAACGATAATAGTCATTATTCTTGATGCAATTTTCTTATTCAAAGTACATAAATATCTTAAAAAACAAATGATTGTTAGCTTGAATGAAGTTGAACGTAGACAACTGCGTACATCTATTCTACTACTACTATCTTCTATTTCATTCATATGCATTTCATTACCTCAAGCTGTACTCTCCGTTATCAATCGACTGGGTATTACGAGGATTATTATTATTGACGTGTATATCCCATATTACATAGGTGTTTTTCTATGGTATTTAAATTCTGTGCGTAATTTATTCGACTTTGTTATCTATTTTAAATGTTTTAAATTGTTTCATTTCAATATATTGAAATTGTTTCGTAGTTTTTATTCTTTTCTAAAATCCTTTCGTTTCTTTCCTTGTTTTTCAATGAGAAACACTTCAAGTTTAAATAAGTAATCAAAATGTTCCTGAAACATTTCAATAACTCTCCTATTCATGTAAACAGTTTATCAGATCGTCAGAAAGAAGTGGAATAATGTTTCCTTTTTTCAGTATGATAAATGTTCTTAGTAGTGACGTTGGCATTTCAAAAACGTTGATCTCTGTGGATATACATCAATCATTTTAGTTAGACCTTTTGGATTGTTAGAACGATACAAAGTCAGTACAACCTATGAAGAGGCCTGAAAGGAACTTTCAGAGATGTAATGAACACTAGGAATGGCTTTCGGATAACAGTACTACCAGCAATAAGGAGTATTTGGAGTGCCGACCTAAGCAACCTCCACAAGTGTATTCATATGAAAAAGTTGAGTGCATAAATCGAGATCAACGCGCTATGTACTTCTTTTGATAAAGCATGAACCTCGAGACTGTATATGCGTTAGCTTTGTTACTGAGTACGTCACTGAATTTGTTCAATATGTATCCTCAGGTCCCCAATTTTTCACTGATAAATAATGCATCAGTAGGGTTATGTATTCATTGATGCTTCATATAATTTAATAAATGAATTACCACTACGTTATGAATTATTGGAAGGGAGGTGACTGGGAATGTTCTGTTTTTAAACAATTATTTGCGTTAGATTTACACAATATTAGAAGAATAATGGCCACTATTAGTTTGGAATCTATTTTGTCCTATATGAAGCCTCCTCAGCATCACACTTTCACAAGTACGCCAAATATCCTGCACGAAACCTTTAAATTCAACCGCTAGCGTGTAATTCAATATTTCACACTTAGAACTTTTGTCAGTTTCGAGAATTAAGCAACCGTTATCCGATGATATCTGTCATTCTGATAAAATAGCAAAATCTTCATAGTCAGTATTAATCTCACAAAACTAAATGTGAAGCTCACTTCCTGAGTTATACTTCTGCTCGGTTAACGAAATTTCGCTAAATGCTATACAGCTATCCAGTTCTATTTAGCTTTTAGATCGCTTCCCGGTCATTGAATGCTAACTTCATATTCGAAAGCGTTCTAGGTACTTTGTGAAGTTATTTCACATATATATCGCATTAGCCCATTATATTTAACTCGTACAAGTGAAAATATCTGATCAAACATATGGACTATTACAGCTACCACTTATTTACTTAAATAATGTTTTCGAAAATTAATAATTAATTGAAAATTGAATTTAGATGATTTTCTGGAGATCGGTATTTGTAGTTAATTGAATACGTCACAGATTAATGTTGGTAGGGTAACACTAACAACGGATGACAGTCGAAGTGGGAATCCTACCACTAGATACCGGAAAGTCCAATGGGGAAGAGAGTTAGATGTTCGCAAACTTGAAGCCTCTGCAGCGGAATCTAGGGGGCCACGACTGAAGTGTCCCACATTAGGATGAAAAAGCTGTCCAGTGACCCTTAGTTTTCATTGGAACCCTGCCAAAATCAGTTTGTGACGTATTCAGTCTGCTAATTAAAAATTAATCCTGTCTGTGCTATATTACTTACTTACTTACTTACTTATGCCCATACTCCTCGCTGAGGAGCATAGGCCGCTCACCAGGGTTCTCCATTTAACTCTCTTCTCAGCAATCCTTTCCAATTGTTTCCAGTTGCTGCTCATCCTTTTAATGACTGCTTCCAATTCTCGACGCAGCGTGTTCTTTGGCCTTCTTCTTTTCCGTTTCCCAACAGGATTCCATGTTAATGCTTGTCTCGTGATGCAGTCTGATGGTTTGCGTAGTGTATGTCCTATCCATTTCCAACGTCTTTTCCTAATTTCCTCTTCGGCTACTGGAAGTTGGTTTGTCCTCTCCCATAGTAAGCTGTTGCTGATGGTTTCCGGCCAACGGACATTCAGTATCTTGAGTAGGCAGTTGTTTATAAATACCTGTATCCGTCTGATGATGTTTGCAGTGCAGTAATCTCCAAGTTTCAGCTCAATACAGCAGGACTGTCTTCACGTTCGAATTGAAGAGTCTGACTTTGAGGTTAGTTGATATTTGTTTTGAGTTCCAGATGTTTTTCAACTGTAGGAATGCTGCCCTTGCCTTGCCAATCCTTGTATTTACATCTGCATCGGACCCTCCTTGTTTATCGATGATGCTCCCCAGATATGTGAAAGTATCCACCTCTTCCAGAGTTTCGCCATCAAGTTGAATTGGGTTGGTGCTCCCTGTGTTGTATTTGAGAATCTTGCTCTTTCCCTTATGTATGTTCAAGCCTACTGATGCTGAAGTTGCTGCTACACTGATTGTCTTCGCTTGCATTTGTTGGTGTGTATGTGCTAAAAGAGCTAGATCATCTGCGAAGTCCAAATCATCGAGTTGCATCCTACTTGTCCATTGAATCCCGTACATTTCCTCAGATATGGAGGTCTTCATGATCCAGTCGACCACTAGGAGGAAGAGAAAAGTTGAGAGCAAGCAACCTTGTCTGACTCCGGTCCTCACTGAAAATGCATTTGTCAGTTGTCCTCCATGCACAATTTTGCACTGTGTTTCGTCGTAACAGTTCCGGATGATGTTGATGAGTTTCTCTGGTACGCCGTAGTGTCGAAGAAGTTTCCATAGTGTTCTCCTATCTACACTGTCAAACGCCTTCTCATAATCAATGAAGTTGATGTACAGGGGCGAGTTCCACTCAATTGATTGTTCAACGCGGATCCGTATTGTTGAGATTTGGTCCGTGCACAACCGATCCTTACGAAAACCAGCTTGTTGATCTTGAAGTTGAGTCTCCACTGAATCTTTCATTCTGTTCAACAATACTCTGTTAAAGACTTTCCCTGGTATCAACAGTAGCGTGATCCCTCTGTAGTTGTCACATTTGGTCAAATCTCCTTTCTTTGGTATCTTGATAAGATGTCCTTCTTTCCAGTCTGCCGGAACTTGTTCTTCTTCCCAGATCTTTTTGAATAAAACGTGGAGTATTCTTGCTGTTAGGTAGATACCTGACTTGAGTGCTTCAGCTGGTAAATTGTCCGGTCCTGCTGCTTTCCCACTTTTGATTTGTCTGGTGGCCATCTTGATTTCTTCCATCGTTGGTGGAGTGACATCTAACGGGAGATCTGTAGGTGCTGCTTCGATGTCCGGTGGGTTCGGTGGAGCTGACCTATTTAGGAGTTCGTCAAAGTGTTCTACCCACCTATTATTTTGTTCTTCAATCTCAGTGAGTGTCTTGCCTTCTTTGTTCTTGATCGGTCGCTCTGGTTTACCATGTTTATCTGCCAGTTTCTTCGTTGTGTCGTATAGCTGTTTCATATTTCCTTCTCTTGCAGCCTTCTCCGCTGTCGTTGCAAGGCCTTCGATGTATTTCCGTTTGTCAGCTCTAATGCTCTTCTTTACTTGCTTATTTGCTTCTGAGTATTCAGCTTGAGCCTTGATTTTCTCTGCTCTTGTTCGGCTGTTGTTGATTTCTATCTTCTTGTTCCTCCTTTGTTGAATTTTGCGCAATGTCTCAGTGGAGATCCATTCCTTATAATGGTGCTTCTTGCGGCCTAGAACCTCCTGACACGTTGACGTTAGTGCTTCTTTGATTTCTTTCCAGTTGTCCTCTATAGTGGTTTCTTCTTCTTTCAGTAGATCTTGTAAGGCTTGGAACCTGTTGTTGAGAGATATTTTGAATTCGTTGAGTTTGTCAGTGTCTCGGAGAAAGCCTGTATTGAACCGTTGTACTGCTGACACTCCACTTGTCCACTGCTTCTTTAGCTTCAGTTTTATTTTAGAAACCACCAGGTGGTGGTCTGAAGCTATGTCAGCCCCCCTCCTGGTTCTTACATCTTCCATTGATCTTCTAAATTTTTTATTGATGCATATATGATCGATTTGATTCTCTGTAGTATGATCCGGTGAGACCCATGTAGCCTTGTGTATGCGTTTGTGGGGGGAATATTGTACCACCTATAACTATTTTGTTGAAGGCACATAGGTTTGCAAGTCTTTCACCATTGTCGTTTCTGTCTCCCAGTCCTTGTCGTCCCATGATTTCTTCATACCCAGTGTTGTCCATTCCGACTTTGGCGTTTAGGTCCCCCATCAGTATTGTCAGATTCTTTCCTCGACACTTTGCTATAATTGATTGCAGTCTATCGTAAAACTGATCTTTGTCTTCGTCGTTGCCGTCGTTGGTTGGTGCATAGCATTGGATAATATTCATTGTAATCCCTTTCTTCATTGTTTTGAAAGATGCTTTGATGATCCTGGGTCCATGTGGTTCCCATCCCACAAGTGCATTACGTGCCTCCTTGGACAGCATCAGAGCAACTCCTTGAGTGTGGGGAGCATTTTCCTCTTCGTGGCCGGAGTATAGTAGCGTCTCTCCCGAAGCCAATGTTTTCTGCCCAGCTTGAGTCCAATGAGTTTCGCTGATTCCGAGTATTGTCAAGTTGTATCTCCTCGTTTCTGCAGCTATTTGATTTGTCTTCCCGCTCTCCCACATTGTTCGAACATTCCATGTACTTATAAAAATATTTGCTCTGGTTGTTAGAAGGGGGGGCATCGGCCTCATGACTTCCGAAGAATTTCGGCTTTCATCATGAGGCGTCATATATCCTTCCACTCCCAGGGCAGCGTTTAAATGGTTTAGCTTGTTTAGTCTGGTTTGCGTTTTTTTAGCAAGTTTGGGTTTTACGGGATGGGGGTGCTAGCCCCATGCCCGACCCTCCTCCTTTACCCGGGCTTGGGACCGGCAGTAACCCTAGGGGGGCTACAGACGGAGTTGTCTGTGCTATATTAATGTTTACTAATTCTCAAAAACAAATCGTACCACTGTGGATTGCATGAAAACCGTTCCAAACCCCTGGAATTGAAGTCAGTCCCAAGCCCGGATAAAGGGGGATGGTTAGGCATGGGGTTAGCAACCCCATCCCGTAGAACATTCTTACTAAAAACACGCTAACCAGTATACACATTTATAACCAATTTAACTCCGTCCTGGGAGTTGGAAGGTCTGTTGTGATGCCTCATGGTGGAAGCAGAGTTTCTTCGGAAGCCACGAGGCCGATGTCCCTTCTCACAACCACACAAACAATTAATATGTGTGCATGGAGTGTCCGCATGATGTAGGAGACTTGGAGAAGCATGCAAATAGCTGAAGAGATGGAAAGATACAACCTGACGATACTTGGAATAAGCGAAACGCATTGGTTACAAGCTGGACAGTAAAGATTATCCTAAGGAAATGTGCTTTTATACTCCGGCCACGAAGCAGGAAACACCCCATACACTCACAAAAAGTGGCACTGATGTTGTCCCAAGGAGCATGGAATGCTCTTATAGGATGGGACCTCATGGACCTAGGGTCATTGATGCATCTTTCAAGATCAAGAAGGAAAGGATTGAAATAAATGCCATCCAGTCCTACGCACTCACCAATGACAGCTACGAAGACGACAAAGACAAGCTCTATAAGAAGCTGCCAGCAACTATCGACAAATGCTCAGCCAATGACCTGATCATTCTGATGGGAGACTTCAACGCCAAGGTTGGAATGGATAACACCGGATTTGATGACATCATAGGACTACATGGACTGGAAGAATGGGGCAACAACGGCTAGAGGTTTGCAAACCTATGTGCATTCAACAAAATGATTATAGGTGGAACCATATTCTCCCACAAACGTATACCCAAAACTACATGGGTTTTACCCAACCACATAACGGAAAACCAAATCGACCACATCTGCATCAATAAGAAGTTTAGAAGGACCATGTAAGATGTAGGAGCAAGGAGAGGATCTGACATAGCTTCAGATCACCATCTGGTGGTGGCTAAAATAAAACTGAAGCTGGAGAAGCACTGGACAACTAGAGTAGCAGTATTACAAAAGTTTAATACAGCCCTTCTCCGGGGTACTAACAAACGCAACGAATTCAAAATAACTCTCAACAATAAGTTCCAGACATTTCATGATCTACTAGAAGAAGGTTGAACTAATATGGAAGACAACTGGAAGGAGATAAAGGAAACAATAACTTCAACATGTCAGGAGGTTTTGGGTCCCAAGAAACAACACCAAAAGGAATGGATTTCTGTTGGCACTCTAAACAAGATCCAAGAAAGAAGGAACAGGAAGATACCGATTAATAACAGCCGGACAAGAACAGAAAAAGCCAGGGCACAGACCGATTAAACCGAAGTCAACAAGCAAGTGAAGAGGAGCATAGTGTCGGATAAACAGAAATATGTTGAGGACCTAGCAATGACAGCAGAAAAGGCTGCCAGCGAAGGCAACATGAGGCTGTTATACGATACAACGAAGAAGCTAGCTAGGAAATTCAATAAGCCAGAACGGCCAATCAATAACAACGCTGGCAAACCAATCACTGATGTGCATTAACGACGGAACAGGTGGGTAGAACACTTCGAAGAACTCTTGAATAGATCAGCCCCACTGAACCCACCGGTCATCGAAGTAGCAGCCACGGATCTCCCTATAAGCACCGACCCACCAACAGTCGAAGAAATCATGAATGGCCATCCAACAAATCAAGAGCGGCAAGTCAGCAAGTCCAGACAACTTACCAGTGGAGGCGCTGAAGACAAATATAGAAGCAACTGCAGACGGACTCCACACTCTCTTCAGGGAGATTTTGGAGGAAGGAGAAGTGCCAGCAGACTGGAAAGAAGGATACCTCATCAAGATACAAAGAAAGAAGACCTTAGCAATTGTGAGAACTACAGAGGCATTACCCTACTTTCAGTGACAGGAAATGTCTTCATCAGAGTGTTATTGAACAGAATAAAGGACCCAGTCGACGCCCAACCCCAAAGTCAACAGGCCGGATTCCGTAAAGATCCATCGTGTACGGAACAAATCGCTACTCTACGGTTAATTGTTGAACAATCAATTGAATGGAATTCACCACTTTACATCAACTTCCTCGACTATGAAAAAGCATTCGACAGCGTGGATAGGAGAATATTGTGGAGCCTTCTACAACATTACGGCGTGCCCGAGAAGATAGTCAACATCATACGAAATTCTTACGACGGACTACATTGTAAAATCGTGCATGGATGTCAGCTCACAGATTCATTCGAAGTGAAGACCGGTGTCAGACAAGGCTGCTTACTCTCGCCATTCCTCTTCCTGCTGGTCATCGACCGGATCATGAAGACTGCAACATCTGAAGGCACTCTCGGAATACAATCGACAACATCGACGCAGCTAGATGACTTGGACTTTGCAGATGACCTAGCTCTTCTTTCTCACACACAACATCGAATGCAGATGAAGACGAACAATATAGCAGCAGCCTCGGCAGCCAATAGTAGGCCTCAACATACATAAAGGTAAAAGCAGGATCCCTCGATACAAAACAACCAACACTAACCCAATTACACTTCACCGAGAAATTCTGGAAGATGTAGAAACCTTTACATACTTGGGTGGCAGCATCATCGACAAACAAGGAGGGTCTGACTCGGATGTGAAGGAGCGAATTGATAAGGTAAGGGCAGCGTTTCTACAACTGAAAAATATCTAGAACTCAAACCAACTGTCAGTCAATATAAAAGTCAAAATTTTCAACACAAATGTGAAGACAGTTCTGTTGTATGGAGCTGAAACTTGGAGAACTACGAAAAGTATCCTTCAGAAGATACAAGTATTTATAAACAACTGTCTACGTAAGATACTTCGGATTCTTTGGCTAGATACCATCAACAACAATCTTCTATGGCAGAGAACTAACCAACTTCCAGCCGAGGAAAAGATTAGAAATAGACGCTGGAGGTGGATTGGACACACATTGATGAAACCATCAAACTGTGTCACAAGACAAGCACTGACTTGGAATCCTAAAGGCCAAAGAAACAGAGGAAGACCCAGGAACACATTGCGTCGGGAATTGGAAACAGACATGAAGAGAATGAACAGCACCTGGGAAGAGCTAGGAAAGAAAGCCCAGGACAGAGTTGGTTGGAGAATGCTGGTGGGCGGTCTATGCTCCACTTGGGGTAACAGGCATTGATTGATTGGTTGAATCAATGATTCTACATGAAGAGATACTATATTTACGTCGTTACTATCTATTGTATTTAAAGTTTAACACCGTTTTCAAACTGTGTAACACTAATTATTACTCCTTATGAGTTCACTCAGTTGATCAAACCATTAAGCTCAGTTATGATACAATTATATACTCATGGTTATGACAGACTACAGAGTATTAACCACCTTGTGAATCGTCAGTAGGCTAAACAATCTTATCAAGTGGATAACTCTTAGTTTCAAATATCAGCTAGTTTTTTCGTTCGTTAATTACTCTTTCAACAATCGGTTCAAAAGTCGATTACTTTTTGTTTCAGTAATATGTGATATTTAAAACAATTTTTCCTTTTGATAAATTTTGATAATGCAATAAGAAGACGAATTTTATCTGAGCTATGTGATATGCATATTTGCGCAATACATTTCGAACAATTTGATCATACATACACTTGTTAATGCATTTATATATGAAAAATAAAGGTCACTAGACAATTAAGAGTATAAGCTAAGTAAACAAAGATAATAAAGAAAACAATGTATCACGAATTGGCTGAATCGGAAATATCAACCGTTGGGAGCCGACTCAGTGGTCCAATGGTAAAGCGTTCGCGCGCGGAGCCAGAAGGTCCTGGGTTCGATCCCCGACGGGGTCGTGGATGCGCACTGCTGAGGAGTCCCATACTAGGACGAAACAGCTGTCCAGTGCTTCCAGGTGATCAATGGTTGTCTGATTCAGATCAATTCGTGCTATCAGAATTGAATTAAAACAATGTATGTCACACACTCTACCAAGGTAGGTTGAGGGAAAGTACAAAATCATGTTAGTTTATCCTGTGAAGAGGAGAATAATAACTAACTCCCTTTCCTGGATACATTAATCATTAGTAGGGATGATGGCTCAATCAAATGCTCTGTCTACAGAAAATCTACATAGACTGGACAGTATATGAACTTCCATAGTTATTGTCCAGTGCAGTATAAAAAGAACCTAGTAAAAGCCTTATTTAATAGGACTAATCGTATTTGCACGTATGGCACTATTGAAGAAAATGAAAATCTACTGACAGAAACGTTAATGCTGAACGGATATCCAAAGAAGTTCATAAATCGATGGAAATGTTGCAGTATAGTGAAACCTACTGTATTTTTAGCACCCAAAAAATCAGTTTATATCACATTACGCTTCAGAGGTGACTTAAATAGCCTTTTGTTAAAACAAAGACTTAAGTCAGTTTTTAACAGAACATTTTATGCTGCTAAGGTAGTTGTAGTAGAAAAGTATAGGTCATTGATTCACAATAAGCCTAAACATCACGTAAACGAATGCATCACATCCCACAGTATCTATCAATTTACGTGTATGTGTGGACACACATACATAGGGAGGAGCAATCGTGATCTGCATGTAAGGGTAGCTGAACACATACCTAAATGGCTCCAAAAACAAATGGACTCGAGAGGAGAAATAAAAGCACAAGATAAACAACTCACATCGTCTATTACTAAACACTTAGTTGTGTTGATGATTACACTGCAAATCGGAGTCATTTCGTTTCGTGCTAAACTCTGCTGCATTTGCCACTAGGTCACTGAATCCATATACATTCTAATTATATATACACACTCACTAAACAAGTGTGGTTGTCTGAACTCAGTAGCCAAGTGACAAACTGTTATGCCGGGCCATTTAAGAAAAGTAACGAACTTTCAGAACTGTATTTTGGGGGACTATTCTCGTTATTTTATTCATGAGTGATGTAATCATCTTATTTCTATGACTGTTACGCTTCCCTTGCCCAGTTCTCTCATTTATTATATTTATTCCTTGCGTATTATTTATTACTTTGAACTATGCTTACTTAATTGTTTACATGTCGTAATATTCACTGCCACTTTTCCCTTGTGTTCTGTACAAATGTTAGATTTATGATTGGCTTACTGTGTGGTCTGATTTTATGTGTATATAAAGGCATGATTAAAATATAATATGTTCTCAGCTCTTAGTTCTCAGTCTTCCTGTTCTCAGTTCTCAGTTCTGGTTGTCCTATTGTCGGCCTAGGGGGTGAGTGGGCTTAGGTCAATCGCACATTCTCAACTAGGCATGCATTTCATTGGTGTTCGCGTCCACCAACCAAATCATCCCCTCCTCCTTCCTTTCTTCGTGTCATAACACAAACGCTGTGGCATTTGGTATAAAACTAACTGAATTCAAGTCCCAGTGTAAATATCAATACTGGGATACAGGTAGATTGCGTTGAGGAGTCCAATATCAGACGTAACGGGCATCCTGGATTCCACTTGCCAGTCACAATCCAACTCGAAAAATGATATATCTTGTCTCTAAATTTAGACTTACCTTTAAACGTTCGATCAATTCACAGAGTAGTGGAGGTAGTAACAGAGTTAGTATTAATAAAAAGGACTAGAGATCGAAGATACAATTTAAAAAGCTACATGTAATTTAGTAAACAGAAAATTATGATGAATTCATAAGCTTAGAATTCGTAGAAGGACAAACGATGGGTACACCTGCGCCATTGCAAACGACTTGGAGCCATGTCACGCGAAGTCTCTAACTATTTATTACGATCATCACTTGAACACCAACAAGATTGTCTGTACCCATTAACATGGCTCAGCCTAATTGTCAACGATTTCATGGACTGATGTCATGCTTTTGGTTCGGCCGCCCCTTGCTATTTTTCAGCCTATTTCTACGCCAAGCAGTATTGCTCGTCATGGCAGGCGATGGACGGGAATACGTAATGCACGTCCTGACCACCACAACTGAAGATTTAGCACTTCGTCAATCAATTTGCCACATTTTTCCAGTGATCTATTCCTAACTCACGTATTCCTTACTCAGTGGTCCCAGCAAACACAAGCAATGTTTTGATGACATCTATCTATACTGGAAGCCTACGAATACACTCTATTTTTAATTGCCATGTTTCACATACAGAAAGTAGAATGGTTCAATCTGCTGTGCAGTAAACCCAAACTGGCAAAATTCAATCGAGCCTTCTGTATATGAGCCTATACTTCATCAGATACTAGACCATCCTCACTGATGAGACTCCTGAGATAAGTAAAGTTATCAACGAAATCAACTCCTTCACTCTTTACCACTAATTCGGCGCACACGTAATCCAGTCCAGAAACAATATTTGCACCGGAATGAGGAAAATCGAATCCCAAACATGCCTACAGTGATGCTTAAGGAGAGTCAAAAGGTTCTGCATTTTGTTAGTATCTTCACCCAATAGAACTATGTCATCCGCATATTCTAAACCAACAAGTATATCTCCTAGAAGAGGGTCAAACCCTGAACAGTCAGATGATGAAAATATTGACTCTAAAAGCATGACAATGATAAAATTGAATAAAAATTGGGAAATAGGACAACCTTAGCGAACACCACTTGAAGTAATCAATTCCGATGACATTTCACTGTAAGCTTTGATTCAATCAGTAGTATTTAAGTAGACAACCTGTATAAGTATCATATACTTCTTTTGCAAACCTTTCAATGACAGACATTGTATACGACCTTGTGATCATCAGTATTGAGCCTACCGAAGAGTGAATATTTGGTATATACATCGACAGCCATGTCGGAGACCACTCTGGTTTTCAAGAGTTTACTCTCTACATGCTTCAGCTAGGCACCAAAGTATCATTGAACCTAATATTTTACACACGAAATTTATTAAACTGATTTCCCGGTTATTGCTACAAAACTACCTCTGACCTGTCTTATGGTCTGGTATGATTAATAATGGAGATTAGCCAGATGTGATTAAGTTCAGTTCCCAGAATCTAGACAAGATCTCAATTAGTCTGATTGCTGAAACTGGAGCAGTATCCCTAAATATCACAGTGATTAGTCCACCAGATCCTGCTGCTCTCCTGAACTTTAGATTCCACATAGCCCTTTCAATCACACTAACACTTGAAGGACCGATATCGGTTAGCCATTCGGATTTCTTGGGGATCGTGGGTAACTGAGATGAGACCGAGGGACAATTAAACTGTTATCTAAAGTGTTTTGCCTATCCGTCTAATCTTCTGGATTGACAGTTACTAAAAGTCCCATCATTCTTCAAAGATGGTTTCAGTGACCTATGAGCGCGCTCGCAAAATCCAAGAGACAAGTGCTCGGAGCCGGTCACGCGAGACCTTGTTATGGAGAGTCCTTGAAGTGTTAGCTCCGCTCTTTAAAAGACACTGCCGTCGGGGACGGAAATCCGTGGAGTAAGGTGTAGTGTGACGATTTGGGAATCAACCTTTTCTAACCCCCCTACTCCTACTGAGTAAACGACATCCCTGCGGATGCCGGTTATCTGAGAGATTCACTATACTGTTGTCACCTCAGGTTGCTGTCTTTATTCTAATCGCTCCCCAGCAAACCTTCTTGTCATGGAAGGACCTACATGAACCTGCGGTCTGGCCTGTATGACTAGGCTGAGTAATTACAATAGGCAATTCTGATCACTACGTCAAGGTCGGGTGTTTGATTAAGTGTTGTTAGTTAACGAGGCATGAAGTGTAGACGTACCCAGTTAATATTTTAATTTTAATAAATGATAACCAACATCATGTTGTTTTCATTAATCACAAGTTAATCTCGGTTGGTACCAATAACAATCGATGATCGGTTTGTTATATAACAAATTGAATATAAAACGTTATATGCCAACAGGCTCATCAATCTAATGGATGAGCGTTTGCTGAGAAGCTTGAAGGCCCATAGCTCGATTTCTCAGTGAGTTCAGTATACACACTACTGAAAAGTTTTATACTAGGACAAAACATGTGTCCACTTCTTCCTTGTATCTAATAAATGTCATACTCAAACCAGTTCTTGATATTAAATTAAAACTCAACATTCTTTATAAAATCAAATTACTGAAACAGTAGCCAAGCTAGTTATCGCAATGAAGGCATAGATCAAAAACAACTGACTTAAATAAACTACTTTTTATTGGACTGCTGATTATAAAACTCTTATGAAACTATACAAACCAGTGTAGCAGCAACTTCAGCATCAGTAGGCTTGAACATACATAAGGGAAAGAGCAAGATTCTCAAATACAACACAGGGAGCACCAACCCAATTCAACTTGATGGCGAAACTCTGGAAGAGGTGGATACTTTCACATATCTGGGGAGCATCATCGATAAACAAGGAGGGTCCGATGCAGATGTAAATACAAGGATTGGCAAGGCAAGGGCAGCATTCCTACAGTTGAAAAACATCTGGAACTCAAAACAAATATCAACTAACCTCAAAGTCAGACTCTTCAATTCGAACGTGAAGACAGTCCTGCTGTATTGAGCTGAAACTTGGAGAATTACTGCAAACATCATCAGACGGATACAGGTATTTATAAACAACTGCCTACTCAAGATACTGAATGTCCGTTGGCCGGAAACCATCAGCAACAGCTTACTATGGGAG
Organism: Schistosoma mekongi; assembly: GCA_034768735.1. NCBI lineage: Eukaryota > Metazoa > Platyhelminthes > Trematoda > Strigeidida > Schistosomatidae > Schistosoma > Schistosoma mekongi. Next base: position 6,439,631 of record CM068305.1, read on the forward strand.
AGGACAAACCAACTTCCAGTAGCCGAAGAGGAAATTAGGAAAAGACGTTGGAAATGGATAGGACATACACTACGCAAACCATCAGACTGCATCACGAGACAAGCATTAACATGGAATCCTGTTGGGAAACGGAAAAGAAGAAGGCCAAAGAACACGCTGCGTCGAGAATTGGAAGCAGTCATTAAAAGGATGAGCAGCAACTGGAAACAATTGGAAAGGATTGCTGAGAAGAGAGTTAAATGGAGAACCCTGGTGAGCGGCCTATGCTCCTCAGCGAGGAGTAACGGGCGTAAGTAAGTAAGTAATGAAACTATACAACGATAGGTTATTTAGTTTTTACATGCTTCTGGTTAGAGGCTTAATGCTGACTTACTATTTCTTGTTATAACTTCCCAGTTATTGTTGACTCATTATCCAGTCTCTATATTCCAGTGTACTGTGTTTTTGTAACGCTAATTTTCATTTAGACAGCAGAATTACAATCCGTAGTATTAAAAAATTTATTATTTGATTGCACCATGTGCATCTGAAACTTATGCAATAACTAGCGACGGAACAGTTCATTAGTTTTAATTGTCCAACGGTTATTTAGAGAATCACTGCCAGACTATATTAGACTCATCTTCATAGTATTAGAATCTGTTCCATTTCTGGAAAATGTTTACAAATAACTTACCATTAAGTTAATGGGATACGACATTTTTGTCTTATCTTTGACGCAAATCTTTTAACTTAAATAAAAAGAATCAGCTTTCATTTTCACAGTAAGACCAAAGCAGGCGCAAACGCGGCTAGAGGAAACTAATACTCAACAAGTCCCTCGACTCATTCCATAGTTTACGTAACATTATTACTACACTGAGTCAAGTCCAGCACATCGGTCAATTATATTCTCTCATCTGAGAAATCTGGAACTATGCTGTCTAGCTATACCGTATGGTGACCAATAATACGCAGCCATCAATCGCATGTCCTATCTAATAGTTACGGGATATTTCGTAAAAATATTTTACTGTTTATAATTTAAATAAAATAAATTCTCAAAACTCCAACTGGGGTATCAAGAGCATTAACTTTTGACTTTGGGAGAGCATCCGTTTTTCAACGTTCTCAACGAATCAGGAAAGTGTCCTTGCTAGTTTGTAGTTTTTTATCTAGTTTCTTTAACTAGGAAAGAGACCTATTGAATGATAGCGTTGTTAGGCAGTTAAGTCTAAAGAGAACATTACATATTGGTCGACAGGATATGATTGGCACTTAGGGTCAATTAACATTTTAACAGTCACTATTTGGTTATCTGTTTCCATTAAATAGATTTACACTCTAGTCAACTTATTAGTTCAACTAAGGCGCAAATCCGCAGTACTCTATTCATTCTTGGTGTGACTGAAGATTGACCAATTTAACAACCTTAACTCTAATATTAAAGTAATCGCTTAAATATTGAAAACCCTAGCGCTTCGAGTCCCATAATCGTTTATCAGGAGCCAAATATGTGATATAATAACATTCTCTATGCATGGGTAGGACGTGATTTGTAGGTTGTCAACAGGAAACCCTAAACATAGGTTTCGTTTTACTTGGTACTCATCAGTAAGGTGTACTTGAAATCCGAAATTATAACGCAATCACATTCGGACATGCTGACCGTCTTCATTTAGAATAAAATGAAATTATATAGTTTAAGACTTCTACATAGACATTATATTAAATTAAATGTTATCCAAAGTAGAGGAATATCTTGTACAAGTAGAATTATTGATAACTTTTGGAATGGAATAACACACACTGACAGTTACCTCATCAATATAAAAGTTTCAATTGTAACAATGCAAAAATCAAATAATCAGGAATTTACTAGTTTCTCTTATACATTTATGAATGGTGCTTTCTTAAAACATCAGATTCTGAGAAAATCTGCAATTAGAAGTAATTTTGTGATGGTTAATAATTATTCCAACTTCTAGTTAATAGTCCTAACTGTCAGCGTTTGGATAAGTTAAGATTGTGGAGATAATCATCATTAGCATACAATGATCATTTCCACTCCTTTCCCCCCCTCCCATTTCCTCTCTATAATATAAGTTAAATAAAATAGAAATCTTCACTTTAATTACTATCCAGCTAAGTTAACTACAGTGTTAATTGAAGAAGGTGAAAATATTCACTAAGTTCATTAAAAAATTTCCACTTTTCTAAACATATTTAAATTGATTAAATATGTCACAAGTTGATGTTGGCTGAATACCATTGAAAACCAGACAGGATTGGACAACTGTTTCATTCGAGTATGAAACTCTTTAGTAGTGTACACCTCAGATTCTGCACCACGGGCTTTAGGTTAATTGTGAACGCTTAACCCTTTGGTTCGGCATCCACCAGCAGAATTCCCACTTCCATCAGTTTGTATATCCGTAGAAATAACCAATCAAAATAAATATTCATATTATTACTGATTACATTTTTAACTACTTCATTATTATTTCATCATATCTTGTTTATGAAATTTCATTAGAATGACCTTATAATTACATTAAGATGAATATAGGTTTTTAGTTGTCAAGTTAAAATAATAATTAATATAACGTAACATTTTACTAACACATCATTGGATATTTAAAATACATAGTAACTATATATTATAATACTTAAATATTTAATAAACTAATTGAATTTATTTTTATAACTTACAATGAACAATTTAAAGTTCTATTGTTTATCTGATAAGACTGGAGCTATTTTAGAAAATCCATTGGTTTGATTATTTAACATACTATAATATTATATATATATTTTTTTAAAAAAATGTAACTTTAGAAAGCACTTCCATCTAAATGGAAAGCATGGAACAGTATAATTGATCAATTACCGGAGTTATCAAGGAATAGAACAGTGAGAAACGAAGTGGATTTAGTAAGTAATATGTTATTTATTATATGCTTTATAGTTACTTTAGTTATGTACTATAAACAAAAATAGGCTTCATACTAATTGAAATTGTTTTTATTAGGTAGTTGTATCAAAAATGTAGATATTTACTAATGAAGCTAATTATCATGGGTAGTCCAAAAGTCAGCTGAATACTAAGCGTAGATCCTATGATGATTTACTAACTCATCAATTAATCAATCAATGTTTGTTACCTTATGTGAGACATAAGCCGCCAACCAACTCTGTCCTAGGCTTTCATTTCCAACCTCTTCCCAAGTACTCGCCATTCTCTTGATATCTGTCCCCAAATCTCAATGTAATTTGTTATTGGGTCTTCCTCATTTCTATTGGCCTTTAGCATACCAAGTAAGTGTTCACATAGGTAATATATGGGTAATACATTATTTAGATTAACATCTTCACACTACTGATGGATGTGTTTCTATATAGTAGTCTAACTCAGTAACTGAAATAAGCTCATTAAATCTGTGTATAAAATGCATACTCTACTCTTAGATGTTTATCCACTAAGTATGTCAACACATTACAATTTATTTAACAATGAAGAATTATATGCATAGAATCACTTTAACAAATTACAACTAGTTATTATTCAACAAATGGAATTAGCATCATTCACAGAATATAGTCACTAATGAATTATAGACTTCAGTTACTAGTTTTCTTTAGATTGGAAGTGCTTATTAACATTTAAAATCCATGTTATGAAAGAGGAATAGAACTTCGTATATTTTTATGTAAACACTGTTCCTAAATCTTTAGTTTAAAGGTAGCGTTCTTGATAAAATACTGAAAAGATTCTTTAAAGAGATCAGTTTGGGAAACCACTTACCCTGATTACTATACATTCCTTATATTCTATAATCTCCTTCCATACGGATACATACAAGCTACCACCTTCTGGAATTTGTCATTACTAATTAAAACTCATTAAATATGTTCCTTTGGTTATACCTTTGACATAGTAAAATAATGAAATTGATTAGTTATTGTTGTTGTTGTTTCTTAGTACATAACTTATGGTGTTAACATTTCAATTTTATGCTAACTACTTAGATGAATTAAGTATTACTGATTTGTTAATAAACTTATTGAATTTCAAACTGAATATGATGAATTTATTTGATTTAGATAACTATTAAGACTAAGAAACATTGAGAGTTGTTTTGTCACAGTAGAGAACTTCTTAACGTTGAGTATTCACAAACCACCCCCTCCCCACCACTACCGTATAATCAAGCCAGAAACTTTCGGGTTTCTAGGAGAATGCCTAACTTTCAAACTACTGCGTTAACATCTAACAGTTAATATTTCTAATTTTAGTTGAATGGCTAATTTTTGCGACCTTGTGAATTCACGTTGGTGGGTAACTTCCACATACTAGACATGACTGAACTCTAGTGATCACCTTGCACTAGAACTGTAGTAATTACGGCATAAAGTCAATGACTAGTGTGCTTATATTAACTGTGAACGGACGTTGTAGATATTGCTATCATCCAGCGCTTCCTGGTCATAATTAATTGTCCAACTCAGACATTTTCGTGATATAAAATACAAATCGGACGATCTCCGCAACACTCGTTCATAACATTCTGTTTCATAATTTGTACTTATGATATCGCTCTTCCATGCCTATTACATTACTACTACCATAGAGAATACTCATTGATCTTAACTACTATGCTTGATTTATTTGGTGATATATCCTCCGTTCGATTCGGTTTGTGATATGTTTAACTGTATCGTTTTAATATTGACTTCAATAACTATGATATGTATCACTTTAAGTACACTAGTAATATCAATTATAATTAGCGACCATTTACAGCTGATGTGATTCTACGTAGTATGAAGTGAATCCATTCTATTCTGTAAATTTTGTTGCATTTTCCTTGTTGAAATAAGTAATTTTTGATTGAATTCATCACAGATTAACGGTGGTGGGGTATCATTAAAAACTAGGGAGCACTAGACGGCTGTAGATGGTTAGGAGTATGTCAACCTGAAGTCCCTCCTTGGGAAGAGGGCTATCATACTAAGGCGAAACAGCTGCTCAGTGCTCCATAGTTTTTGACGGTACCCTACTATCATCATTCTATTATGAATTCAATCAACTAAACTTAATACTAATCTCCACAAACCATCTCAATTCAAATACATAATTAGATTAATGTAGATTTAAAAGTGCTTTGTAGTGAATATGTTTGTGTGTTTACTAATTGTAAGTGGGCATAAAAAATGTACATGTACTGCTATTGCTGATTTAATTTACTACTTCTCAAGCTCTACAGAATTACTGGTAAGGCTATTTTATATAGCTTTCATATTCATTGAGAAGAGTCATGATTTCTCAAGAAGACTTCTTAATATTGAAGTCAGCACAAATGATACACCCTAATCAATGAACACAGTTTTGTGTACAGATAAATGGAATTTTATCGATATCTCATTTGAAGATAATTAGAATGAGAGAAGTATTCCCAGTGAATTGATGTACTAAATTGAAATCAACATAATGAACGAATTGAATGTGCCAGTAGCATTCGATAGATGGTTAGATTAAGAGTTTCATTTGAGATTACTTTTCTACAAGACAGTCTGAAGTAATGATTTATTGGTCTTGTTTTAACATTCGAGAGCACGTTTTTATTTGAGATAAGTTGGTGTTAGTCAGTTTCCTAGTAAAGTTCTCATAAGTGTTGTTTTATTAATGACAAGATTGTCATTCAAATATTTAAGTGAAATTTTTAGTTTAACGATGTTCGTAAAAATGATTGATTGTATATTGTATTAACTATAATCGGAGCCATACTGTATGCTGTAAAGCACCTAAACTGATAATGACGTGTCCTCAGCACAATCAAACTTGCATTTTGACTGCACTAAATATTTCGACTTGTACCTTTTTATTATATAAACTACTGAGGAGTCTCATGCTAGAACAAAATGGTTGTCCAGTGCTCCCTGGTTTTCAATGTTACCCAGCCAATATTATTCTGTGACGAATTCAATCAACCAAATGTAAATTATTTAATAATCTAATGTAAATAGTCAGAATGATCTTTTAAATTACATTATAGTCTATGAATCTAAGGAAGAGGGGGGTCTTGTCACTGTCAAATTGAATAATGTGTACGCCATTTGAAATCGTCGCAGTGATCGCGATCATCTCTAAGCTGGGTATATTCAGCGCTATTCGTATGTATTTGGCCAGAAACTAAATGAAGTGTTCTTGGGACCAGAGGTGAACAGTCTACAACATATAAAAGAGAACAAAACAACCTTGTGCAAAAGTCAATCGTCTAACATCACTTACGTTTGAGATCTAAACTGGCGCTTGAGTGTTTAATACAAGTCTTATACATCATCAGAATGAATACATATAAGGGGAGGGGGGGTGAAATATGTTATTTAGACGATGGGAAACTAAACGTAGTATATACAGTGATGTGGCATATCAAAATCAAGTGACTATTCATTAAGATTGTTCATGTGATTATGGGACGAATAACAGTAATAATTATGCGAATAATAGTAATAACAATAATAGCTGAAAAAGAAAACAAATGTAACGAAGATACCAAGGAGGGAGAGGGTAAGCAATATCTACATTAAGTGAAATAAGTTAGCTTACGACTATTGATTTGTTTGGTGTGGTGTTGGCCATGGTAGAAGAAACAGCTAGAAACATTTCTTTTGGAGACAGAGCTTCAACATTTTAGTTCGATTACCAATTTCTTCTATCGTTTGTAGAACTTTGAGTCTTACCGACTTCGGTAGACAGTTATTTACACGGTAAATTATTGTAAACCATTGGCTGTCGCTTACAGTGTACTGTGTCCACTATATATGCAAGCATTGTACTATTATTGTGTTATTCATGCCTTTGTTCAGCCACACTGAAAGATGTTCTGGAACACCTCCCGATATATATTTATTCAAATGGTAATGATTACGATCACTGTAACAATTACAATTGAAGCATAAACTAATATGAGTTAACAACATGAACCACTCATTTTGACATTAGTAACCCCTCCCCATCCTCACCCACTCACCCACAGAATCATAGACTATAAACTAATTTAAAAGATATTTTTGCCTTAAATTTGGTGATTCATATTGGATAATTACGTAATTTAGATTTATCAATGTAGAGTGCAATAGGAAATTATCCACAGGAATATTCTTCTTGCATAATTGTACTGTTTTATATTTATTACCATAATAACGTACTTAATATTGTTTGAGTTTGATTGTGATTGGTAAGAGGAACCCAGGACGCGCGTTTTGTCATATTTTGGACGCGTCGGCTGGATGTTCCTGCATCCCAATGTTCATATTCACCCCAGGATCCAAACTCACTTCGTTTCGTGCCAAACACTACTGCGTTCACTAATAGGCCGCTAAGTTAAAACAGTCACACTCGTTCAACGGGCATGTACATGTAATTCTGAAGTATTTGAATCTTCCCGTTGATTTGTTATGAACTGAAACTGGTCAATCTCTGTTGCCATATGTGCATCCTGAACGGATTGCCTTGATATAGCGGTAGTGCACAAGCAGTATTTGTGTTCGATTGTGGTTGGCAAACGAAATCCAGGATGCGCGTTTCATCTTACTACCATATCGAGGAAATCCGCTTAGGATGCACATATGGCAACAGAGACTGACCAGTTTCAGTTCATAACAAATCAACGGAAAGAACCAAATACTTTCGAATCAAAGGTATTTAATAGTTCTATTTGAAATTGAGTACGGCAAAACTTATCGTTGTCACGTTCCTCTTACCCTGTCTTCCCGTTCAACATATTTACTGTTAGTATGTTGTCTCTTATTCTAAACTACAGTTAATTAATTGTGTACAAGTTACCCTTATTTACTACCACCATCTCTTATGTTTCGAATTAATATTAAATTTTTAATCGGTTGACTGTGTGATCTGGTTTTGTGTATATATAATGCAATGCTTGAAATATAATCGATTTTGTCCAGTTGTTTCATCAGTCGTGTGTTTTTCTATCCTGAAAGGAAACTGAGTGAACGTCAGGAAAGATGCTTTAAGGTCCGACTAGGCAATTATTACCGTTTGTTATCTCAACCATATGCACACATAATCGCATCAGCTACTCGGTTATAAGCACCAATCATAACATACTTTTGTTTACGTCATAATAGGATACTGGTGAAATTTATTGAGAAATATACACAAGAATCGGTTAACTGTTACTTCGTATAGACGTATCAGTTCTAAACTAAACAGTTGGCAATAAATATCTTTAATAGCAAATTTCTATGAAAAAGTATTTACTTTTAATTTTTCTAGTTACCACTTTTGGACTTAGACGGTCTTAATAGTCATGAAGAATTGAGATTAGCACATAAAATCCTGGCATTCTTATCCTCGGTTTATGTGTGGCAAGATGGAGAAGGTGGTGAAACTGAGGTAGATGAAGCATTTTGAATTGATTTAAATACATGAAATAATAAATGTATTATCATATCTTCAGATATATTTCTCATTATAATTTCCTACTAATAGATTGTTTTAATAATTATTTTGTGCATATATGATGCCTGGTAATTGAGATCTAGGAAGCGTGTTTCATCCTAACTTCTAAATCTCCAGCTGAATGTACTTTTATTCAGGTGTTAATGTTCACATTAAGGCTTTAAGTAACTTCATACTAATTAATTTCATTTCATGACAATAACTATAGGATGGTACAAACACTTTGGAATTATACTACTTGTATACTTTTCTAAAATAATTGAATGAAGTGGTTTTGTAGAGATTCGTATTAGGTTTAGTAGACTGAATCCGTCAAAGATTAATGTTATTAGGGTACCACTGAAAACTAGAGAGCTGTGAATAGCTGTTTTATCCTAGTGTGGGATGATTCAGCAGTGTAATTAAAACAAAGAAATTAGACTGTTTGAATGTGAGACAGTTATCATCAATGACAATAGATGATCATCACTTTATATCAAGAATTGATGAAGTAAGAATTCCGCTAACCAAACGGTTCTGATGATTAAGCTTTAATCGAGATATCTGATGATTCTCAATTTAGTTTCTATGGATGAATCACATGGTTCATACTGATAAAAGCTTCAACAGAAGTTCTTCCAAATTTTCAATACTATTCAGTTGTCATCAGTCTCATACAATTACAAACAATCAAACTTAACACTTATCTTCAAACAAATCAAATGATAAATTAATCATTTAATTGTTATATTTTATCAAAATTCATAAAATCTTCGAAACAAATAGTCTATTGAAATCTATGTTTATATTCGTTATAATTAACTAAATAGAAGTTATTTCTACAAAGAAACAAAGAAAGAAAATAATAACTTTAAAAAATCAGGCAATCACTAGACAACATCCTACTAATGTTTATATAAAGTAATATCGAAAGATACCCAAAAAAAAATTTATACTGATTATAATTAAAAAAAAAAAAATTATAACCGACTTATTGTTAATTAACACTTGGTTTAACTACAATCTAAATGATAAACTTAATTAGTATAGAATAATTAGTTAGATCGGTGAATAACTATTGATTACAATATTATTCAAGACATTCTATTTGGTCATTATTCAGCTAAGATTATAGTATATAACTAAATGATATCAAGAATGAACTAGAGAGGCGTGAAGAAATTTCTTTTCAATTAGTTTTTCATCAAACCTCTACACTAATACACCTACATACCTAAGTTTACATTAGGTTTAAAATCATTACCAAATTAATTGGAGGTATGTTACATAATAATTTTACAGGTTCAAAGGTATTTGTAAACTAATTACAACATTAATGAATAAAGTAATTAAAATATAACAGTAAATAAGTTTAATAATTTTGTTTATATTTGATTGGATATATCACAGATTGATGTTGGCAGGGTACCATTGACAACAAGGAAGCACTGGACAGCTGTTTCGTTCTAGTGTGGAACTCTTCAGCAGTGCGCACCCACGATTCCGCACCAGGGGCTTCAGGTTGATGCGAACGCCTAACCATCTGTACCACCATCTGCACTATCTGCTCCCTGGTTTTCAATGGTACCCTACCAACGTCAATCTGTGATATATCCAATCAAATAAAATAACCAATCTCCACAAAAATAACCATCCCAATTGAATTTTGTTTTTATCAAAGTTACTGCTTATATCACTAACGAATTGATTCTTTTATTTGCTTAGAAGATAGTTGTATCTTTATTTTTTTTCTTCATTTTAAGGTATTTTATTATTAGATTCAATTTATCATATGATATTAGGTACTAAACAACGATTGATTAGTGTGTAACACTTAGTCATATAGGAGGTGATATTTGATAAAGTTACTTACTAACTTACTTTTGCCCGTTACTCCTCGCTGAGGAGCATAGGCCGCTCACCAGGGTTCTCCATTTAACTCTCTTCTCAGCAATCCTTTCCAATTGTTTCCAGTTGCTGCTCATCCTTTTAATGTCTGCTTCCAATTCTCGACGCAGCGTGTTCTTTGACCTTCCTCTTTTCCGTTTCCCAACAGGATTCCATGTTAATGCTTGTCTCGTGATGTCAAATAGTATATAAAATGTTATCTTAAACTTTTCTATAAATTATGTCACTTATGATGTAATCTTAAAAATAAGTTCAATTGTTGTACTTCAAAATGAATGAAACAAATAAATATTGTAGATTATTATGAGTAAATCATTAGATAAGTTGACATTTCTGGAATACTTTAATTTGTCAACATTAAGGTAACTTATTTTCATTTTATTCTGAATGTAATTACCATCTGAGCTGCTTAGGCTCCTATGTGAGGAGTAACGGGTGAAAGTAATAGTAAGTAATTAATTTCCATCACAATGTGGTATTATGATTTAGAACGACTGGAATCTATTACATATTGCATAGATGCTTCTTCATTAGTTTCTTTTTGATTAGGAGGTTGAATGGTCTGTGTTGGTATATGCCATAGAAAGCTTTTAGTTAATCAACTTTTTTCGAATGTGTCAATAGATGGAGAGAATCCCACTAGTTAACTTTTCTGTGGGATAGTTGGTAGTCGTCTAGCAATTAAGTGGTTTGATGTTTATGGACGTCTATGGAGTATTCTTGTAAATTTTTTCATCTTGGAAAGCATGTCAGGACCAAACTTACTATTAAACACTTTGCAGACTACTGCTAAATCATCTTTATTTCTTCTGGATTACAGATAAAATATATTTAGTTTAGTCTAGAGATCTTACGAATCAAGCTAGTCGGGGCTATTTGAACTTTTCCCAGTAACACATCACTCTTTGGACAACGGCTGGCTGATTGTACACAGCTTTCAAGTCATGGTACTATTAACACAGTATCCAAAGTCAGGAATGTCTTAGCATATGTGGTACGTATTGATTAAAGAGTTCTAAGGCTGAGCTGCGATAGAATGGAAGTGTGTAATGGTTTTCAACTTGTCACTGATGATAACTCATAGATCATTAGGCTCCAGGACAACGAGGGGTACAAAGCTATTCATCATATATATATTTATGCCTTGCAACATCAAAAATGATACATTTGGAGACATTCATCACCCTTCTAATCTGTAAATTTCTTTGAAGTAAGGTACTCTGATGTATACAAATCAAAAGAATGTAAATTATTTTCAATCATCTGCTTCCATTTACTTAACGATAGTTTTAACTTGTAGCTAGATGTGGTTTACTTTATACTTTAGATTCATCTTAATTACACAAAATACATCTACATACCAATTTAATTCTTAATATTGTTTCAGTCAATACCAGTACAAATCGCCAAGCCATTATTATGTGTTTCTAAGTTACTCGGTATACAGCCTATATTGACGCATACAGATTTGGTTTTATGCAATTGTATTCCTTCAACTTCAACAAAAGAAGAAAATTATTTAAGGTATTCAGTTATTTTAATGAAAACATTTAATTAACACTTTGTAATCTTTAACTATTACAACTTAATTATCTATGAGTCTTAGATGAATCGTTCATAAGAACCTGGGTTGAATAAATTGTTAAATCATTTTCATTTGTACACATATTGTGTAGTGGTTGCATAACAGTAATACTATTTGCATTGATATGGACAGCTGTTTCGTTCTAAGGTGAAACTCCTTAGGAGAATGTAAGTCATATTTCGCCCCAGAGGATTCAGTTAGGCGAACACTTAACCTTCTGCACCACTGGGCATACAAGTACCGAATTTTAGAATTTTCATTCCCATCAATTTGTGATATAAAACGCGATGATTATCCATTGTCAATAGTACCCTTCTAACATCAATCTGTGACGTATACAATCAGTTGAAAATATCAATCTCCGCGAAAATAACCATTTTGATCCAACAAAATGATCAGCTAACTAGCGACTAACTTCAGGATGTTATTGAAATTCTAGTAAGAAGTCATGACTGGTGGAGTTCAACCTTGTGAAGAGTGAGACAGTTATCATCAATGACAATGGATAGTCATCACATCATATTTCACAAACTGATGGAAATGTGAATTCTACCACTGGATACCGCCATCGTAGTAACATGATAGGTATGTATGTTCTAAAGATGACTAACAACTGGATAGGTCAAAAATGTGACTATCTATGTATATTTTTTTAAAATTAGAAATACATACTTGAATAATTAAAGAAGAACAAGATCTCCAGTGTATAATGAATTCATCAGTTTGTTTCAAGGTTTCTTCTTATCAACTGTAAACAGACTGAACTAATAAGAAGTTATATAGAATGAAATAGTTGACATACCTTATCTATTGAGATTGATATGAATGTTTTGAATGAAAATAGAAGTCATAATAATTAAAGCATAGATACAAGATGTGCTTATAAATTTAGTTAAATTTAATGAGTATTTATATACAACGAATTAAGAATAGAAGTGGAGGTTTTAGGGTGAGGGGTGGGCGTGGAGATGATCATAATGTAATCATTGAAAAAGTCAATGGAAGAAAATATTACATAACTGCAATAAAATCAGAACAGATGATTACATAATTACTCAATAGATTTTGAACAAAAGTTATTTTTATTTTGTGTACATCTAAAAGATTGAGTAAGAGGAAATTACAATATTCATCATGGTAACGAAAGGTATATCAGTTAATATTTCTGATAACAATTCCTTTTGTCAAACGTAATAGCATAGATGTTGCTTTTTTTCTGACAATTGTGAATGCTTCTGGAACATTTATATTATGTCCACTGACGAAAAGGTGTTTAGAGATTGTACTTGAGAAAACGTTGCCGCCTTTCAGACATATGATCTTAGAAACATGCTCAGAAACCATGACAGGAGTCCTTAGTTCAGTCCATTCCATGTACTTGCGTTAGCAATTCATAGGTATAGTTGGAAACGACATCTGAAGGATAATAATCTACTTTTGATTAATTTTACGAGCGTTTAGTGTTAAGAAGGAAATCAGTTAGGCTGTAAAGTCGGTTCTCTGCAGTATAGTCCTGATATTTTCGTTGGTTCCGTAAGAAGTTTCATCTTATTTGGATGGAAGATGTACGAAGACTGGCTTTTTCTTTACAGTCAGATGCTTATCGATTTTAGGATTTATCTTTCTGTACTTGATAATAAAATTCTTCGGATATCCATTGTTATTAAGGCCAGCTTTCAATCATTATCAATTGTTCATCAATTTTATCGTTTGAGCATATCATCGTAGCTCTATTGAAATGAGATTTTACAAGACCACGTTTGTAACTGTAAGGATTAAAGCTGTTATAGTTTAAACATGGTCCGGTTCATGTTTTTCCTTAAACATACTATTTCCAGCTCTCCCATTCACTAAGTTGATCATCAGTTTCATGCTTCATTGTAAACTGAACATTATTAAAATAATGAAGCATTTGGGAAGCGTGCTTCAAATCATCATATATAATAACGGTGTCATCAACATACTTACCTTACTATGTTGTGGTCTCACTTTCAGAATTCACTTTAATTATCTACAGATTAGCTATATAGGTATCTGAAAAGATAGATCCAAATGGTGATCCCATGGCTACTTTATCGATTTTTCTTGTATAACTGGTTACTGAATTCAAATCGGACCTATTTTGCACAGAGGAAATTTCATTATCAACTATGTTGACATCTAAATATATTCCGTTAATGTTTATTCACATCACTCATTAATGTAGTATAACTGTTATTACACGATCATCTCTCAAAAATCTGTAACTTTCATATACCCTGTTGTAAAATGACACTATACTTTCTCAGCTGGCTCGTGAATTCAGTACATTATACATTCAATAATGTCATAATAATATAGCGTTACACTTAAAGCAAGCTCAATGGTGACCAACTAATGGAAGTAATATTGGTGATATAGTAAGATGACATGGGAAGTAAAGTTCAACTTTGTCGGGTTTGAGGCACCTAAAATGGATCACGAACCGACTACAATTAAAATTATCAACTGTTCTATGCTGACTCAGTGGTTAATGAATTGGGTATTTGCCCTTAAACAGTATGAGGTTGGGCTAGATTCGCTCGTGGATTTGTAGATGCTCAGTGTTGAGTATAAACTTGGGATACCATTACTTCAAATACATGACATGTTGAATCCACTGTACAACTCAATTGCTACATGGTTAGTGAAGCTACTATGACAATTAAACCAAGACCTGGTCAAATGTAGTGTAAAGGATAATATTTAAATTTGCAACCAGAGCAAAAAAACATACGTTTGACACGAAAATCAGTTTTGTCATTAGATACAACATTCCTATCAACAAATATTCCATCAATGGAAACAGTTGATTATGTATCTTAATAGTTACCTGAAAGAAAAAAGTACACATGCCTATACTAAAAGATAAAATGAAAAATTTACCCCTTAAATGAACAATGTACATTTACTTTTGTAAACTCCAACCCTACAAATAAATTTTCAGTTTGTCTCTTCTCTACCACATTTTTAATTACACAATCATTTTTCACCATCCCTTCTAATTTCTTATCATCGTTATCAGTGTCTCATACAATTCACATAGATTTCTTATCATTATTATCACAACTATCCAGACAATGATTCTCATATCACATTTTACATGCTTGACACATCTAGACTACGCGTATGATGATCGGTTAATGATAAATCACAATTAAATGGATAGATAACTATGACTTATATATTTACCTTCATCACTCGGTATTGCGGTAATATGTACTTTGTACCGAACCTATCTGATTCATGATTTTTCTGTTGGATTATCGTGCCTAAGAAACGAAAGACTTAGAGTAGCTGTAGATATTGTATTACTCGCAAATCATAATCTATAGGATTGGCAATAACACCTAGAGATATAACAATACTACTATTATCTTATTATTCTTATTATTACCACCAACTGAATATGCCATTTCTCAAAGTACTTTATCTTATTCAAATGAGTTGATTTGATATGTTTATTGTATTATTGAATGTAATTCAACACCTTATAAAATTAAGTAATGTGAATTCTTAATTGCTTAATTTAATACTTCACTTATCTAGTGTTTTTTCTCTTAGTTAAAATTACCACTCTTATCACTATTGGTAATGATGTCTATAAACTGATTACTAACCAAATCACTACCTTATTGTAAGTGATATTTTCTCCTACTTCTGTTTTAAAATGATTTCTCAATTTCACAGAGAACAAATCTTTAACGTTAAATGAAGGTGATATTTTTATTGGAAACATTTATTAAGTTATGTGTATTCACCACAGATGGATGGAAGTTAGATATAATTGAAAACTAGGTAACACTGATGAAAAGTTCTGTAATGCAATGGAATATCTGTCCAGCGCTTCTTAGTTTCCACTGTTACCCAATCAATCTGTTACGAATAGAAACAACTAAATTTGGGATGTATTTAAGCAGTATTCGATGTAAAAGTTGACCGTTTTTTCTAACATACCTCACTGTCTAACATATACATGTTATTTTCGCCAGTGTAATGTAATTTTCATGAATTCATAACTGTAAGATCCTGATAAAGAAGTCATTGAAAACAGCAATAATTCTCTTGAATTGTAATATTTCTGTTATCATGATTCAAAATTGTTATGTTACATGTCAAAGTATAATACGAAATGTTGAAATGATCATTCTTGAATTTGTATTCAATTTCTTGTGTTTGTATAGGTTGAAAACTTCTCAGTGAAATATATTTCATATATTACAATATATGGACGAGCAATACTGTCTGGTGTAGGAATAGACTGGATGAAAGCTAGGAGTCACCAAGTCAAAACATGGCACAAGTTATGAAGTCATTGACAATTGGGTTGAGCCATGCTAATAGGTGCAGACCACCTGGTTGTGATGATCGTAACCAATGGTTAGGGACTATTGACAACATGGCACAAAATCATTTAGAATGGTACAGGTGTATCCATTCCTTGTTCTCCACCAAATTCTAAACTCCTGAACTCATCATAATCTTTTGTTTACTAAATTATATATATATATATATAATCATATCTTCGAGCTTTAATCCTTTCCACTAATACTAACTGAGTTACTGCCTCCACTACTCTGGATAATGATCTGGTAACTCCAACTCTATCTGCTAGTTGAGGCATAACAACTTGAACCAATATGCGCACGTACCAACTTCTTCGTTGTAATTGACTGACTGACTGATTGCTATATATGATATTTACATGTATTGTAAAAGGTAGAGGTTTTAAAGAATTTAGAATACAAATATGTATTTAATAGAGATAGAATTTTAAGTAAATACTAGTGAAGATTCTTATCAACTGTACGCTAACTTCATTATTATTTAAAGTTGTTTATGCATCAGGTATTTAAATAATAAATCTTCAGATTATATTCCATCATAAACTAGGTATTTCATTGGTAACATTAGGTGGTTTATGTTATTGAGCGTCCTGGAAATTGTTGAGTTTATATTCCATACCATGAATTAGTCTGTTAGATGAGAACAGGGAAAAACAAGATAGCTGTTTTATTTTAGCTTGCCACTCCTAAGCACTGTGCATCTACGACAGTGCCAGAGAATACTAACTATGATCATTAAGTTTCACGGAGAAGACTTAACACTTTGAACAACGAATCGGGCATCCATAAGTTAATATTTCTAACTATAGTCAATTTGTGATCTGTGTAAGTGACTTTGTCTGTGGATAACTACTTTATGCCCGACATTATTAAACTTCACTGATTAAGTCTTTACTGTATACCTCCGGAATAACCACCTGAAGTTTGTTACGAGTGAGTTGATAATAATTAAATTGATTGTTTTGATGATTATCGAATTCTAATAGAATATCACTGATTGACATGAGTTAGGCAGTCATTGAAAACCAGGAAACACTAGTCAGCTGTTATTTTTTCCTAGTATGGACTTCTTCAGCAGTGTTTAATGTTACGAATACACTTCCACAACATGTAATCACTTTCAATGTCATGTCTTTTTCAGTAATTTAATTGAGATTATAATTTTTATTGATAAATATTGTGTTAACATACAGTTTAATTAATTTAAAACTAAATGATTGTATCAATTCTACTTATTTGTCTACAGTTTTCTACAATCTATACACTTGCCTACATATCATCCAAGTTGGAAAGCGTTTATCACTTTAAGTGGTGAATGTGAAGTGTACTTTGCACCCATACTACAAGTATGAAAGTAACTTATATGTTCTATATAGTTAATTGTTAATAAACAAAGTTATATCTGTTATGTATGAATAGAATTTTCATAACAAACATTAAACAATGTAGATGAGTAAATATTATTAACACGGCTAACTTTGAAATAAAATGAGCATTGAATAGATTGTTTATAAAATAAGTGATGATATATATTTGTAGAATTCCAATGAGTAGAAATTAATGCAAGTGGCAATTGGCTCCAATCATCTGAATTGTTAAAGGCTGAAACTGATTAGTCTCCTTCCGCATACATGCATTTTAGTCGAATTACTTCAATACTAAGGTATTGTACATATGAGAATTAAATTGGATTGTGACTGACAAGTGAAATTCATGAAGCGTATTTCGTTCTATTTTCGACTCATCAGATAAATGTCACTGTTCAAGTCTTGATGATAGTGACTGCAACACGATATTAGGTTTGAAGTTGTATGAATTATAATGATTGATATTGGCCTAGTTATTAGCTAACTGCAAGAACTTCTGGGTTTTGAAGTTGCATTTGGAGGTTGTGACTGGTGGAGTTCAGACTTGTTATGAGTGAGACGTTTCTTATGAAAGACATTAATGATGGTTGTGTTACATTACAAAGTGATGCAAGTGGGAATTCTAGTATTGAACAGCAGCTGACCTAGTGATCCTGATGGTTAATCATTCGCCACGTGACCGAGCGGTCGTGGATTAGATTTCATGAAAAAATCGCGTGTGTGCAGTTCTGCGGAGTTTCTTATCATAAAGAAACCGTTATCCAGCGCTCCCTCGTTCTCAGTAGTACCCAACAGTAATCAATATTTGACAAACTCAGATAACAATATTAAGTATCATTATCCTCACAAGTTCCACGCTGAGCCTTCCATGTTTACTGCAGGTCCAAAGCCCTAATAAAACAGGGGAGTCGGGTATCAGATTAGTAACCTCATTCCTTAGATTCGCTAGGGTATTCAAAGCACCCTTCAAGACAGCGAAGGCGCAAATCACAATGAATAACATTCAGCGCTTTGCGTCCACTAACGATAACAACGATTACGATGAAGTACAGTTTTGTGAGAGGCTGAAGCTAATCGTAGGTAAATGCCTAGGTAGGAACCTGATCAGTTTAGTTGAAGATCTAAACGCTAAGCTTGGAATGGGTAACACAGAATTTCAGGATACTATGGGATGACACAAACTGAGAGGAGGAAACGACAACAATGAGGGATTAGTAAATCCATATATCTGAAAAAAGTAATTATTAGTGGTATCATATTCCCTCGCCAGTACTTACACAAAGTTACATGGGTTCAGCCAGACCACACTATCGAGAACCAAGTCGACCACATATAAATCAATAAAAGTTCAGAGGGAGCGTGTAAAACGTGCGAACAAAGAGTGGAGCTGATTTAGCTTCAGATCACTACCAGGTTATGGCCAATATTAAACCAAAACTAAAGAAGCACTGATCACCATGAGCAACAGCGTTGCAAGGTTTAACACGCCTTTTTTCGAGATACTAACAAACTCAATGAATTCAAGATAGCTCTCTGCATTAAGTTTCAAGTTTTTGACAATCTACTAGACTAAGAGGAAATTACCATTACAAACAACTGGAAAGAGATTGAAGAGGCAGTATTTTCTACATCCTGGGAGGTTTAAGGCTGGAAGTAGCACTGAGACCCGAGGAAATAAACAGCTCGAAGAACTCTTCAATAGACCAGCCCCATCAAACCTACCTGTTAGTACAGGGAAGCATCTTCATCCAAGTATTGTTAAACCAAGTAAAAAATCTAATAGACACCCGGCATTAAAGTCTGCAAGGTAGATTCCTGAAGAATTGACCGTGTGTCAACCAAACCGCGACACTAAGGATCACTGCTGGACAATAAAGTGAATAAAACTCACCACTCCACACCGACTTCCTCGATTACAAGGAAATAATTGATAGCGTAGACACGAGAATATTATGGAGTCTCCTTCGGCACTATGGTTTGTCGGAGAAAACAGTCAATATCATAAGGAATTCTTACTACATTATGCTGCATGGAGAACAGCTCACAGAATAATTTCAAGCGAAGACTGCTGTCAGATATGGCTAATTACTCCCAACCTTCCTCTACCTTTTCTTGGTTAACTGGATTATGAAAACCTCAACGTCGCAGGGGGGGAAGTACAGAGTACAGTGGACAATATGGATACAACTAGATGATTCGGACTATGCAGATGAGCTAGCTTTTTTATCTCGCAATAAGTAACAAATACAAGTGACGACGATCAATATGACAGCTACCTCTGCAATAGGTCTCAACATATACTAGAGAAAATGCCAGATTTTTGAATACAACGCAACAAGATCGAACCAAGTCACATTTGAAGGTGAAGGTCTGGAAGTTGTGGAAAATTTTACATACCTGGACAGCATCACTGATAAACAAAAAGACTTAATAAAGATGTGAAGGCGAGGATTGGCAAGACAAAGGAATCATTTCTACATTTGCAAAACATCTGGAACTCAAACCAACTGTCAGAAAAAAATCGAAGTCTGAGTATTTAGTACAAACGTGAAGAAATTTCTGTCTTATGGAGCTAAAAGTTAGAGGACTACGAAAAGCATCACTCAAAAGATACAAGTATTTATAAACAACTGTCTGCGTTGGCCAGATACCATCAACAACAACCTTTTGTAGCAGAGAAATAATCAACATCCAGCCAAGGAGATGGACAGGACACACATTAAGGAAATCACCAAACTGCGTCACAAAGCAAGCATTAAGTTAGAAACTTGAAGGCTGAAGGAAAGAAGAAATACTAAATAACACTGCTTTGGGAACTTGAAGCAGACATGAAAAGAATGAACAACGCTTGGAAAGAAATGGAAAAGTGATCCCAGTACTGAGTTGTTTGGAGAATGTTTATCGATGGTCAATGTTTCAAGTAGGAAGTAACAGGTATTGATTTATTGATTGAATTATGTACTTTATCGATAAACTATATTTACAACATAAATAATTTATGGTAGTCATTTGCATTTGTTTGACTTTGCTTCCATGAAAGTAAGATAATACAATATTAATTTCATTACAAGTTGTGGATGTTTTTCTATAATCTGACATTAGCATAGAATATCTTTGATTCAAAACTATAATTTATGTATTATACTATTAATTTCTAATTTATATACTACTTATTAGAGTAATAATAAGGTTTAAAGTTATATATATGAATTTTTTTTTTTATCTCTAGGAGATAATAAAAGCAATTAAAGCTCAAGATCCATTGAATGAAGATATTATTATAAAATGCTTAGAAAATATAGATGAATTGTTTATACCATTTAGAAAATCATTAAAGAATTTTTATGGTAGGTTAAAATGTCACTTAATAAGATACTTTTAGAAAAAGATTCTTTAAGATCTTAATGAATGAATTATTAATAGAAACTTTATAAACTTCATATAAGCTGGTAAAGTAAAGAGAATCATGAAAGAGTTATGTCTCATTTGTAGCGGTAAATAATCTCCAAAATAAATAGTTACATAGGTCCTCGACATTGATGCTGACCATGTTTGTTTTAGCGGACACTACTAAGTTGAAGGCGCTCAATCATGCATCATCACCCGATCACATCACGCCGTACCATGAAAAGCAACTCTCTCTCTAGTTTGCCAGCCTAGACGTTGCTTTTCCATTGCCGCTCTATTCACAACCTAATATAAGTTCTTTTCCACCCTTCTTGCCTTCTGATTTATTCTCATTCGTAATAGTGGGTTCAATCGTTATAAGTTGCTCTGGTAATACCCTAAGCGAAACTTAGTCATATATCAGGTGCAGTTCACATTTATTCATGTGATGGTTGAACTATTTTTTTGCTTGCTGGCTAAATATTATAACTTATAGTTAGTTCCAGTTAGATTATAGTCCTTACTCAGATGTGAACTCAACTGATTGATCAAGAACTAAGTGAATTAGGTAGGAGCAAATAAGAAATTATGCAAAAAATGAAAATGCATATGTATAAGTTACAATTATCCATATACTTGATGATTGTGACTTGACATCTATTTGTTGTATGATCCTGTCAACAACTTATAACTCACCTAGGCCAGTTATATCAACTCGGTAACTGTTTTTTTTCTGACTGTAACGGTTCAAGTCTAGTTGGAAGGTTCCTTGTACTTCACATTCATAAGTAAACCTGGAAGGAAGAAAAATAAATGGAGAGAGTGAACGAATGACTCAGTGAGTAAATCAGATACACTTACATATAATAATGAAGTAATCGATCACAGTAAGGTATGACATAAGAGTGAAATTATCATAATCTGACAACTAAAACTGAACATTGAAGGAGATTTGAAATCCGTTGTGTTAATATGGTAATTTTCTATTATATATGTTTGCCTCTCAAAGAGATCTTATAATGTTTTATGGGTAATTTCGTCCAACTTGGGCACCGAGTGTATGTATGACATGTGAATAGAATATATTTGTAAATAATCTCAGTGGATAAAATTTAAAAAACTTTCAACGAATCACTAGACAAACTGATCCAAGCCTCATCAGGAAAATAACCAAGATCAAAAATTATCAAATATAAATGTAATTAAGAGGTCAAATTTGATTACGAATATCCAATCGTTTACAGGGTATGAAAATATTACATGAGTCATTGTAAGTGAACTAATGTTGAGATATCTTGGATTGGTACAGCCATTCTACCTCACCGCCAAGACACATCAGATGAATTACAAAGAATTCTAAAACAACACGGAATCCAAAATTTCTACAAAACTACCAACACTATTCGAAGTGCATTGGTTAAAATAAAGGACAACATCCCATTCACCTCTACACGGAATTGTGTCTACAGGTTAGGTTGTGTTGATTGTGACGTTTTCCATATTGAAGATTTTTCTCGAGAAATCAAATCTCCTGCCAAAGAACATGAAAACCACACTAAACGACCTCCAAATAGTCCCTTTGAACAAAAAAACTTACAAATCAAATCAACAATAACAGTACTTGCTATCTATCACAATCATAAAAATCTATATTAACAATATCCAAATTATCCGAAAAGGATTTTCCAATTATAATGAATGACAAATATCTGAAACACTTCACATATTGTTAAGTCCAACAGCGCTTAGCGAAAATGAAGGCCTTACTATTCATTCAACATGAACTTTCTATCCAACTGACCACAATTAAAGTACATCAAAGTACACCATTCATATGAACATACATACAATTTTATTATATTTTCACATATTCACATAGTCTCCTTTCACATCAAATTAACATTTGCAAACATGTCTCATTTCAAACCACCTTGATCTATATGACTTGACATCATGACACAATCAAATTCGCATTTTGATTATTTGAACTTATTTTGTTTTTTGATTTGTTCCATTGTGCATTATTTAATCTTGACTTAATTCAATTGAGTTATTCATTTCTCTGAAGAATCGACTTCCACTAAGTCGCGAAACGTCAGAAAATTTAATTTCTACTCATTGGAATTCGGCAAATATATATCACTTATTTTATAATGTTGAAATTGTTGTGAATGAAGGAAGGTGTGCATTACGTGTGTAGTTTCATGTTACAATCGTTTGTACACATTTGCTGTTCTGAGCTATTTTCATGTAGAGAGATAGACAACATTACTTATTTACATTTGATAATTTTTGATCTTGGTTATTTCCTTGAATTAGCTCGGACCAGCTTGCCGAGTGAAACATTGGAATTTCTCTTTAATTTCATCCGCTGAGATTATTTACAAATATATTCTATTCATAGATCTCATGATGTCCAAACAGTATTCATAAAACCATCTTATTAGTTATCCACTAGAGTTTTCTTTGGCTTTAGTTATGTGTAAAGTAAGCATCTTATTTATGTTACTACTATGTTCCTCATGCTCTATCCTCCTTGTTTAGTACATTAAGTGATAATATATCATTTCCTATATATCAACAACAGTTAACTGACTGTCTACACGTTAGCTCAATTCACCACTACTGTTTCTCCAGTTTTGTATTGATATTAATTTTATAATTGGCTATGGTTTAGTTTTTGCATATATAAAGGAATCAAGATGGGTATTTAGTTTAGTTGATTAAATTCGTCACACATTGACGTTGGTAGGGTACCAGTCAAAACCATGGAGGATTGGACAGCATTTTTGTCTTAGGGTACGCACTGCTAAGGATTTCCATACTAGAACAAAACAGCTGTCCAATGATTCTTGGTTTTCAATGGTACTCTGTCAACATCAATCCGTGACGTATTCGATGAATTAAAAATACCAATCTACACTAAATTAATCAACCCAATTCAATTATTAATATATTTCTTAAATTTGAACTTAATAGGTCGATTAAATTCAGAAGAATTCTATGTCGATTTGAGACCAATTCTATGTGGGTAAGCAAATGTCATTTATCCATATGCATAAATGTCACAACATCTAATAATGTACACGAATGAGGTTATTTTACACTTTATCACGCCACTGAATGGAGGTGGTTTGTGAAAAGTGGTATACAGTTTTAGATAATCAGACTTTTCACAGACTGATTTTATAGGTACCATTATTAACCAGGGAACACCGGACATCTACTTCGTCCTACTACGGAACTCCACCAACCGCCATAATTAAATTACAATAATCAGCTAACTAGTGACTAACTTCAGGATGTACCTGGAGCTCTAGTGAGAAATGGTGACTGATGGTGTTCTGACTTGTCTGGAGTGAGACACATCACTGATGACAATAAATGATTGTCACGCTATATCACAAATTGATAGAAGTAAGAATTCTACCTATGGATGACGCCCTGTCCAGTGCTGCAGACGGTTAGGCGTTCTCCAGTCTGGAGCCTCCTGAGAGGAATCTATGGTGCACACTGATGAAGAGTCCCGCCTTTGAGATAAAATGATTGCGCAGTGCTCCCTAACATTCAGTGATACCTTACCAACATTAATCTGTGACAAATTCGGTCAACTAAAGGTCTATTGTGTCATCCAGTCACTTTGAAATACATAAGTGTTCATAGAATACCCACTTACCAATTAAGAAAAACTTCTTACACTCTAAAGCTATATTTTCTGTACAGAATTTGTAATCTTATGTCAAGAATTAACTATTTGCGCTTTATTATTTACACTTAACATTAGAATGTTTACATCTGAACTTAATTATTAGGCGTTAGTTCATTGAATGGTGAGAAGATATTGTTGATAGGGACAAGCACCTATGGAATGTAAAGTAATTATCACTCACTTTTCATTAATATGATCGATACATTCTAGACATCGGTACACTTCCTAGTCAACTAGTTTTAAGTACACAAAGGTTGTTTAATGAACTTTTTTAAACTTTGCAAATTACAAAGAAACTAAAAAATTTGTTTCCGTTTCTTAACAATAAAACACCTAGTTATTCGTATTCGTCCCAGATTGAGGTTAAATGAGCGCCATTGAAACCTAGGCGGAAGTGGATATCCTTTGCATCTCACTTTAGGGGCTCCATAGCATTGTGCATCCTTGATAATGCCAGAGAATTGACTCCACCTTCCTAGGATCGGCGAACGCTTATTCCTCTGTATAACAGGGCTATACAACGAAAAGTGGTAATATTTCTACTTTAATTAATTAGCGATATAGTACTACAATTATTTATTGTGATTGGTGATAACGGACATAGTGGTGACTAACTTCGATGCTTACTTCAAAAAGTCTTGACGGGTGGAGTTCATACTTGTTAGAAATGAGACATTTATCACTACTGACAATGAATTATAGTTGAATTAGATCAGAAATTGATGCAAGTGAGAATTCTACCACTGCGTACCTGATGGCCCAGTGGTGCTGTTGCCTGGGCTTCCACTATGTGACCTGAAGGGTCAAGATTAAATTCCTTGATGAAATCGAGTCAACATACAGTTGAGTAGTCCAATACTTTGTAAAATCATTTTATTCCAAACAAAACATTTAGTTGAACCAAATTTACCATTTATCCATACTTGTTGTTATATCATATCTAGATATTGTACAAGTAGATAGTTATGAACTGCAACACAATAATTACATTTTGAATGTCAAGTACTCAAGCCAGTTAGCTTTAGTTTAATGAATGCAACTGTTCAAATCAAGAATAAAAGTATTATGTTAGAAGCTGCTGTATATAAAGCACTTAAAGGTTTGAGTATAGCTTTCTTCATAAAATGATGTAATATTAAATGGTCACTGGCTTTTGTTACTTCATCAATGGAAGTAACATTGTGTTAGTTTGTGATTTAAGTAAACACTTAGTAGGAGCTGTCTAATGTCCCATGGTTTCTAATGGTACCCTTCTAACATCAATCTCTGACGAATTCGAATATTGTAAACGTTGACTACATTTTAATTCACACTTTATGCATTAAATTATTTTACAGATGGTCACATGGAAAACTTAAAGATAAAGGTTTAATTTATGAGACAAGTATACAACAAGTCGATAACAACACTGAAAGAATTGAATCAAATTGTCCATTCTCTAGTGGAGAATGTACTAGTGATTCAAATCGAAGAATGTGTATTGGAGCAAGTGCAGCACAATCATTAACAATTCAAGCATGTGATGCATTCTTTCAAATAAAACATCATCCTGGTAACTAGTTTCGGTTGCTGTTCTTTTTTGTTTTGCAGATGGTGGTTTCAATCTCCACTTTTATTTTCTTACTGTGTATGCTTTTCTATCTTTGTCAATCTCTTAGTTTCTATCGTAGAACTGAAACAATTTCAGCATTGAGAATAAAAGTTTAAGATCTTACTACCTGATCATTTAGTAACTACGTAGTGTGTTTATTTATTGGGAGTATAGTCTCTATCTATAGCTTACTAATTCAGTTGATCAACTTATTGAATGTAATATAGAGATTCTATTGAAAAAAATCTTACTGATTGTGCTTTTTTGGCATTTCACTGAATGATGTGATGTGTAGATGAGATTGGTTACGTTCACATAATCAACAATGATCTAGTGACAAGACGTGATGCTGTTTTAAAGTTGCTAAGTACATATGATACTGTATAACTTTGTAGAAATGATGAACGTCTGAATACTTAAGTCTAGGGAAATATTTTTTTCACGAATACATATTTTATCACAACTAAGGAATTGACTTTTGGTAACTTTTACTATGCACTTTATTACGCCGGGCGATTAAAGAAAATTAACGAACTTTCAGAACTGTATTTTGGGGGACTATTCTCATTATTTTATTCATGAGTGATGTAACTATTTTATTTCTATGACTGTTATGTTCTCCTGGCCTGGTTCTCTCGTTTTGTGTATTTGCTCTTAGTGTATTGTTTATTACTTTGAACTACGCCTACTTAATTGTGTTAAAGTTCTCCCCATTCACTGACACTATTTCTTTTGTTCTGTATCAATGTTTGATTTTATGATTGGTTTACTGTGTGGTTTGATTTCATGTGTATATAAGGGCGTGATTAAAATATTATACGTTCTCTCTAAGTTCCCAGTTCTCTCTCTCGGTTCACTCAGTTCTGGTTGTCCTATTGTCGGCCTAGGGGGGGTGAATGGGCTTAGGTCAATCGTACATTCTCAACTAGGCACGCATCTTATTGGTGTTCGCATCCACCAACCTAATCATCTCCTCCTCCTTCCTTTCTTCGCGTCATAACAATCATTAAAATTGTTTGTTACTAACTAAAACAACACACACACACATGCATATTTAATATTTTTCTAGAGGATGAAGAATTCTTCAAGGAAATGCAAACATATATGATAACAGAACATCGACAGTTTCTTGATGATCTTGCAATGTACAGTCGAATTCGCTCTATCGGTAAGTTACATTTCTCTTTTGTTATAAATGTTTTATGTCGAAGTTTCATATCTAATGAAGTTGAAACACTTGAGGGTTGATTTTTAAGTGAAATGTATGCTATATGATTTGGGGTGGTTTAGTAGAGACAGGTACTAAGTTTAGTTGTTTATATTCACAGTAGATTAATTTCGGATGACCATTAATGAAAAATCAGAAAATATTAACACAGCTGCTTTTTTCCAGTATGGAGCTACTGAAAAATGACCGCCTTAATATCGCAACAAACTCTAACTCATAGTCTTCAGGTTTAATTAAGAATGATAACCCTTAGAATCACCTGGTCAGCTGCCGTTCAATAGTAGAATTCCCACTTACAGCAAGTTGTAATGTAACACAGTCATCATTCATTGCCGTTGATTAGAAGCGTCTCAGTCATAACAAGTCTGAACTCCATCAGTCACAACTTCTTACTACAACTTCACTATACAGAACTCCTTGCAGTTAGCTAATAACTAACACATTATCACCTACTATAGTTTACACACCTTCAAACTTAATATCATGTTGTAGGCACTACCATCAAAATTTGTAGTATTCCAATTCAGCGAATCCACTTAAACCACCAAGCTATAAATATGTATTTACATACTGATCGTTGTAGATTGATTAGTGAACACTGAATCACATGTGTGTGTGTCACTGTTGTTACTAGTGTCTAAGAGATTATATCTGGATATGAATAGACACGTGTGATTTTTATTTGGACATGATCAGGGCTGATGTTTGAATGGAATGCTTGATTTACGTTGAAATATAATCTGTCTGATTTTGGTTGTTTGTAATATGAATGATATAATTGTGAAAAATAATGAGATTATGAACTGAACAGTGACATTGATCTGATGAGTCGAAAATAGAACAGAACGCACGTCGTGGATTTATGTAGTGCCACTTATATTAATCTGTGTCGAATACTTACAGCTAAGCTTAACAGTTATCTTCGTAAAACCACCTTGATTCAATAGCAATAGCAATTAGTGACTAACTTTAGGAAGTTCTTAGAGCTCTAATAACAAGTCATCATTGGTGGAATTCACATTTATCCAGGATGTGACAGTTATCTCTAGTGATAGAGGATAATCTCCACGCATATCACAAATTGATGGTAGATAGAAGTCTATCACTGGATGGCAGTTGAATCAGCGATGCTGATGATTAAGCGTTCCTTGTGCAACTACTTTAATTAAAATTATTATATTGTCAAGTTAAAAGTCTGCAGAAGCATTCAATGAATGTAATGTATTATTAAGTAGATAGTCTCATCTAGCAATGAATCTACTTTGATTGGTATCAACCAAGGGTATATGAATCGATATACATAGACGTCAATTAGGCAAGTATCGGATACTAAGCTGTATTGAGTAACTATTTATTCCTTGAATATGAATCCTCTACTAATCATCTGGTTGTTAATATATATTTCTCAATGATAAATTTACAAAGCGGTGCAAAATCTTTGACGTTTCACGACTTACTATAAACCGCTTCTTCAGAAAATAACTAAATCGTATTGATGTGTACTTAAACAGAACAATAGAACAAATCAAGATAACTGATGCAAATAACTTACAAATCTGAATGTATTGACATCATATCACTATGGATCTTAGTGTGTTTCACAATGAAACATGTCAGTGTGTATTTGTTAACTATCAGTCGGTATGGTAAATGTAGTCAATCAAATAAGGAGAATTTGGCGATAATTTGTATATGTTTAAACATTTGAGTAATCTAACCCATTTAATTGTGATTGTTTGGATAGATAGTCCTAGTTGGATGAATAATAACGCCATTCTTTCTATTTAGTTCAGTAGGATTTAGTATAATATGAAATGATTCAACCACACACCTTTCTTTATAGTTAGCAAAACATGTCTAAATGATTTGGATGTTATGTATGCTGATTTTATGGCTACTTGTAAATAGCATGCACTGCTATTGTTGATTTAGTGTACAACTTTTCGTGCTTTAAAAGTATACGGGGTAGGTCGTTTTATGTAGTATTCATGTTATTCAGCAAGAATCATGATTTATTGAGATTTGTTAGTGTAGAAGTCAGCATAATTAACACAACCTAACCTATTAACGCAGTTTTGAGTAAAGGTGTTATGTTGGACGAACTTTTAGAACTGTGTTTTAAAAAATTATTGGAGTTACTTTAGTTGTGGGTAAAGAAAAAGTTTCATTTCTATAACTGTTATGTTCGTCTCACCCTATCCTCCCGTTCAATCAATTTACTGTTAGTATATTGTCGCTTATTCCGAACTACAGTTAATTAGCTGTGTACAAGTTACACTTATTCACTACCACAATCACCATTGTTTAGTATTAATGTTAAATTTCTAATTGGTTATCTGCATGGTCTGACTTTATCTACATATAAAGGAATACTTGAAATGTAATACGGTTTTGTCTGATACATCGGCTTGTGTTATTCATATTCTGACCTGAGATCGAGTGAGCATTCGGCAGACGTACAAGGACTAGTTAAGCAGTCATTGGCATTATTACAGTGACCACATACAAACAACGCTATATTCATTAATTAGTCGCATACATTCAACCATATCCATTAGATACTTTCACGTCATAACAAAAAGTGAATAGGATCTTTTCTTTAGTTTTAACAGAAAAAAAAAACACCATAAAGCATAATGATTATTTTATAGAACGCTTAAATTTCATACTAATAGTATACACTACTGAAGAGTTCCATACTAGGACAAAACAGTTATCCATTACTTCCAAGTAATCAATGATTATCTTATTCAAATCAATTTGTCATATTAAAATTGATAATAATATTCTATTTCATTCTAAATATATTCATAAATTATTTTTTATTTAAAAATTTTATTTTATATTTAGCGGTTGAAAGTAAATCAACTAATTTAAAATCAAATTATAATCAATGTTTACAATCATTATGGAATTTTCGAAATTCACATATATCATTAGTTAATAAGTAATAATTGAATTGTATTAAAATTACTAATTAACTTCAAATATAGATTTATAATAGAACCATCAAAGAAAACAGAAGCTAAAATAAAACAACTTGAAATTACTGGAACTAGTGGACAATGTAAGTAGTATCGATTAATTCATTCTTCTTCTTCTTCTTCTTTTTTTTCTTTATAACAATTTCTTTATCTTTTTTGTCAGGTTTAAATGTATTTCTGCAAAGAGTTCGAGATGCATCATCTTCAGCTATATTGAAATAATTTCATCTTTGAAATGAAGTCAATGCATACAAGAGAATTTAGTATTTACTCTTCTTTTTTTTTTCTCTTTTCATAAAAGTACTAAGTAAAATACATTTTATACACTTATGATTGTTTTCTACATATATAATAAGTAAAATAATCACTTTCGTTTATACTATGATGGTATGCGACTATAAGTCCAAAAGGAGATCAAAACTGGTTCAGGTCATCTTATCATAGGAAAGTGTGATCAATCAGTATACGCCTACAGGCCTGCCCTATGATTGCCCCCCCCCTCCCACTAAAACCCGATTTAAGAAGATAAGACATCTGAACAGACCACCAGACAGAAGTAAATTATGCTACAAGCATTCATTTATACATAAAACCTAACCACCCAGCCAACCAATTAGAAAACTAACATTAATACAAAATAAGGGTAATAGTAACTGTGAACCGAGCAACGTATACACGATAGAGTAGCCACGGTGCCCAGCATATCACACCGACGTGTAATAAACAAATATTTTAAGATACTACAATGTTTCATCATTGGATATTTTAAAATCATTCTTCAGTGTAAATCTACATTATGTAGTAAAGGAAATTTTATCTGTTTTATTCACCCTACCCCCTCCCTTTCATTGATTTTTGCTTTTCGGTTAGCAATATACTCTTGGCTTCATCAGGCAATCAATGAAATAATCAAAATTACTTAATACATGTGTGATTAAGATATAAAAATCAATGATGATGACTATGAACGTTTATGAAATCAGCCATTATAAGTGAACCAGTATTCAGAATAGATTAGGTGAAATAAGATGTTTATTTGTGTGTAATCTGTTCATATCCTTTACAATTTTTTTTAAAAAGAGAGATTAATAACTAATATCCTTCATGTACTAGTAAATCTAAGTAGTATAAACAGACGTATACCACAGTAAGTAATGGATAATAAGTGAGTTAAGACATTAACTTCTACTCATATATTCACTTAGATTCTAATACAAACTTCAAACATTTTCTTTTACAGACCAACATCGTTAACACATGAACAATCACACAAACATTTATTCATTTGAATTAGAATTAGCTAAATTAAACAGTAAAACCCTGTAAATTTTGGTAGGTAACTGCCTCACACTCGACATATCACCTCTTCTCACTAGCACTCCATGAATTACGTATTGAAATTAATCACTAGTAGGTTGATATGCATTGTAATTGAATGTTGTGACAGTTGTAGATGTGACTAGTAGAGTCCGATCATGTCGAGTGTGAGGTAGTTACCCACCGATGGAAATCGTTGAGCTTGTGCAAATATATCACAAAATGACTAAGCTAGAAATACCAACTGTTGGAAGCAGACAGATTAAGTTGTCTTATAGTTACGGGTTCTTCGTCGAATCTGAAAGTCCTTGGCTTGATTTTTTAGTGAGGTCTTGGATACGTCCTGCTGAAAAGTCTCACAGTAAAATGAAACACCTATCGACCGCTAGTTTGTAGTTTTCAACGGTCAAGTTAAAGTATGAAAACATACATTTACTTTTATATTGTCTAATGATATTCGTGATCATTGCCAATGTGGCTATGTACATGCATTAATGTTATTGTAACACGTAAACTACACACATTCAAGCATCTTCATTCACTTTCTACATACTGAAGATTGTCTCGCTTATAATAATTCATTTCATAAAATATCCACAGTGTAAATAGTTGCACTTCACATCCCTGGTGAAGGTAAGAAGAGTCTAGTGAGATGAAACTTAGAAATACCCTCTAATTTCCTTCGTTAACACTGTTTACAAATATATGTTATTCATAAAATTACAATGTTTACCGAATCGTAATATGTATCTGGAATTACGTTGGAGGCTGCTAATTTAAAGGCAAGCTACTAGACGGCCGAGATAATTGTAACGTTGATCTTGAGTTTACAACAGACCAATGTGATCTGTTTCCATAATCTATACTATCGGATCGGTTTGAACGAACTAACTGTGACTAAACTTTCCATGAGGTAAAGTGAAAGAATAAAACACCATCGAATAGGGGACAGTACCAAGTCGTTTACTGTGTATGAATAAAGGCTTTTGCATAACACATTTTGAGCTAACTAGTAATGAAAAATACAAAATGCACAAAAGACTGAACTAGAAGAAGTTTTGTACAGAAAGCGGGTTAATAGGTTTACAGTAAAATTACAAAAACCCGGAATGAAAAATATATATGACAACCAATAGTGTGTTTATTGAAAGCCTACAACTTAAGCAATACAAAAATCATAGTTACTATATGATCAACAAATAGGGCTTAATAGCAAGAGTCCGTATAACACGAAAAATAAGCTTCATAGGTTGTGATTCTAAATTCTTTTTCCAGTTATAACATTATCCAAAACAACAATTTCGCCTTTCTTTATTACTGAATACTAATTCCTGACTTCGACTTATAATTAGAATGAACTTAAATCTTCCTGTTGATTTGTCATGGACTGAAATTTATCAGTCTCTGTTGTCATATGGTCATCCTGAGCGACAGTTCAGAAGTATCGTTTAAATTGGATTGTAACTGGTAAGTGGAATCCAGGACTAGCGTTTCGTTCTGTTTGGGACACGTCAGCTTGATGTGCTGCATCTCATTGTTGATGTTCACAACAGGGCTCCAACTCACTTTATTTTGTTCCAAACGCCACTACGTTCCCCAATAGGCTACTAAGTCCAGAGAGCTACAATTGTGCAATGAGTTTCGGTGTAAACATCAACAGTGGGATGCAAGTACATCTGGCTGACGTGTCCCAAATAGAACGAAACAGCAGTCCTGGATTCCGCTTACCAATAACAATCCAACTTAAACAACACTTTCACTGATGCTTGTACTATCCTAATTTATTATTATTATGGTATTTTTTCTATCGATTAAAGTATGTCAATCAACTGTAGGGTTACTAAATGCATGCAGTCCAAATAACTATCACAAGGATACAGTAATCTGATGACATTTGTCACTGTTATTCGTAGTGGTTTAATGGTGATAAGCATTAACGCTAGTTGCTTGTATTCGTTACTGATCGACGCTGGTTGAAAATTACCGGAAACCGGGGAGCACTAGACGGCTGTTTCATCCTAGAATGAGAGTTTTCAGCAGTTCTCAGTCTTCATTTCTCCAGGTTTTAGACCCTAAGACATTAACGTTTCGTGGCAAACGCATAAGATCTGTACCGCTGGATCAACCGGCGTACAATGGTAGAATTTCCACCAACATCATTTTGTGACAACGCCAACTTGCAAGGATTATGAAGAATTAAATTTCATCACTTTTGCGTCAGTTACCTACAACTCAATAAATTTAATCATTCTGAAATGTTCACATAATTTAACTTGCAAATTAGTGAATTAATCATCAATAAATAATACGTAAATGGAGTTAAATATTAGAGCCTTTGTTACCTAATCAATTTAAAGATGATTTCTGAATTCAGAGATCAGCTATAAACATTCTAATTATGATGGCTTCTATGGATTTCAGATAGAAGAGTGTTGTATTATTTATTAGTGTCCTTGTCCAGTATCTGTTAACTAGCGTACTAGTAGACTGAATAGGCTATTCTAACGCCTACAGCATTAATTGTTAGGAATATGTTAATGATATGTCGTAAACGGATAACAAACTGGTGATACGGTCTTGTACAGACCAATAGAGTGGATGACTATAAAATTAATGTCTACGGATGTCCGCACATTTTATTTGATGCTTGCTAGTCCATGGTCAATTGAAAAGAACATAAAGTTGACACGCAAACCAGTTAAGTCAAGGATATGCTTAGGTCACTAACTTAAATACATAGAAAACTTGGTTATAGAGGAGACCACTTAGAAAAATAACATCAATGAAAGCCGAAAACAGCAGTGATACAGGCTAAGGAAGCACGCACACAGCTAAGTATTTAAAGTCCATCAGTGGAAAATTCTACAGTTACAGTTAATAGGTCGATTGTAGGCTAAGCCAGTTGAGTGTTGACAAACATAAAAATAATAATGAAAATAAACTGTTTGTAACATACGACAAAAATATATAGAATAATCTTCTGAGGAATAGTACTTCAAGGTAGCCATTCTAGATGACTCGTTCGTTATATAAACTAGCAAAGTATGCAGGTATCTTTTCAAACCGCTCCTTCTACAAACGGCATTCAGGAAATATAAATCATAAATTGGTAGTACGTCACAAGTGTAGAGTTCAAAAGTCATCAAAAATTAAATGCCCCCCTAATAAGTATAAAGTTGATGTAACTACATAAGAACGGCAACCTTTGATAGTTGTTGTAACTCGTACTTGATTGCTTGACTAGCCGCAAACAACTTTAGCACTTGAACCCTCCTAGTCGCAAACTCAGGACACAATAAAAGAGTAGACAGGAACTTTATTCTAGTAAATGGAGAAAGTGAGTTATGTACAAAATATTCATTTATATATTGTTTTCTGAAACATAATAGTCAGTATTATAATCCACCTAATGCCAACTAAAAAGTCTCAGCTGCTACTCAATCAGAACGCCCCAATTCTAAACAATGGAAAGTTCTATCGATCAGTGACTGAATGGAATATCTCCGGCTCCTCTAAAAGTTCTGGAAACTTTGTTGAGGTTTTTGGGAGCCATCCTAACACCACTCCTCTTTAAGGTTCAGTATGTATGATCTTCTCCTTGGATCTACAAGACACCTGGTTACCGTGTTCCGCTTGCGATCCATTACTAGTGATAGCTGAATTGCTTTGGCCTTGTACTTTCTGTGTTCTTTCTTGCAGTGGCTGTTTAGAAATGTATCCACTAGCATTTGGAATGGAAGTCGGCCATATGTTGTCACTGTTCCTCTATTCCTTCGCATCTGATTGACATTCAAGTGACGGAACTTCCCCGAACTAGACCCCCCCAGTTTCTACTACCTTGATACGACTTGGTAAGTACTTTTTCGCCCAGTTGGAAGCTAAGAATAATCATCCGTTGCATTTCACCGTTGAAGTCATCTGTTATTTTGGATGGCAGCATACTGTTAAAGATGGTTCGAGCCTTCCTTCCGAACACACACTCAGAAGGTGACATTCCCTCTAGTATGGCAGGATTTAGCGTAACTTGCATCGGTACACTATCTCCTCCCCTCCCTTCAAGCAGAGCTCTTTCTAATGTATCAACGAATCTTTCTGCTTGACCGTTAGACTGAGGATGCTACGGTGGAGATTACATGTGCATTATTCCGTTTTCACTGCAGAAACGTCTAAATACGGACGACGCAAACTGGGTTCTGTTGTCAGTCACCAGGACCTCTGGGACGTCAAGACAAGAAAAATAGTCTTGACAATTTAGAAATTGTGGCCTATGACGTCAAACTTGGCATGTAGCATACTTCCAGCCACTTTGCAAAAGCGTCCAAAGAATTGAGTAATTTTTAACCTGTTTAGGACCAACAAAATCAGCATGTATTCGTCTCCAGAAGGCGTCTGATCTCGGCCAAAGTTGCGGTTTGGCTTTAGCTGAACAATTCGAAGCCTGTAGGCAGGACCGAGAGCTGCGACCTTTCGTTCCTATATCCCGCTTCACTGAAGGCCAGTAGGCATAACTCCGAGCTAGTGACTTCATCTTGCAAACACCTGGGTTCCATCTGTGAAAGTGGTTTAGGGCTTGATGACGAAGGATTCCGGGGATAACAACACGGTGGCCAAACATGACGCATGAAACGACAATTGCCAAGGTGCCTCACTGAGGGAATTACTGTAAAAGTGAAGTGTAGCATATTTTCATAATGTATACTCTATTATAAGTCACCAGCCGATCTTTGTTTTTATTATAATACTTTTGATTAGACTGCGCATATAACAATTATAAATCATCAGTATAAGCAAAAGTGACAGTAGAAAGTGTAAAATTAAAACAGGGTATACTAAGTCTTAAAGAATGCAAATGTTTATAAACAATGATAGATAACTGTTGGTTATGCTATGACAATAAAATTCAGTGGCAATTTATTTTCCGATGTCTTCGTAAATCAGTGGTATGGTCAATCCGGTAATACTTACCTGTGCTGCCTATTTAATGCCTAAAATTTATTTCAGGTTCTTTTGTATTAGCAGGATAAACAAACTCTTTTCACGTTCGCAGGCTTATAGGTTTCATTTTCGAGAAAGTGTATAAAGTCAGTTACATATAGTGTTTCGCTAGATATATCACTGGCATTCCAGTTTCCAAAAAACCACGAAAGTGTATAGCGTTTTGTATATTAAATCTCCATGTTAATAGGATTTTAAGTTCAAATACTTAGTGATATTTTCTAGATATGTAGGGTATACAAGAAAATCACTACGTGAAGCAAGTTCGAAGTTGATCTTTAGGGTAACGGTGTTATTAGATTAAATGTTTGTCTTAATTTGACCATGTATATTCATTCACTTTAGAGAGAAAGGTTAATTCTTTGAACATAAATCTTATCATTTAAACTTGAAATAGTCAATTCTCTTTGCCTATTTGTTTAAATCAGTCAAATTATACTTGTGAATATTTACAATTGCAAGTGCATCGGTCAAATATTCTCTCTATTTGGTCGTATTTCCGGTGCTACTATTTTTTGTTGTTGTATGAGTGACTACAATGAAAAATTATTATTCCAAGTAGTTGTTTAATTTCAACGGTATGGTTTTGCCATTTGCGTTTTGTTAAATTGTATTTATTTACTATTTAAGTAAATATATTTCATGTAAACACAATAATAATTCATAAATTAAAAGAACGCATATCAGTAAAGTATTTAAAATTACAGGTTGGCAGTAGTAGTTATGTGACTTTTCTTTACCCAAATATCCAGTGTTTTTTGAGACATTTTGACAAACTTAACGGTGTGTGAATGCCAGTAAAGAACGAAACGACAAATACAAAGCGTTGTGAAGATTTGAGCCATTAATTAAACTTAGATAATGCCATAGTTATATGGAGTTATTAACAATAATGCTTTATAAAAACAATAAATCATGTTTATCCTAAATCACGTGGAATTGATGACAACCTTTGGCTATTATAGATCACCCAGTCAGTTGCAACGTACAACTTGGTACATGTGTACACCAGTTCAAGTTGACTTGCCCCACTTAGCAGATATACATTAAATTGTTGGACCAAATCTCAGAATAGGGATGGCAGTAACAGAGTTAGTATTAATGGAAAGGAATAGGGATCGGAGATAAGATTTAAGAAAACACGATTGAGTAAAAAGAAAATTATGATGATTTTAGAAACTTAGAAGTTGGAGGAAGACGAGAGGTGGAGTCACCTGCACCATTGCCAACGATTTTGTGCCAGGTCACCTAAGGTCTCTAACCATTGCTTACGATTATCACGCGGTCAGAAATCCTACGCTCCTTAACTGATTTTGTTATTCACTAACCATAATACTCAGATATTTATGCTCATATAGAATTGTTTGTTTAAAAAATAAGTTTGCAAACTTGAATCATTAAGTGTTATGTTTTCAATCATTATTAACGCTTGTAACATAGAGCATTTGATTAAAATTGCCTGTTGGAACTAGTAAATGTAGTACTACGTTTTGCATCGTCCATATACTTACTTACTTACGCCCGTTACCTCTACTAGTGTTTTATATATATGTTCAGACCTACTGATGCTGAGATTGCTGCTTTATTGGTTGTCTCTACTTACATTTATTGGTGCGTATGAGCTAGAAGAGCTAGATCATCCGTGAAGTCCATGTCATCGAGTCAAATCCTACTTGTCCCTCGAATTCTGTGCATCCCCTCAGATGCGGAGGTCTTCATGATCCAGTCAACCACTAGAAGGGAAAGAAAAGGCTAGAGTAGGCAGCCTTGTGTGACTCCGGTCCTCACTGGTATGCACCCGTCGGCTGTCCTCTATGCACAATTTTGCATAGTGTTCCGTCGTAAGAATTCCGGATGATATTGACGAATTTTTCTGGTATGCCGTAGTGTCGAAGAGGTTTCCATAGTGTTCTCCTGTCTACACTGTTAAGTGCCTTCTCATAGTTAATGGAGTTGGTGTACAGTAACGAATTTCATTCAGTTGATTGCTCAACGATGATCCGAAGTGTTGTGACTTGGTCTGTGCAAGACCGATCCTTACGGAAACCAGCTTGTTGATCTCGAAGTTGAGCATCCACTGATTCTTTCATTCTTCTCAACAACACTCTGTTGAAGACTTTTCCCGGTACTGACAATAGTGTGATCCCTCTGTAGTTGTCACATTTGCTCAAATCTCCTTTCTTTGGTATATTGATATGATGTCCTTCTTTCCAGTCTGCCGGCACTTGTTCTTCCTCCCATATCCTTTTGAATAAAACGTGGAGTATTCTTGCCGTTGCATGTATATCTGACTTAAGTGCTTCAGCTGGTATATTGTCAGGTCCTGCTGCTTTCCCACTTTTGATTTGTCTGATTGCCATCTTGATTTCTTCCATCGTTGGTGGAGTGACATCTATCTGGAATTCTGTAAGTGCTGCTTCGATGTCCGGTAGGTTCAGTGGAGCTGGCCTATTTAGGAGTTCGTCAAAGTGTTCTACTCACTTATTATTTTGTTCTTGAATCTCAGCGAGTGTCTTGCCTTCTTTGTTCTTGACCGGTAGCTCTGGTTTATCATGTTTATCTGCCAGTTTCTTCGTTGTATCAAATAATTGTTCCATATTTCCTTCTCTTGCAGCTTTCTCCGCTGTTGTTGCAAAGCCTTCGATGCATTTCCGTTTGTCGGCTCTAATGCTCTTCTTTACTTGCTTATTTGCTTCTGTGAATTCAGTTTGTGCCTTGATTTTCTCTGCTCTCGTTCGGCTGTTGTTGATTTCTACTTTCTTGTTCCTCCTTTGTTGAATTTTGCTCAGGCTCCAAGGGAGATCCATTCCTTATAGTGGTGCTTCTTGCGGCCCAGAACCTCCTGACACATTGATGTTAGTGTTTCTTCGATTCATTTCCAGTTATCCTCCATAGTGGTTTTATCTTCTTTCAGTAGATCTTGTAAAGCTTGGAACCTGTTGTTGAGAGATATTTTGAATTCTTTGAGTCTGTCGGTATCCCGAAGAGGGGCTGTATTGAACCGTTGTAATGCTGTCATTCCAGTTGTCCTTTGCTGGAGTAATAGCATTACAACGGTTCAATACAGCCCCTCTTCGGGATACCGGCAAACTCATGGAATTCAAAATGTCTTTCAACAACAGGTTCCAAGCTTTACAAGATTTACTGAAAGAAGATGAAACCACTATGGAGGATAACTGGAAATGAATCGAAGAAACACTAACATCAATGTGTCAGGAGCCTTACAATGTTTAGTGAATTTACCGATATATTTGGCATTCCAAAATATCCTGTATTTAGGAATTCTGTCTCTAATTTGCAAACCGCGACATTTACACACGAATATTGTCAGGCGTTATCTATTGTGAAAGTTTCTAGCTTCATTGCTAAGTTATCGCTTATGACATCCATCAATTTAGATTAAGCCAATATTATGGTTATGCAGTATTAATGGCTGTGATAAACATACTGTTGTTCATCAAAGTGATCAAAAATACTTTTAGTTATATTTGCTTTTATTACAGAAACGTCTGTAACATTTCATCACCTAATGCATACCATAGGCTGTATTCGATGTCATACGCTATATACACAGCCGCCAATGTTTTAGTCTTTTAATGTAATGCTTATTAGATATTGTTGATGGGCTTAGTTGTTACAAACCGTAATTTTTTGTTTATAGAACAGTCTCTCACGTCTTACAACCAAAGATTTTTTGACTGAATAAGTCCGTCGACCTAACTGGCTTTCAGAAATTTAGTATTTAAATGAACAATTGTTGAAGGTTACTAGGCAGTTAATAAAATGAACCATGTACAGCACTAATACGATATATAGGTGATCGTAAAAATGATTTCATAAAGTATGAATCCAGTCTTTACCCAACTGATAGTGATGAGCGTTATTTGAGTTCATCATCCTTAGACGGAGGGCATTACAAATCTACATAATTGGTCCTTAGTAATATCTTTTTTTTCGAAATCAAGATGATGGATGGTCCATTATAGAACAACTTTTAAGAACTTTAATTAAAAGCTTACTCATTAAAACACAATAAGAATGAATGCATTGAAACCATAAAATAGTGGCATCTTTTACATAAATTAAAACATTTTAGGTCTGCTTCCACTGAAAATGTTTCGACAAAACGTCAGAAGTTAAAAGTCACACATAAATTTAATTCATTGTCTAAGACATTTAGTTGTCATAAAAAACGACAAACCACTGTGAAACTTTTATACAGTCATACCAGTGTAAACGTTTTGATTTACCAATAAAATATTACTTACGTTAGCGAGTATTCATCAGTTTCTGAAATTTCGTTTAGAAGGCATTTACGAAGTGCTACCTCCCTTATGATTGTTCAACAAGTAAATTTTTGTCATGAAGTTTATGAGATATTTAAACTTCTCATTTTGACTTCTCATTGATTTATGTAATAATGTAAATAAAGATTAGTACTACCAACGTTAGTCATGTTTAGTTATTAAAAATATTGAAACGATCCGATGTTAATTTACGCGCATTTAGTTTGTTTTTGACAAAAATTACCCTTTAGCTTGAATAAAAATTATTTTTTTTATTCCTATACACGTAAAATGTCTTTTAGATACCTAAGAGGGTATAATATCTACCAAAGTTAAATGATTAGTTTAAATATTCAATTTTAAGTTTTTATATAAGTTGGATTGTGACTGGCAAGTGGAATCCAGGATGCGCGTTTCGTCCTCTTTGGGACTCATCGACTGGATGTACCTGCATCCTAATTTTGATGTACACAATCGGACTCGAACTCAGTCCGTTTCGTGTCGAACGCCACAGCGTTCATCACAAGACTACTGAGTTCAGACAGTCACACTTCTGAACATTAACATTCGGATGCAGGTATATCGAGCCTATGAGTCCTAAATAGGACGAAACGCATATCCTGGATTCCACTTGCCAGTCACAATCCAACTTATATAATACTTGTGAAAAGTTCGCTATATCGAGGTAATCCGCTCAGGATGCACATATAGCAACAATGACTGACTAGCTTCAGTCTATAACAAATCAATGGAAATATACAAGTTTATCTTAATTTAAGTTTTTAGTTACATGGAATCTTAGTTTACAATGAGTTTACAATGAAATAATGATACTTACTTACTTACTTATGCCCGTTATTCTTCGCTGAGGAGTATAGGCCGCTCCACTGAATCTTTCATTCTGTTCAACAATACTCTGTTAAAGACTTTCACTGGTATCAACAGTAGCGTGATCCCTCTGTAGTTGTCACATTTGCTCAAATCTCCTTTCTATGGTATCTTGATAAGATAACCTTCTTTCCAGTCTGCCGGCACTTGTTCTTCTTCCCAGATCTTTTTGAATAAAACGTGGAGTATCCTTGCTGTTAGGTCGATATGTGACTTGAGTGCTTCAGCTGGTATATTGTCAGGTCCTGCTGCTTTCCCACTTTTGATTTGTTTGATTGCCATCTTGATTTCTTCCATCGTTGGTGGAGTGACATCTATCGGGAGATCTGTGATACTAAAATGAAAATAGCTAAAAGTTAATGCTGTTATATTGAATTTACGTCAACATATTCTTTAGTAATTTTAATGTGTTACTTAAATTATTTGAAGTAGTTAAACTGTGTTCTTAAAAAAACTGATAACTCCTATTCAATATTATAGCTGATATCAAATGCATAACTATTTGATATTATACATTTCATTAATCATTATTTCCATCGTAAACACCCAAAAACAAGAAGGCTATAAGCTTGACCCATTGACGTAAGTTATCTAATAATTATATGTAATTATTAATATGAAATTAGATCATATGTAATTCTTGCACCTAATCGTATCAGAGCTAATGAACTTGTGCAAATCAGTGTATCTATATTTGAACTACTTTATGAACAACTAACAATACGATTGGCCATTAAAGTTAATTCAACTGAAATTATCTCTAGTCGTGAGGTGTTCAAATCTACCGGGACAAGAATTATGCAATTAAAAGTGAGTTATTACTAGTATATATATATATATATATATATATATATATATATATATATATATATATATATATATATATATATTGTTTATACACTCTTTACATTTGTCGCAGATTGACCTCGGTTGGGTGCCATTGAAAACCAGGGAATTCTTGACAGCTATTTCATTCCATCATAGTATTCCATAGTAATGAGCATTTACAATTCTAACGCTGATCGAATCAAGGTCAGGTCTGTTTGTGAACACAAACATCAGCAATACTGCTATATCACTACTCTTAATTCAAGTTACTCGTGATATACTACAGCGACCATGTAATGCTGTTGATGATAATTTTTTCGCCCAAACTTGACTGGACTTTACTAGT
The DNA here is from genome assembly GCA_034768735.1 of Schistosoma mekongi. Taxonomy (NCBI): domain Eukaryota; kingdom Metazoa; phylum Platyhelminthes; class Trematoda; order Strigeidida; family Schistosomatidae; genus Schistosoma; species Schistosoma mekongi. The sequence goes on from CM068305.1 coordinate 6,482,860, forward strand.
CACTGTTTGCCACGAAATCATGAAGTGATTCTTAAATTAACTCACAAGTGAGATGATTGTTATATCTAAATTTAAGTAGTTTTATGGAGATTAGTATTCATTATGAATTTTGCAGGGATTTTCGTCCAAATAAGAACGAAGGGATTCATGTAACGTATGTGTAAAACATATGAATAGAATATATTTGTAATTAATGTCAGTGAATGAAATTAAACAGAATTCTAACGTTTGGCTCGGCGAGGTAATCCGAGCATCTTCAGGGAAATAACTAAAGTCAAAATAGTTATCGAATATAAATGTAAATGAGAGGTCAATTTTCATTATGAATAACGTTATCAATTGATCTCGATTGTCCAATGCTCAGAGGTTTTAAATAGTACCTGATCTGGATAGAAATTGAGTGAATAAAGGTCACAAAATGAAGTTAATCACTACAAAAACGCTTCAACTTAACAACAACATTTATACTATACTCTGATTATTATGCTTAACTCTTATTTATTGAGTGGAAATTATTATTAATAAACTTTTAGTTGCTATACTAAACATGATTTTCCTTACTAAAACATGTTACTACACCTAAATTGTCAGTAGTATAACACTGTGATTCACTTATATTTGAAGTTAGTTATCTGAAGTCACCTTATATAAAGATATGACGTCCTACGTCATATCTCTGTTAACATTTAAAGTATTAAAGAGTTTAGTAGAGCATATTAGGAATGAATTTCTTATTATTTTTACCTATTAACATCACATTTTTACAATTAATATGTCTATTCTGAATATTACGTAATAAATTTCATTACATTTTCTAGTAGAAATATTATTGTAACTGTTATTGAAACATAACATAAAACAATAGAATCATTCATTTTACATAGTGACAATTTCTTAAATTCTATATTAAGGTACCAAATTATGCTCGAACTGGTACATATTGGTTACATGTTGAAGGTTCTATTGTATCTAATGCTTCAATTTTATTTTCAAATCTTACAAAATTAACATTTTCTGAACAATCTGAATCAATTTTTATACATGTAAGTGATTTTAAATGATTATGAAAATTTCATGAAATTTATTCTTTAGACAAATTTAAATAATTTGATTGAATATTTCACAGATTGATGTTGGCAGGGTCCCATTGTAAACCAGGGAACACTGAACAGCTGTTCCGTTTTAGTGTGGAACTCCTCAGCAGTGTGCACCCCAGATTCCATACCAGGGGCTTCAGGTTGACGGCGATCGCCTAACTATCTGCATCACTGGGTCGGCATCCAGTGGTAGAATTTCCACTTTCACCAATGGTACCCTGCCAAAATCAATCTGTGACATATTCAATCAAATAAATAACCAATCTCCACGTTTCGTTTTATTTGGGACTTATCGGCCGGATGTACCTGCATCTCAATGTTGATGTTCACATTAGGACTGTCTGGACTCAGTAAACTAGTAGTGAACGAAATGGAGTTTTGCACGAAACAGACGGAGTTCGAATTTCAGTGTGAACATCAACATTGTAATGCAGGTACATCCAGATGATTAGTCCCAAATAATATGAAACTCTCGTCTTGGATTCCGTTTGTCAGTAACAATCCAACTTAAGTTTTGCAATAGTTACTAGTCGATGATAAGCCAATATGTAAACATCTTAGTAAAACACGAAGTCTGTTGTCAGCTAAATAGGCAATATCAGCACACTGGATTAACACTTATTCGAATTTCACTAGTAGTATAATTTTTTTTAAAGATATCAAAGAGCACTAACTAGTTCAAAATGCTGTTCTATGGTTTTATGTCAATAGTGGGTAGATAACAAAATTAGTTACTAAGAATCACTATAACTAGTTTTCTTATAAGCTTAATATACACCAATGGAATGTGATAATTACTACTGCTAAATTTCAAAATGAATATACCACAGTAATATCTTAACTTAGGTACACATTTTACAAATTTAGTACAGAACCTAGTGATTAACGATTTAACTTGTGGGAACAAATGAAAATGTTAAAAAAAGATAGCAAGAGTCACCGAATATTCTTATCACTCCATCATATATCTCCACTAGGCATATTCTTAGTGGACACTAATACATCCTTTCTGAAGTTACACATCAGTAAATTTGATACAACGTTTGGTAAAATTATACTGTAGTGGCAATTGCGAGAGAATCTATAAGTGATCTTGAAACAACTTTAGTCAATGTGATACTTACTTACGCTCGTTACTCCTCACAGAAAAGCATAAGCCTCTCATCAGGATTCCCCACTGGACTCTCTGAGCAATCCTTTTCAGCTATTTTCAGTTGCTGTTTATCTTTTTAGTGTCTGCTTCCAATTCTCGACGCAGTGTGTTTTTTGGCCTTCCTCTTTTCCGTTTCCCAACAGGATTCCATGTTAGTGCTTGTCTCGTGATGCAATGTATGTCCTATCCATTTCCAGCGTCTTTTCCTAATTTCCTATTCGATTGGACGTTGGTTTGTCCTCTCCCATAGTAAACTGTTGCTGATGGTTTCTGGCCAACGGGCATTCAGTATTTTGCGTAGGCAGTTGTTTATAAACACTTGTACCCTTTTGAGGATTTTTGAAGTAGTTCTCCAAGTTTCAGTTCCATACAGTAGAACTGTCTTCACGTTCGAATTGAAGATTCTGACTGAGGTTGCTTGACAGTAGTTTAGAGTCCCATATGTTTTTTAACTGTAGGAATGCTGCCCTGGGTTCGCCAATCTTTACATTTCCAACTGCATCAGACTCTCCTTGTTCACCGATGATGCTCCCCAGGTACTTGAAAGTATCCACTTCTTCTAGAGTTACTCCATCAAGTTCAATTGGGTTGGTTCTCCTCGTGTCATATTTGAGGATCTTGCTCTTTCCCTTATGTATGTTGAGGCCTACTGATGCTGAGGTTGCTGCTACGTTGTTTGTCTTCGCTTGCATTTGTTGGTGTGTATGTGCTAAAAGAGCTAGATCATCCGCGAAGTCCAAATCATCGAGTTGCATCCTACTTGTCCATTGAATTCCGTACATCCCCTTTAGATGTGGTGTTCATGATCCAGTCAACCACTAGAAGGAAAAGAAAAAACGAGATTAGCAGCCTTGTCTGACTCCGGTCCTCACTGGGAATGCATTTGTCCTCTATGCACAATTTTGCACTGTGTTCCATCGTGAGAGTTCCGGACGATGTTGACGAGTTTCTCTTGTACGCTGTAGTGTCGAAGAAGTTTTCATAGTGTTCTCCTGTCTACGGGATAAAAGCATATATTAACGACAATCGAGTATTATTGAGAAGAAGTGAAAGGATGAGAATTTAACTTAGTTACATTAAATTTATATAATTAAATTTAAAGAAAGAGAGATAGAAGAACTTGTTCATGTGACTACATAACATATTTTCTTCGCGTTGTGTAATATGGTCTCATTCTGATCAACATTCTTTCTACGTTATTGATATGGAGTCCTGTTAGTGGATCCATAAAGTGACTTTGTCGAATGATAAATTGATGGTCATAACCATGTTTTTGAAGGTATTTATATGGTTTTTAGTTTTCTGTATATATTGTTGTTCCAGGTAAAACATATCTTTTGATTGTTGGTAAAAGGTGATAACTTTTCTTTGAGATACGCTTTTAAAATATCCAACACCCTTTGCACGCTGAGTTATGTCCCAAGTTTCGATAACCTATAAAAGTTAGAATACGGAGTCAACTTATCCATTCAGTCTTCACACTCCTCCTCGGGTTGTATTTTCTTTTCAAATTAGCCGAACTCTACAATCAGTCCAACATCACCTAATGATAAGTGGTTATGAGAATGTATTTTCACAATAATCATACCACTGTACGAATGTCACTTTGGTGTCAGTATGTGGTGCACCTGTCGTTGTTACTAGCACCTCGATTATTCGGTTCACTGCCAAGTACACTATGTACTTCAATATCTTTTTCGATCTGCATAAAACAGACTCCACTCCACACAGAACAACTAAAAATGTACTTTCCATGCTTTTCTTAGTGTCCGATCTCATTCATTTTCTCTCCGCAACTGAAGAAAACATTATTCTCTGTAGTACACTAATTGATTTATCAAAATTTCCGAGCCTACTCTTTAATACCAAAATTTTTATTTCATGTATACTTTACGATCTTGAAAAATGCATCTCAAATACTATTGATCTAGCAGTATAGAATAATTCTACTCAACTCTCATTGTAATCTGTGATTCCGTTGAAGCAAACAATCACACTTACGAAAGATTTTACTATCAAATTTTATGATATTCAAAGTTTTATTTCTTAAGCCGTCATGATGAACTGGATCAGTAAACATTGATATTGTCAATCATCAGATGATTAGACTGTAACCACAGTTCTGGTGCCATGTCAAGTTTATAAGGTAAACCTAAATTACATACCATTTTTAAAAACTTATTATTTTTTAATTTATAATAAATAAAATTAATTAACTTCCTCATTTCTATTAAGGTTAGTAAACCAATTTATCATCAAAGTCAAATAGTTAGATTTCGTGTTATTCCAATGCTTCCAGATTTAACTCCTGCTTATGGTTCATTAGTTAGCATTGATGTACTAGATGCATCTGGTAATTTATTTAAACGTTGGTTAAATCCAATGACAAATATAGGAGGTGAGTAATATGATTAACAATTAATTGATAATTGAATTGAGATGAAGTTTTATGAAGGTTGGTATTTTTAATGGATTGAAAACGTCATCGATTGATGTTGGCAGGGTACTATTGAAAATCAGAGAGCACTGGACAACTGTATCATTCTAGTGTAGAACTCAACACCAGTAAGCACCCCAGATTCCGTCCCAGCGGCTTCACCTTAAATATTTTGATTATCTTTAACTGGAGAAATGATTTTATCAGGTGTAAAAGATTCATTGATCTAAGCTATTACTAAACATACTGTAATTTAAATTGATATGTGACTAACAGTGGAATCCAATGTATCCTTAGTGTTGTATTCAGGACTTATAAACTGAACGTATCTTCAACAAAGTAGTGATCTTTACTCTAGTAACTGAACCTGTTAACTGTCTTCAAACACCTAATACATTATCAATTAATAAACACCAAAGTAAATAAAGATATCAAGACAGTCCTCGCAAGGTCTTAATTATACAAATAAAAGCTGATCAAATGCAGTTCATAATATGAACAATGACTAGATTTATACCCTTGTTAATGAAATATAGTGAAGATAAGTTCATAACTTGGTTTATCAATGTATAGCAGGAAAAAGGCATTAAAGAAGGTGTTAAAGTCATTGTAACTATGTTTTGGGCAGCGTCATCGATAAACAAGTAGGGTCTTATGAAAATGCGAAAGCGCGGATCGATAAGACAAAGGTAGTATTTTCACATCTGAAAAACACCCGAACTCAAACAAATTGTCAGCCAATATCACAGTCGAAATTTTCAATACAAATGTCAAGACAGTTCTATTGCATGGGTCTGAAGCTTGGAGAACTACAAAAAGCATCATTCAAAAGATACAAGTATTTATAAACAACAATCTACGTAAGATACTTCGAATCTGTTGTCCAGACGCCATCAACGATAACCTTCTGTGACAAAGAAAAAGCCATTTGTAATCCACCTGAGACATAAATTAGGAAGAGACACGCTGGGGAGTGGACAGGACACACACTGAGAAAATCATCAAACTGTGTCACAGATGAGCACTAAGTTAGAGTTCTGGAGGCCAAAGAAAGAGAGAAAGACTGGTGAACACATTAGAGTGAGAACCGGAGACAGACATGAAGAGCACTTGGGAAGGAACGGAAAGGAGATTCCAGGACAGAGTTGGTTGGAGAAAGCTGGTCGTTAACCTAAGCTGCACATGAGGTAACAGGCACTGACTGATCGATTAATGTTTAATTTGTCAAAATGATCAACAGAATATCAATCAACAGATCATACACAATGATACTAAATGCTTGCGCGATCACTATATACTTGATGGAATTCTTGATATTCTGCTTAATAACCCAACATATGATGATAATGTCAAAATATCGTACAATATTACTATATTTCATCATGTAAATCAATCAATCAATCAATTAAAGACTGTTACCCCAAGTGGAGCATAGACCGCCCACCAGCATTCTTCAACCAACTCTGTCTTAGGCTTTCCTTTCTAGCTCTTTCCAGGTGCTGTTCATTCTCTTCATGTCTGTTTCCAATTCCCGACGCAATGTGTTCCTGGGTCTCTCTCTGTTTTTTTACCCTTTTGGATTCCACGTTAGTGCTTGTCTTGTGACACAGTTTGATGGTTTCCTCAGTGTGTGTCCAATCCACCTCCAGCGTCTTTTTCTAATCTCTTCCTCGGCTGGAAGTTGGTTAGTTCTCTGCCACAGAAGGTTGTTGTTGATGGTATCTGGCCAACGAATCCAAAGAATCTTCCACAGACAGTTGTTTATAAATATTTGTATCTTCTGAAGGGTACTTTTCGTAGTTCTTCAAGTTTCAGCTCCATATAACAGAACTGTCTTCACATTTGTATTGAAAATTTTGACTTTAATGTTGACTGAAAGTTAGTTTGAGTTCCAGATGTTTTCCAGTTGTAGAAATGCTGCCCTTGCCTTACCAATTCGCTCCTTCACATCCGAATCAGACCCTTCTTGTTTGTCGATGATGCTGCCCAAATATGTAAAGGTCTCAACGTCTTCCAGAATTTCTCGGTGAAGTGTAATTGGGTTAGTGTTGGTTGTTTTGTATCGGAGGATCTTGTTTTCCCTTTGTGTATGTTGAGGCCTACTATTGGCTGCCGAGGCTGCTGCTATATTGTTCGTCTTCATCTGCATTCGATGTTGTGTATGAGAAAGAAGAGCTAGGTCATCTGCAAAGTCCAAGTCATCTAGTTGCATCGATGTTGTCGATTGTATTCCGAGAGTGCCTTCAGATGTGCAGTCTTCATGATCCGGTCGATGACCAGTAGGAAGAGGAAGGGCGAGAGTAAGCAGCCTTGTCTGACACCGGTCTTCACTTCGAATGTATCTGTGAGCTGACCTCCATGCACGATCTTACAATGTAGTCCGTTGTAAGAATTCCGTATGATGTTGACTATCTTCTAGGGTTCGCCGTAATGTTGTAGAAGGCTCCACAATATTCTCCTATCCACGCTGTCGAATGCCTTTTCATAGTCGAGGAAGTTGATGTAAAGTGGTGAATTCCATTCAATTGATTGTTCAACAATTAACCGTAGAGTAGCGATTTGGTCAGTACACGATCGGTCTTTACGGAATCCGGCCTGTTGATCTCGGAGTTGGGCGTCGACTTGATCCTTTGTCATCATGTAAATAACTGCATTATAATTTAGCAGTATCCATTAGTATTCAATTCATTTATGTTTTATTTTAAAGGTATAATTGAATTAGATTTTCCGTTATCAGATCAAGTTCATGAAGGTGTTTGGTTAATACGTGCTAATCATGAAAGATTTTCAGCTGAAAAAACATTTCAAGTTAAAGAATATTGTAAGTAGTTTACAACAATTTACTGCATTTTTTTATAAATATTCAAAAAAAATTCTGTTATGATTGGAGGTACAATCAATTACTTAATATGATTTTATACACATTATTTACTGCAATCAAATGATAGATACGACTGTTTACGTCTGCCCTGATGCCTACTCAGTCCTAGGCCGGAATAAGAAGAATGCAAGCTGATAAATTAACCAGACGAATGAATAACATCGAAACATGTTAAGGAGGACAATGATATGTAACGGGAGTAACGTATATACAATTAATTAATAATAGTTCATAACTGGAAGATAATATACTAACTGTCATTAGGTTAGACGGGTGGATAAAGCAAGAAGAAGGTGATAATAATAGAAATAAATTGTTTACTTTACATACAATTAAAACATGTTAAATAGTCTTTTAAAACACAATTCTAAATGTTAGTTGTTCTTCTTGAATCATCTAATGTAACAGATTTCATAATGTTGATTGTACTCAGGAGTTGATTACATATCGGATAGTATAAAGTAAAGAAATTAAAAATATTCATTCCTTGATATTTAGGATTCGTTTGCTGTATATGCATTAGATTCTAGAATTAATATTCATGATGGAAACACCAGGAAGTTATCCACCAGTTTATGATATTTACCAATTTGGAATGGTTATTTTTGTGGAGATTAGTTATTTATTTGATTGAATATGTCACAGATTGATGTTGACAGGGTACCATTGGAAACCAGGGAGCACTGGACAGCTGTTTCATTTTAGTATGGAACTCCTCAGCAGTGCGCACCCAAGATTCCTCACCAGGAGCTTCAGGTGGTGCAGACGGTCAGGCGTTCGCTGTCAATCTGAAGCCTCTGGTACGAAATGTTGGGTGCTCACTGCTGAGGAGTTCCGTACTAGAACGAAACAGCTGTCCAATGCTCCCTGGTTTTCAATGGTACCGTGCCAACATCAATCTGTGACATATTTACCAATTTGTTAATTGTAAAAATCCCCAGTTACCCATCTATTAATTTTCAAAGCTGAATTTGATCAATCCGTGTTTAGATAACAAATCATCTATTAGAGTTATTTATTTATTATTAAGGTTGTTGAATCACCAATTCAATGCTTCTATTTTTATTTTAAGGGCGACCTCTATGGGATGTAAATGTAACTCTCCCGTTAAGGATAACTGATAATCAACTAGGCTTTTATGGTTTAATATCTGCAAATTATACAAGTGGAAAAGCTGTCAAAGGCAATGCTACTGTGTTAATTCAGTTGAGAAAGTCAGGCCCTGATCGTTGGACTAATCCACCTAAAGCTGAATTTAGACGATATTTATTAGCGGTAAGTGTAAATCTGAGTTTTAAACCCAGGAAAATTTTCTCACGAAGCCTTCAGGTCCTTGGCTCAATTCCCTGGGAGGTTTATGGATGTTCATTGCTAAAGTGTTTCATACTAAGACGAAACAGCTGTTTAGTGCTTGTTTCTGGTTTTTAATGGCCACCTAATTCAGATTAATATGCGATATCAATTATAAATTCATCAACCTATGCAAAACTCAATTAAATTTTGAATGTGTTTATATTACACAGTCGATGTTGTAAATGACGGAAATTTGTCAACTACTGCTGTTATGTGTTCTTCTTTAACGAATTACCTCCATATTGCATTAATTCATATTTGGAAAGTACAATCAAGAACTCACTTTTATTTTTACTTAAAGTTCATCAGCTGTATTTACTTTAACAAGAAGACACAGACACATTCAATTTATGTATATACATATATCGGTTGAACAAATGTGATAAGGAAAATGAGGTGATGATAAACACAGACTGACTGAATTTGAATCTCTGTGTAAATACCAACACTAGAATACTAGGTACATCCACCTAAAGTGTCCTTAATAGGAAGAAACTTGTGTCGTTAATTTTATCTACCATCCAAATCCAATATTTTAGTCACAAATTCATATAAACAGTAGTATCCAATTAATTGTAGCATTCTGTACTGTATTTTCTAAATTACTTGTACAGTCGAGTTCAAGAAATATGAAAGAATTTCTTTTCACAGTACTGATATTCAACAGTTTAATGAGGAATGTACAGTTATGCGCATTGATTTGACGATGCTCTAAACAAAAGTATATGTTCATTTTGACAGTTATTTATTGAATATAACTGCTTAAGTGTAAGTCAATAAAAACTGTTTACAGACTAATTTCTGAAAATGTATACTTAGTTATGCATCAGAGTAGCATGCCAAGCAATCATCTGTTCCCAGGACATTTTTAGAGTATAATAACTTATGATATAATTAGAAGATATTATGTTACTAATGGTTGTGTAATTTTAGAGGCTGTAGTTATCTCCCCACCTCCTCCTCTCCAATGAGCTTAACAACTTTTAAACTATAAATTTCTCCGTTATCTGCTTTTTAAAGATATGACTGAATTGATTCCATCTTGACTAGTTTTTGGACTTTTTTTTTGCTTGTTGAATTATTTTCGCTTCAAATACACTTCCATCTAATTCCTTGTATTGATTTCTTGATTAATTTGCATCTAGTCAACCATATTTGTGCATGAACTCAATTAAAATAAAAGAATTTGTAATTAGGATAAGCTTGTATTTTCCCGTTGATTTTTAATGGACTGAAACTGGTCAGTCTCTCTATTGCCATATGTGCATCCTGAGCGGATCGCCTCGATATAGCGTTATTACACAAGTTAAATATTTAAGTTGGATTGTGACTGGCAAGTGGAATCCAGGGCGTGCGTTTCGTCCTATTTGGGACGCGGTGGCGTTTGACACGAAGGGGACTGAGTTCGAATCCCAGCGTGAACATCAACATTGGGATGCAGGCACATCCAGCCGATGAGTCCTAAATAGGACGAAACGCGCGTCCTGGATTCCACTTTCCAGTCACAATCCAACTTAAATATTTAAAAGAATTTGTATTTAACCGAACTTGATACAACAACAATCCATCAGTGACAGTTCAAGTAATCAAGCATCTTAAGTAGATCACTTTAAGGCATCATCCACACACTCACACAAAGGTTTAGCAACAAATTGTTTCTCTTATGATACAGTTTTCAAATGTCCTGTGCTGTAAAACAGTAACTGGTTTCAGTTAAGTGTTTGAAAGCTATTGTATACATGCATACATACATACTCGGTTAACATGCATGTAACAAAATTAGCTTACATTAATTTTGTGTATACAGTTTTGTTTATACATATCAAAGATAAGATTCGGTGATTGAAAGCAACAGAACATTAATTATTATATTTTAAAACAAAAATGTCTAAACTCTAATTCAATTGTCTATTAATGATATTGTCTGACCAACGGTAATCTATGCGTATAATTTAAATCTTACTTTGTATTTCAGTTGGATGGAATCGGAGATTTTCTCATAACAATGTCTGAAATACGTCAAGCTATAAGTAGTTCTACAACAGATTCTTCATTGGCTAATACAGAAATATGGGTAAATGTAACCTATTTTAATTGGTGGGAAAAATCACATCGAACTGGTTGGGCATTTACAAAAGTGTATTCATCTAATCCATTGATAAAATTTCTTGGTGGAATGGTTCGACCATTCAAACCTAATATGTATTTCACTGTTTATGTAAGTTGAACTGTTTTATCTTTATTCTTTATATGTACACTTAAAATGAATAGCATAACAGTGAGTAACAAGATATAACGTTTTCGAACTCAACATCTGACAGCTCTACATTCTATCTTATATTGAATTCATAATATCTTTACTTTGAATGATAATCTGAATGTGATTTCATTGAACTTACCAGTTCAGAAGTATATTCACCTCTCATTTAATACAGAGTTTTAATTTTGTCTTACTTGTTACTAAGCTATGCAACAATTTAAATATGATATTTCATAGTCTAGTTATGTGAGGTGAATCGATTAAATGAAGTGTTCAGCAACTGTAGAGATTTCTAAATGAACTGAAAAGTTGACGTGCTATCACAAATTGATCTTAATTAGACAATCATTAAAAACTCGAAACTGACACTGAACAGTTGTTTCATCCTAATGTGGGACAATTGCTCAGTGTGTATCCATGACTCTACCACGAAATCCAGTTCAAGACCTTCAGGCGATGAACGCTTAACCATTAGATCACTGAGTTGGCCGGTAACTGACGGTTGATATTTCTTACTCCGTCAATTCGCTCACTACCTCTACGGAAGTCATTTGGCCACTACGTCACTATGCCAACCAGTCAACGTCAAGGTAGTCAGGTAGTAGCTATAGAACAAGTTCGATTGGTTCGTTTAGACACAAGCTTAGTATTCACATATCTCGGTCATTTTGTATCTTCCCTACACATAAGTACATCCAAAGTCATTTGATTAACGTTAACTAAATAACCAACCCAGTGAAATCTCACATGTAACCATTCAAAGTACAAGTTCATTATACTACTCAACAACTAAGGAAGTGATCATTCCCTTTATATTGGTCATGTGTTTTACTACTTTTATTATCCTACATCAAACAGAATATACAAACAATAATTTAATTTCAATTACTTCTTTTTTCTGTTTAGATGGTTGTTTACATGGCAGATGGGAGTATGGTAAAGTATAGTGGAAATCGTAAAGTAACACTTTCATTTTATTGTCTTGATAATACCTTTGAAAATCAAATTACTCTGCCTATATCAGATGATGGTGTAATACATTACACGTATAGACCATCTGGAGAAGGTTGTATTACGTATAGATTAGAAGTGAGTTCAATTAATTCGAATTACTACTTCTCTAACCTTATTTACTTATTCGTATCAATTACTAATCCGTACTTAAATCTATTTCTTTTAAGAAATACCTTCTATATTCTTCTATTTACAATTAATTTTATTAAAGCATGAATTATAATAAGATACCTAAATGTGTTGATAATACGCTCACCTGTCTCTAGCAGTTAGATTACATAATCTAATTTGTAATATCGTATTGATATATGTTACTAACTAAACATTGGTTTCATGATACAGGAATGATTAATCTTTATGTTTCTGTTAGCGTTCATAGTAATACCATTATAAGCGTCAAATATATTTCTCTTTCTTAAATTCCAAATGTTTGGAATTCTTAGTATTGTTCTCATTAGGCTGGTGAAACTACATACTTAAAATGTCTAGTTGATATAACCTAAGTAAATTAACTTTATTTCTAATAAGTTATTCTCTTTATTTATGTTGTTTTAAAATATTATTGATCACCTGATAATAAATTTTAACAAAATACAGTACCAACTGTTCTCGTTTTTCAGAACCATATTATGATTTTTTTTATGCCAATTCTATATCACGAATTGATCTGAGTTACATAGTCATTGACTACCAGGCAACAATGGACAACTGTTTTGTCAGAGTATGGGACTTACCATTTGTGAGCATCCACAACTCTATCAGGAAGCAAACCCAGAACGTTTTGTCTTCGCGGTGAACGCTTAACGATTAGATCACAACCGATGGTTGTTATTTATAACTCAGTCAATTCGCGATATATTTGGACGACTTTATCAATTGACACCGGTGGGTAAGTGCCTCAAACCCAACTTACCCAAATTCCACTGGTCACATCTTCATACTAAAACTCCAGGAATTATCTTGAGTTGATATTTAATGTAATCAGATATTATCGAGATTGTTAAATGTTGATTTGATCTCACTTGGATAATAATCAAGAAATCTGGTTGGTGACAGAATTCGTACAAATAAAATTATAATAACGATATTAATAGTATCAATAATAATAACGATAAGGCGAAATGAAACAACTTTATGCAAATCAGAATAATATTTGAAGAACCATATAACTACGAATCAGATAAAACGCAGTAGAAACCAGAGCATACAGAAAGAGATTCAACAAATTGCCTATGTATATATACCACATATACTTTAGGTTGTGGATAGCTGAAGCGTTTTCGATGTATAGTAAGTTAAAATTTAGTATATTGGTAGATTTGACTGAATTTTGTAAAATATCAAGAATTGAATGTGTGATTGTGTCGCCTGAATTTACTACATGCTACAGAATAGATTATATAATTGGCTTGCTTTGTCCTTTAATCAACCGTTTAGGAAGATGTTTTTGAGTACAACAATCAAATGGTTTTGAATAGCAACCTACGTAAGCAGCTTTATATGTACATGTAGATACATAAATGAGCGGATCTGGACGTTATGCGGTGACTTATTGCTTGAAATGTCTCTCTTTTGAATCTCTCCCTTTTATTTTTGAACATAACTTCATCAATGTCTTCTCTATATTCAAGGCCCATACATGCTGTTTTATTAATGACCATTATTCTGTGATCATTGTTTCTTCTTCCTCTTTTTATCAATAAAGCATACTAGATATGCCTTTATTATGATGATATATTTCATAAAGACTAGATCTTTAACTAAACAGCTTAAGAACAATTCCATCACCATCAGCAGCAGCAACGTAGAACCGGGCACAAACGCCCATAGGTTCAAGTTGCCATACCACACTAGCACTACGAGATTATTGAGGTAACGTATAGACAGAATACAAAAGGGAAGAGGAAGTAAAGATGTCCAGAAAATAACAATAGAATTCAAGATCAAGATGAGGTTAAAGAGTGAATACACTTGCGCCACTGTGGCTGATTCTGAGCCATATCGCCTAGTGTCTCCAGCCATTTGTTGCGATCATCACGCGGACCCCAACCAGGTAATCTACATCTACCAACATGGCTTAGACCAACAGTCAAGGACTTTATGGACTGGTGCTATGCCTTGGTTTGGTCGCCCCTACTCTTCTTCCATCCTACTTCAACCCTAGCCAACATCGCACGACGAGGTAGCCGGTGGTCGGGCACTCTCAATACATGTCCCAGCCATCTTAGTCGATGAAGGTTAATGACCTCGTCAACTCATTTACTGTGTTTTCCAAGAACCTTTTGTCTAACTTTAATATTACTTATTTGACTGTTCCATGATATACGAGCGATGTTACGAAGATTCCTATGGTCAAATATCTGGAGTCGACGCATATCTTGAGTTTTCATGGCCCACGTTTCGTAGCCATAAGTTAAAATGGCGCGGACTGCTGCGCAGTACAGCCGTCCTTTCGTTGAGACACGGATATCTCGTCTGCGCCACAAGTGCCGTAGATTGACAGATGCCAATTCAGCTTTCTGAATCCGCGCTGATATTTCGTCAGACGCCAATCCACCAGTGGTGATGAGACTTCTGAGATAAATGAAGCGGTCAGCGCATTCTACTATTTTCCTCCTTATCAATAATTTAAGAGAAGAAGCAAGCCAGTCCTGGAGTAACATTTTGCATTTGGGAGGGGAGAAGCTCATCTCAAATATGCTTTCATTGTTACTCATGGTGTCCAAGAGACTCTAAATATTGTTTGCGTTTTCACCAAATAGGACTATATCGTCTGCATATTCTAAGTCGACAAGTGGGCCTCCTGGATGGACAGTAATTCCTGAGGAAGAACAATTTGTATGGTAACGTGAATACAGCAAGTGGATTAAGTTGTGTTTCTTGGTTATTAAAACGTAACTATATTAGTCAGACATTTTTCTGCTCCATATCGATTACCAAATATTAATCTGTGTTCAGAACCATCATTTCTTCTAATATGTAAAATGTCAAGTAGTGATCTTTGTAAAGTTCATTCCTGTTCCACTGAAACTGTTATTGATTGATTACAACTAGTAAATGATCTGAGAATTTTCATCACACATGAATGTATCACTTAAACATAGCCTATACAGCAGTCATTTATTGGTTATTCATTCCAATGTACTAGTTTCGACACTGGCCATAAACTACTTGGCTAGTAGTAATTAACATATTAGCTTCACTTTTGTGTAACTCGTATTACCATTTGATTATGAATTGAAGAATGGAGACTAATTTTTGTTAAGTTCAGGTAGAACACCATCAAACGAAAATCTAGTTAATTCGAATGTATTTGAATCTTTTTGTTGATTAGTCATGGACTAGAATTGATCAGTTTCTGTTTCTATATATGCATCCTGAGTGGATTGCCTCAATATAGCGATAATGCACAAGTAGTGTTTGAGTTGAATTGTGACTGGCGAGTGTAGTCTAAGACACGCGTTTTGTTGTACATTTGTGACTGTTTGGACACAGTAGCCTAGTTATGAAAGCAGTGTCGATTGGGATGTAACAAATTGAGTTCCAGTTCCCATATAAACATCAACATTTGGAAGTAGATACGTCCAACCGACGAGTCCTAAATAGGATGTAACTTTCATCCTGGGTTTCGCTTTCCAGTCATAATCCCACTCAAACAAACCTAACATATGATTATATTTATGTGTTAATGACACTAAAGAACTGTTAAACTATCAAGAAACACATGAATATGAAAGCCATAACTACAGAATTGAAATGTGCCCAATATATGCGATCTCAGAGTATATTCCCTAAAGAGATTTATTATATTACAATATGTAACTGTTATATCGAGTTCGTACATAGTTGTTTTTGGTGAAACTAAACTACACCGACGACCTTGAGATTCCTTTTAGCCAATTAGAATTCACTGGTAGATAAAATCATTATTTATTATGAAAAACGATGAAATTTTAAAAAAAATTTACACATGATACAATGTTTTTACATGATTTATAAACTTTTGGAGGTTGGAGACGGGTTCATTAAGTTTAAATTCAAAATATGGGCGATATAAAAACTCATCCATTCAGTTTTTACAGATCTTCCTCTATTATATTTTCTCTTTCTAATAGCTGTTTCATCTATTTCAACGATTCTTCCGATGCCTCCCAGTGACACATTTAAGCGCAAAATGATTTCTGAGCATACGTCTCTACAGTGCTGATACCATTGCACTGCTGATACTTCGCTTACATCTGTGAGAGACGATGCCAGAGTGGCAGGCAACTGCATACTCCACAATACAACTAATATGCAGGTTTGCCGCAGTATCAGTTTAGACTTGCTGAAAAAACTACGTGTTCTTAATGATTTTTTTCTCCAGCAGCCATTGTAACGAAAGGCCACTCCATCTTGACTGTCTGTGGATTGTATTTGAGTCATATTGAGGCCACAATCGCAAATGAACTCTTTACCAAGTAGTCCGAGAGCTTGTAGGTTAGAAATAATAGCGTCTTCATTGAAAATTGCAATAAGCCGATTCAATGTGAGCAGTTTGAAGTTGAATGAGCGTGCGACCTTGAAACAAATACCTTGGTTCTCATTGGCCATCTCAAGTTCGTCGGCGTAGCTTAGTTTTACCGTTTTTTTCATATCTGGTCAACTTTCATCCAAACATTCTCTCATATCAATAATTCATTTTGAGTAAAAATCTCTATTCTAATTCATACGATAATCATTTACTTTCAGGCTAGATATATTGATGAAACTGATAGAATTCTATCAAATGATCAACAACGTTTATTCGCTGTAAATTCTTATTCAGGTGCTTATTTACAATTGTCAACATCAACTCTTTCACCTAAAGTAAGCTGAATACAAATGAATACATGTTTGAATGGTTCTTTAATACACTGCTTAAATGATTCATTTATTTACTAGATTCTCCTTACACTTGATACTCTTAATTGCTAATATGTATACACCTATTAATTTATACCCAACGACTAATTTCATACTGATTTGTCCTACTAATCACATGTCTTTTATCTGTTCAGTATTTAATGTGCTTGTTATGAATAGTCAGTTGAGTTTACTAATAAAGTCGAGGCAACAGACATTGTCAATATTAAGTACCTATTGGTACCATTGATCATTTTTTCTGTTTGGCTCGATTCATTTTCGTTTGTAACAGTAACCATACTGGGTGTTATTGAACGATCTGTGTGATAGATTTCGGAGAAATACCACATGAAGTATCTTGTAATTTATTAATAATTTTATTTTATTAGACCTTGTTACTATCCAACAAGCCGCTGATATTTGTAATCGTTGTACAACAATCGAGTTATTTCCACTAGCACGAGGGTTGCATTGAGAATCAAGTTATAACGGTTCTGGATATTTAGATCGTGCGTAATTACACAAGGGCTGAAGGTAAACTAGTATTCTAACTCAAAGGATCTGGTGAACGAATAAAGGTCGAGTCTACTTTGACATATGCTTTGAAGTCTCAAATGAAGAGTAGCTATGCAATTATATAATTCCAAAAGTAGGAGTGAGATTTCAGTCAGCCTATCATTTTAATCACTTATAAATATTATGTACATATATACTATCTGCTAACGACTATAAAGGTACGTATCTTATCCTGAAGATAAGGAAACTGCTCATCATCAGTATAGATTATAAACTCTGATAAAAAAAATACAATAAACACTGATCATTTCTTCTCACAAAAGTAAACAAGCAACAATGACTTGAACTTTGAAAATGACGTGGCTCTTCTATCTCACACGCACCAACAAATGCACATAATAAGGAATAGTGTATCTGTAGGTTTCACCTGACATCGCGCTAAACTCACCGGAATAACGCACCCGAAATCGATAGAGTCAAAAGACTGTCTTGAGTGTTCGGAATATTTATATTGGAACAAATATAAATATCTAATATGGTTCTACAACAAATAATTATTAATTTACTGGTCACTTACATTCAAGGTGATTAAGCAACAACAACAACAACAAACGGTTACAACAATCTGCCTTATGCAGAAAGCACTCAAATTTAATGCCAAACAAAATGGCTGGCCAGACAAATACTGTTCCAGCCAATAGAAAACGATGTCTAGAAAGCCCAGACATAACTGACCAATGAAATGCAAGTTACAAATTACGCGATAAACACTCAACTACTTCTGAGTAGTATAACAATTACAACTAAATCCGACAGTATCAGCACCCTCGGGAGCTGTAGGCCGCAACATACACATAGGGAAAAGCAAGATCATTAGGTACAAAACAACGGGCACTAACTCAATTACATTTGACGGAAAAATTCTGGAAGATGTGGAAACTTTTACATACCTGGATGGCAGCATCATCGATAACCAAGTAGGATCTGATGCAGATGTGAAGACGCAGATTGACAAGACAAGGACAGTATTTTTACATTTGGAAAACATTCGGATTCAAATTACCTGTCAGCCAATATCACAGTCGAAATTTTCAATACAAATGTGAAGACAGTTCTATTGTATGGAGCTGAAGCTTGGAGAATTACGAAAAGCATCATTCAAAAGATACAAGTATTTATAAACAACTGTCCACGTAAGACACTTCGAATCTGTTGTCCAGACACCATCAACAATAACCTTCTGTGACAAAGGAAAAGCCATTTGTAATCCACCTGAGAATTAAATTATGAAGAGACGCTGGGGAGGGTGGACAGGACGCACACTGGGAAAATCATCAAACTGTGTTACAAGATGAGCACTAAGTTGGAGTCCTGAAGGCCAAAGAAAGAGAGAAAGACTGGTGAACACATTAGAGTGAGAATCGGAGACAGACATGAAGAGCACTTGGGAAGGAACGGAAAGGAGATTCCAGGACAGAATTGGTTGGAGAAAGCTGGTCGCTAGCCTATTCTGTACGTAAGGTAACAGACACTGATTTATTGAATGAATGATCATTAGATAATATGGATTTAGATGTGGAATGTATAGGCACTTTCTTCATAAATTCTAAAGATAAGTTGAAGTAACTTCATTTCATTTACTGAACAAATTGTTAAGTTACTCTTTTCGATAATAAAGTTGTTTCATTTTCGCATTAATACAAGAAATAGAGTTGAATGATTACTGGTGAGCTTCATTTTAATCATAGGTCAACTACTTATCACATTGTAGCATAAAGTACCTTCGCTCTGTATTTTGTTTATTTGGGTTAGATCTACTTATTTTACTTGTCAAGTCATTTAGACAGTTATTATACTTTCCGGAATCTCTTCAAATATTTGTTTCAATCACTTTCATTGTTTAATTTTATTGGATCACCTTCTTTGCAAAATGTAAACTACTATATAAATCAGATGTTGATAATAATGTAATACGAAATACATTTCTAGCGTATAAGAAGTTTATTCAGCTATCATCTTAAATACAGAATTGATTTACAATCTGTAATGGTTACCATACTTTCAAAATAGAAAGATATAGAGTCTTGTTAATATGAAAAATTTGTTGAATATATTATTCAAATTACTTATCATGACAATGGTATCAGTGTCTAAGGGAGATACACTGAAAAATATTTGAATTAAAGCTGTTTTGTGGAGATGGGTGTTAAGTCTTGTTGACTGGATTCGTCACAGATTGATGTTGGTAGTGTGTAAATGAAAACTAGCGCTCCCTGATTTTCAATAATACTCTGTCAACATGAATCTATGATGAATCCGATCAAGAAAAATATTAAGTCAAATATTTTAATCAACTTAAAACACTACTGAATAACGTTAGTGAGTAACATAAACTTTCAAAGGAAAATATGATACCATTTTATGGATTTCAACATTTTGCATGATACTTTTACGATTATACTGAAAGTTAATCATGAAAATTAAATATTGCTTCAAGTGAATAATAGATGAACTGTCGACACACTTTATCAAGTTAATCTTTTTCAGTCTTTACTTTCCTTGGAACACTACATTGATTCCGTGACAGATGATTAATTTTTAATTTCCAAATACGGTAACGTGTAGATAAGGAAAATAAGATTGCTTGCTTGTATAGATAGAGATTATCTAGTTGTGTATCACAGCTGTCTAACTATTCTTTTCGTCATCTTATGAAACTACTTAACTTGGCTCTTAATACAGCTTTATGAAGATATATGATATATTCTTAGTACTGATACCTGAGTATGTGTTGGCTTCCTAACTAGGGTTTCTTCAGTGTTATTCAACGGATAAGAATAAATATGGATTCTATGTTTTGAAATTGGTAACCTTTAAGAGAATTGATTCGTGTAATATTTTTTCTTGCTCCCTTGGACTTTGACGAAATTTCCATATCGCTTGTTTTTGTTTCCATACTTTTATGAAGTACTGGAAAGTAATCAAGCACACTTTGTACATGTAAGTTTCTCTCCTACTCTCTCTCTTTGTCTCGGTTACATGACAGATACTGCAATTCACTTTAGTCTACATAAGGGTTGTTTTAGCAAGGTTTTTGTTTTACGGGATGGAGTTGGTAACCCCATGTCCAACCCCCCATTTTTATCCGGGCTTGGGACCGGCAGCAACCCTAGGAAGTTCCAAGCGTAGACGCCTTTACATATTTTGGCAGCATCATCAATTTGCAAGGAGGGTCTGGTGCGGATGTGAAAGCCAGGGTTGTAAGGCAAGCGCAGCATTTCTACAACTGAAAATCATCTGGAACTCAAGCCAACTGCCAGTCAATATTAAAGTCGAAATTTTCAACACAAATCTGAAGACAGTTCTGTTGTATGGAGCTGAAACTTGTTGAACTATGAAAAGCATTCTTCAGAAGACACAAGTATTTATAAACAACTGTCTGCGTAAGATACTTCGGATTCGTTGGCTAGATTGCATCGACAACAACCAGACATGAAGAGAATGAAGAGCACTTGGTAACAGCTGGAAGGGAAAGCCCAGTACACAGTTGGTTGGAGAATGCTAGTGGGCAGCCTATGCTGCACGTGGGGTAACAGACATCGATTGATTGATTGATTGATTGATTGATTGATTGATTGATTGATTAGTCCTTATTGTTTTTGTACAACTTTACTGATGTGTTTATTCCGATGATCGCATTTTTCAATCAGATTTACAAATTTCGTACCTTCTTATGTAATAAATTTATTTCTTTTTATCTATGAGACATTTTATCAGTAAGATGTCACTACAAAAAGTCATGAGTATATAAAAAATGTTTAGCTGATAACGGAGTTAATTGTTGTCAATTGGGTTACTTACTACTAAACTTTAGTTATTCTACATTTAATAATAAGAAGATGTAATCATATGTGTAATATCAAGATTGTGTAATACATAAATATTTATAACTTCCATTAAAACATTGAAAAATGTAAATGTTAACGATAGGATCTCTTTTCAACGAATTCACTATCAAACTGCACAATTGTATATATATGTAAACGCAGTCTTCACGAAACAATTCCTTGTGGAATATATGAATAATGAATGTACATATACTAGAAACTGAATTGAGGTGGTTTACGGCGATTCGGATTATGATTTAGTTGATTGAATTCGTCACACGCTGACGTTGGTAGGGTAACATTGGAAACCAGAGAGAATTGGATGAATTTTTCTTCCTAGCATTCGACTTTTCAGTATTGTTTACTCCAGACTAAACTCTCCATAAGTTTGTGAAGTAGCGCGATGATCATTCTTTGTCATCTATGATAACTGTCTCACCGTCGACAAGTTGTTGATACCTTCAGATTATGAGACTGGCTTATTTTATACTGCTGGATTCGTAACTTCGTTGGAACCAACAACTATATATCCCGTATTTTCGTCTTCGTAAATAACCAGACTTATACACGCACAACAATCATCAATTACGCGTATGATCAAGAAGTCAGAACGAAGATGCGACAGATATATATTGATTGATTGATTGATTGATTGATTGATTGATTGATTGATTGATTGATTGATTGATTGATTGATTGATTGATTGATTGATTGATTGATTGATTGATTGATTGATTGATTGATTGATTGATTGATTGATTGATTGATTGATTGATTGATTGATTGATTGATTGATTGATTGATTGATTGATTGATTGATTGATTGATTGATTGATTGATTGATTGATTGATTGATTGATTGATTGATTGATTGATTGATTGATTGATTGATTGATTGATTGATTGATTGATTGATTGATTGATTGATTGATTGATTGATTGATTGATTGATTGATTGATTGATTGATTGATTGATTGATTGATTGATTGATTGATTGATTGATTGATTGATTGATTGATTGATTGATTGATTGATTGATTGATTGATTGATTGATTGATTGATTGATTGATTGATTGATTGATTGATTGATTGATTGATTGATTGATTGATTGATTGATTGATTGATTGATTGATTGATTGATTGATTGATTGATTGATTGATTGATTGATTGATTGATTGATTGATTGATTGATTGATTGATTGATTGATTGATTGATTGATTGATTGATTGATTGATTGATTGATTGATTGATTGATTGATTGATTGATTGATTGATTGATTGATTGATTGATTGATTGATTGATTGATTGATTGATTGATTGATTGATTGATTGATTGATTGATTGATTGATTGATTGATTGATTGATTGATTGATTGATTGATTGATTGATTGATTGATTGATTGATTGATTGATTGATTGATTGATTGATTGATTGATTGATTGATTGATTGATTGATTGATTGATTGATTGATTGATTGATTGATTGATTGATTGATTGATTGATTGATTGATTGATTGATTGATTGATTGATTGATTGATTGATTGATTGATTGATTGATTGATTGATTGATTGATTGATTGATTGATTGATTGATTGATTGATTGATTGATTGATTGATTGATTGATTGATTGATTGATTGATTGATTGATTGATTGATTGATTGATTGATTGATTGATTGATTGATTGATTGATTGATTGATTGATTGATTGATTGATTGATTGATTGATTGATTGATTGATTGATTGATTGATTGATTGATTGATTGATTGATTGATTGATTGATTGATTGATTGATTGATTGATTGATTGATTGATTGATTGATTGATTGATTGATTGATTGATTGATTGATTGATTGAACCAAGAGAATCCAGCGTCATCAATTGTACAACGCGCCAACAATAATAATAATTTTTTACACTGCAATCAAACTTTATAGTATATATATATATATATATATATATATATATATATATATATATATATATATATATATATATATATATATATATATATATATATATATATATATATATATATATATATATATATATATATATATATATATATATATATATATATATATATATATATATATATATATATATATATATATATATATATATATATATATATATATATATATATATATATATATATATATATATATATATATATATATATATATATATATATATATATATATATATATATATATATATATATATATATATATATATATATATATATATATATATATATATATATATATATATATATATATATATATATATATATATATATATATATATATATATATATATATATATATATATATATATATATATATATATATATATATATATATATATATATATATATATATATATATATATATATATATATATATATATATATATATATATATATATATATATATATATATATATATATATATATATATATATATATATATATATATATATATATATATATATATATATATATATATATATATATATATATATATATATATATATATATATATATATATATATATATATATATATATATATATATATATATATATATATATATATATATATATATATATATATATATATATATATATATATATATATATATATATATATATATATATATATATATATATATATATATATATATATATATATATATATATATATATATATATATATATATATATATATATATATATATATATATATATATATATATATATATATATATATATATATATATATATATATATATATATATATATATATATATATATATATATATATATATATATATATATATATATATATATATATATATATATATATATATATATATATATATATATATATATATATATATATATATATATATATATATATATATATATATATATATATATATATATATATATATATATATATATATATATATATATATATATATATATATATATATATATATATATATATATATATATATATATATATATATATATATATATATATATATATATATATATATATATATATATATATATATATATATATATATATATATATATATATATATATATATATATATATATATATATATATATATATATATATATATATATATATATATATATATATATATATATATATATATATATATATATATATATATATATATATATATATATATATATATATATATATATATATATATATATATATATATATATATATATATATATATATATATATATATATATATATATATATATATATATATATATATATATATATATATATATATATATATATATATATATATATATATATATATATATATATATATATATATATATATATATATATATATATATATATATATATATATATATATATATATATATATATATATATATATATATATATATATATATATATATATATATATATATATATATATATATATATATATATATATATATATATATATATATATATATATATATATATATATATATATATATATATATATATATATATATATATATATATATATATATATATATATATATATATATATAAATTCGACCACTGAATTCCTGCCCAATAGTGTAGAGTTAAGGTGTTCTCCAACGTGAAGCCCATGAAACAGAGTCTGAGGTGCACACTACTGAAGAGTCCTATAATAGGACGAGACATCTATCCAGTGATTCCTGGTTTCCAGAAGTACCCTATCGACATCAAACTGTAAGAAATCCAGCCAACTAAAACTTCATACCAATCTCCACAAACCACCTCAATTCAATTTCTCGTATATGTTTGTTCATATTTATTTATTGTTAAAATTTGATAGAATATGCCACAGATTGATGTTGACAGGGTACCACTGAAAGTCATGGAGCACCAGACATCTGTTTAATTCTAGTATGGAACTCCTCAGCAGTGCGCATCCGATTCCGCACCAGGGGCCTTAGGTTGACGCGAAAGCCTAACCATCTGCACCACTGAGTCGTTATCCAATGGTAGAATTCCCACTTCCATCAATTTGTGATATGTAGCTCGACGATCATCCATTGTCATTGGTGATAGCTGTCTAACACCCCACAAGTTTGAAATCCACCAGTCACGACTTCTCACTACAGCTTCAGGAACATCCTGGAGTTAGTCACTAATGAACTCATTATTATAGTTCATTTGGATGGTCGTCGCTCTATATATTACAAATTGATGGAAGTTGGAATTCTGCGATCGGGTACCGACCCAGCGATGTAGATGGTTAGGCGTTCACCGTCAACCTGAAGCCCCTGGTGTGGAGTCGGGTACGCACTGCTGAGGAGTTCCATACTAGAATTAAACAGCTATCCAGTGCTACCTGGTTTTCAATGATACCCTGTCAACATCAATCTGTGACATATTAAATGTACTGAATAACCTATCTCCACAAAAATAACCATCCCAATTGAACTATTGCTAAAATGTTCCACATGCAATTGTTTAGTGAAAATTTTGTATACATCTATATGATACTTAATAATAACCCATTTTTATGTATTACTATTCATTATATTTTAATTAGGTAAATGAATATATGGTTATACATGTACAAACTAATTATCCTACAGATAAAATACATTATGTAGTAAGTCATTTGATTGATTTAATTGTTACTTTTGTAAGATATAAGTAGTAGTGATCATATCATAGATTATTACATGATGTATTGATAGAACTTAGCATATATGTTTTTTTTCCTTTTGATTTATTTCAAGGTTATATGATAATAATTGATGATGTAACAACATAATTATTTTTTTTTAATAAGATTCACTGTAAACTGAATTCTCGATATTAGGTTGTTGGTATGCTGTGAACTATGGTCAATCAGGTTATATATATATATAAAAAAATGATAACCTTGTTAAGAACAATTACCGCGATCAAATACGAAGACTGTATATCCTAAGTTTGAAAGTCAACCCTAATAATACTAGTCCATAAGCCAGATTGAGCCAACAACCAGAGAGACGAATTATATTTCATACATTTGATTTTATACATATGTATCGGTAAATAATCCCCAAAATAAATAGTTGAAAGCGCTCGGTCACGCATCATTACCAGATCACGTCACGCAATACCGTGGGAAGCATCTCTCTTTCTCTAATTTGTCAGTCTAGGCGTTGCTATCCCATCGAGGCTCTATTTACGATCCAATATAACTTCTCTTCCATCCTTCGTTGCCTTCTGATTTATTCTCATTCGTAAGAGTAGGTTAAATCGTTAGAATTTCCCTGGTAATACCGCAAACGTAACATGGTCATATATCGGGTACACTTCACATACAAAACCTGACCATGCCAATATAGAAAATAGCATTCATATAAAACAAGTATTATAGTGACTAGAAACTAGTTACGGTAGGAAGGGGAAAAGGAACAAAGTTAATTAGTTGTGCTTCCAGGTGATCAATGGTTGTCTGATTCACATCAATTCGTGATATCAAAATTGACAATTGACTGTCTCCACAAACCCCTCCTTGTAATTAGCTGTACTTCCTGAATGGAAAATGTTATGACAACAATTCTGAAGTTTAGTTGGAGGGTAGAACTTAGGCGGGAGTGGGGGGGGGTATAATAATAGTAGATATAAATGAATTAGTACTCTGAAAAAACAATTCTGAAAGTTATTTGTCCAGCTTCATTTATCCGATCTAACTGGTTT
This sequence comes from Schistosoma mekongi, assembly GCA_034768735.1. NCBI lineage: Eukaryota > Metazoa > Platyhelminthes > Trematoda > Strigeidida > Schistosomatidae > Schistosoma > Schistosoma mekongi. The sequence goes on from CM068305.1 coordinate 6,510,114, forward strand.
CATTTGAAGTTTTTTGTTCAATTCAATCAAGTTTACGAAACGTAAACTGTCAGCTAAATGGTAGCTTAATATACAGGCATTTTATACATGATACTTAGGTAAAATGAATGTGATAAAATGAGGTATAGGGATTTGTATTTTAATCTAATAATTACAATGGTACTGTCGGTTATTATGACCACTTTCTTCACTAATCATTTCACATTTATAGATTGTTTCCAGTGGAAATATTTTAGCAACTGATCAGCTACGTATGCCAAATGCAGTGACATCACGTACATTTTCAATTGCTGTCTCACGTTTTATGTTTCCAATTTCGCATATTGTTGCATATTTCATTAAAGATAATAGTGAAATTGTATCAGATTCATTGACATTTTATACAAATTATACAAATTTAAATAATGTACAAATGCAAGTTAATCGAGGTAAAGATTTAAATCAAGATACACTAGAAATTAGAGGTTATGCTAAACCAGGTGCTTATATGGCATTTAGTGTAATACATGCTGATTTATATGCTATTGGTGGAGCTTCATTTTTACGTGAATATGACGTAAGTTTGTACTGAACAAGTGTAATTTAGTGCTCTAATTTATTCTTTTTGTTATTGTACTGTTATTATTTGTTGTCAGTGTGTGTGTGTGTGTGTACATACAAAATAGAACTTAGCACACGTGGTTCAAGTTTCCATACCTCATTAGCACAACAAGATGAAAGCCAAATTAATAGAAGTAGGAGTTATATCAGTGGTAGAACAAACATATGTGGACAAATATAAAATTGTTCAGCGAAAGAAGGATATAAAGTAATTTGAGCACCATATTGTAGGAAGGATATAAAATGAATGCACATGCACCATTATTAACAATTCTAGGCAATATTACCCAGAGTCTCCAGTAATTGGTTACGGCGGACCACAGCCAAGTAGTCTGCACCCACCAGCACGATTTGAACAAGCAGTCAGTGACTTAATGTACCGACGGCATTTTGATCTCTCTGCCGCATAACGTTCTTTAGTCCTACTGCAACGCTTATCAGTAGAGCGCACTCAACCAGACGGTGGTTAGACATATGTAACACATGTCTAAAACAACTCAGTTGATTATGATCCACAACCTCATCAATTGATTCACCATTTTTTCATGATACCCGGCGTCTAACCGTATTATTACTTACCCGCTGATCCCAGATGCGATGGATATCTTTAAGACACAGATGATCAATTATTAGTAGCCTACGAATGCTGTCTCTAAATGACCACATCCATGCAGTAAAACGGGAAGGACTGCCACACAATAGTTGGTAGATGCCGGCGTCATAGGTGACGTAGGTTGGGAATAACCAAACGAGCTTTTAGTCCATTCTGGAATTTTGTCAGACACCAATCCATCAGGTCTGATCAGCTTTCTAAGAAAAGTAAAATGGTTAACACGCTCAACTACTTCACTGTTTGACTTTGGTTGAAGTATTGACGCAAGCCAGTTTCAAAGCAGTGGTTTACATTTGGTGGAGGGGAGAAACGCTTCCAGAGCACGTTTGCACTGTTTCTTAATGCTGTTAAAAGTTCCTACATTTTATCAGTGCCGTCACCAAACAGGGCTATGTCATCTGCGTATTCTAGTAGACTCCGTGGTGGGAGATCTAATACCTTTTAATTCAAACAAAGACAGAGTTATTTCCAACAGTTCAATTTAGATGGTTATTTTTGTGGAGATTGGTTATTTTATTCGATTGAATATATTACAGATTGATGTTGACAGGGTACCATTGGAAACCAGGGAGCACTAGACAGCTGTTTTGTTCTAGTGTGGAACTCCTCAGCAGTGCGCATCCGATTCCGCACCAGGGGCATTAGGTTGACGGCGAACGCCTAACCATCTGCACCACTGGATCGGCATTCAATGGTAGAATCCCCACTTCAATCAACTTGTGATATATAGCGCGACGATCATCCATCGTCACTGGTGATAACTGTCTCACACCCGACATGTCTGAACTCCACCAGTCACGACTTCTCACTACAGCTTCAGGAACATCCTGGAGTTAGTCACTAATGAGCTCATTATTATAGTTTAATTGGGATGGTTATTTTTGTGGAGATTGGTCATTTCATTTGATTGAATATATCACAGATTGATGTTGGCAGGAGTTCCACACTAGAACGAAACAGCTGTTCAGTGCTCCCTGGTTTTCAGTGGTACTCTGTCAACATCAATCTGTGATATATTCACTCAGTGAATCTATTAGTTGTATATTTTGTTGAACTATAGAAGTCATTAATTAGCACATCGAGCTTTAGTATGCACAACATCCTGTATGATATGAAATGCTTGCAGTTTCGAATGTGCATTTATATAATGAACTAGACAGTGTTAACCCTCCTGTTTTATACAATAAAAGATTTTTTATATCATTAAGGGAAGTACAGATTTTGAATTTTCCAGTTATATACAACAGACTGACTTTGATAAAACAAGCACTAAGAACGACGAAGTAATTGACAAATGGCTCGTCTTAGTATAGGGTTCCTCATCAGTGTTCATCAATAACCGCATAAAAGATAGATCTCAAGAACATTAAGCCTATCAGTAAGCACGTAACATTAGAACTACTTAGATGACAACCAATATTACGAATTGCCTGAAATCAGATCTGTAAACTAATGTTTGTCAACTTGCCTAAAGATACAGTCTTCCATTTCTATATAATAAATGAAAGTGTATCTCTGAGACGTCTCATACTATATCAAAACAATTATTCATTACTTCACAATTCTCAACGATTGTCTAACAAAAATCAGTTTGTTATATAAAACTAAATAGATCGATTTACTGTTGAATATGGTAAAATGTTCACAATCACTAATACATATTTTATTTTAGATTGTTGATGAACTAATGTCTTATGAACAGCATAGTCAATCACCATTAGTTCATACATGGTATGATGATTTTAGAGATATTAAAAGAGTCTACTTACCAACATCCAGTAATGGAGCAGATACCAATAGTACAATGAATTCATCCGGTTTAATAATATTCACTGACGCTAATTTCACTAAAGCGAATTTTTACCGTAAGTCTGCTTATTAGAAAAAAACCTGACAGAATTTTATTTGTTACTGAGTAAATGAGTATATTGATACATGATTGCTGATAATTAAGTGTAGCAGATTGATAAACAGAATGTGTTCTTTCCCCTACAATCTTGATCTATTTTAAATTAGGTTCAATTCTGAAGTGATTTTGCAGTTGCCTAGGGGAAGACTAGCTAGTGATGCTTGCTCTATAGCTACAACCTGATAAACCTTGGAAACAATGATTAGTGAACACAATATCTGAGTAACTGAAGCCATTCCTAGAGGTATGGATAAAAAGAACAAACATTGGCTAAGCCGTTTCTTTATTGAAATCAGTGGCTTTTATGTTAGTAACAGCAAGCACAAAATACAATAAAGGCTCAATTGAAAGTAGGGCGGTTGTGTAAAGGGTTTCTGATAACCATTATAAGGTTACAATAATTCAGAAGGGAAAGTATATAAGACAGTCGTTAATGAGTCAGTGAAAACTTACAATTTTAACAATACAAATATCATAGTTACTAAACGCTTAACCAGATTTAGCTTAACCTTAAGTGCCCCAATATCACAAAGAAAAAACCCAATAGATTGTGATTTCTGATTGTTTGCATCGATATACGAAGCAATTTGTAGTTTAGTAGAATCACTGTGATTTGGAAAAGTAATAGCCTCTATTATGAAAAGAGAAGAGAGAGATTGTACCAGTTTGCATAGATAAGCATTACATACTTTTAAATATTTTTCGAAATTTCGTAATTAACTTGAAATTGAATAACAGAAGGACCTTATCAGAAGGACTCTTGTGAACTGAGCTTGAACTAAATAGAATTTATTTAAAAGTTCTAGTTAGCCAGGTTGTATTGAACTAAACATTGGATTGCTATTTCACTATTTCCATCAGTAATATGATTAAAGTGACTTCTTTAAGAAAACTAATTCTATGAAATAAAACCAGTATGGATTGATTTCTTAGATATCGAACTTCAATCTTTTGGTATATTTGATTACTGTACTAGATTTACCTTTTTAATGATGATTAGTGCTCTTCAGCTGATTTCCTTTACGATTACTGCTGTCGGCATTATGATAATGAAGGTGTTTCCTATTTGTCTTTAAAATATCTCATACAAACCCACATGTTCATAGTGTTATAGTAATTAATATCAGTCCTGCTAGCAATCCAAGTAATACTGAAGAAGGAACCCAATAAATTCTTTTAATTACGATTTATTCTATAGATACATGTAATGAAACCGAGAACCCTGCGCGTGCTTTACCATGTTATTCTCTTACTGGTCGAGACTGTTATTCACGAAGTGAAAGATGTGATGGAATTAATCAATGTGCTACTTGGGTTGATGAAATGGATTGCCCAGAAAATGAAACTAAAAATCCTCAACCATTACGTTTAATAAACACATTTGATATATTAAATCGACAGTGGAATGATGGTGCGTGGTTGTGGCATAGTACATTTGTTAAGTAAGTGGCATTCATGTATATGAACAATAAAAAGCATAATGACTCTCAGTTGAGTATCTGATGACAAATCTCATTCCATTTGTAGTTAATCCATCTATCAAGAAGTCTGTTTTTATTTGAGAGAAATGCTGGTATGTTAGTCAAGATCATTAAATAAGATGCTGATAATCAAAGCAATCGAAAATTCTGCGTCTCTAAAACCTCTGAATACAAGATATCTTTCAGTAAGTACGAGTAAACCAAAAGCAAAGCGACCTACCGAAAGTACCAACTATGCATATAAAATTCTTTTGAAAATATCAAGATCAAAAAAATGAATCTATTATGACGCAAAGTTCTGTTGATATATCGGACGTCAATCGGGTGCCTAATCGATCACTGCGCGTCTTTCCTATGCCCACACAGTCTCGAACAGGAAATGGAAGAAGACATGACGAATGACCAACCGGACAGAATCATTTTGTATTTCAAACACTCCTTTATAAATACACAAAATCAGACCACACAGCACACCAATAAGGAGAATAACATCTATACAAAACGGGGACATTAATGACTGAGGACTGATACTACAGCTATACCATTAATTGATCATAGCTCCTGAATAGAAAGTGATATAACAACAGCTCTGAGTCTAATGGGAGGTTAGGGCGATGGGAACATGACAATAATAGAGATAAAATAGTCGATGTACATATACTCAAAATAAATGAAATAGTCTTCTTAAAAACAGTTCGGGAAGTTAGTTACTTTTCTTTAGGTGTCCGGCATATCAGAATCGGATAGATATTGTAACTTGCTATCGATCTTACTTTTACTCACTTCGATTAGTCTAGTTTTTGCTTCGAGTGCAGAAAATAGTATCCGGAAAATTTTCATCTGTTACCTGATTCACCGAATTATTGATATTATTCAAGTAGAAGCAAGAAGCTTTGGAGCTCAGAGTTATATCAATTAGTACTTACCAAAGAGTTGTAATGGAGTCTTTGAGAATTGACGCTTCTTAGGCGATTCAAATATACATCATCCTGTATCACAGTTATAAACATTATCATTGAGCTAGTCGGATAGCAACTAGTCTCATATAGTACTGAAAAGCCATCATGCTAGTAGATAACTAAGTACTAATAAATGTCACTTTGCAATTTCTAGTCCGAAACAATTTCTGTCGGTAGAGTCGAAATACAACAACCAATATATATGGTTCAATATCGTGGCATGTCTTGATTCGTGATGAAATACAGCATTGCACTTTCGGGCTTCATATTTAAATATGAACTACTGTCCTATGTGTATATATGTTAAACACTGAAATAATTGTGATTTTCCTAAAGTATTTTTATCTTTAATTGTTAAGGTTACTGGATGAGAGTTTTACATGGTATTGTATTAGGGATTTATCTACTTACTTTGAGGAAATAACCATTAGAACAAAGTCCTATTCTCTTGGAAAATCATTCAATACTTTGAGCTCACTGTATTACATAAATGAATTTCTATAGTCGTTAATGAAAGTCAGGACCCTATTATTGCATGCATATAAATCATTTTTATACGACAATTGAAAATATCATAATCCAGTCCTGGGGTAGTAAATGAATATAATTGACGTTTTGAAATGAAAAGATTTCTTATAAATTCTAGATAAACTCAACTTCGTAGATAACATGTACATAGTACTGTATCTTACTCCCTGTTAGTCCTACATACATACCTTTTAATCTTGAGAGAACTGACGCTAATTATAGAGTGTGAATCTGAAAAATTGGGTTGAATCTACTAAACTGAAGTGTAAAAACGAAACGATTTGTTAGGACTATTATATAATATGAGTGTCACATAGTAAGTAACTTTTTTCACATATCGAGAACTTCAAATTCAGTTTCTATTCAACCGTTGAATTCTTTTAGAGCTGATGGACAAATTCAATTTCGTGTTGATCTGCCAAAAATGAATGCAGACTGGGTTGCTGGTGCATTTTCTGTTGATAGTGAATTAGGCTTAGCTTTAATGGCACAGCCTTATTTATTCTCTGGTACAAGAAGATTTTATATGACGGTTGAATTACCAGAAGAAGCTGTATGGGGTGAACAGATAGGTGTTCGTGCATGCCTTTTTAATAATTGGAATTATTGGGTTGAGGTAAGTAAATGTTTATGGGTACATGTTACCTGATATTTTGAGAAATGAAACTGTATAACTTTAAGAAAGTTTTCACAATGAAATCATACCATGACTAGTGGAGTTCAACGCAGTTGGGTGTGATGAGATTGCCCATAGATTCCAGTCGTTGAGGTCGATCAAAGATAACGCGAACTGACCGAGTTAGAAACATTAACCGTTGTCGGTCGAATGGTTAAACGTTTTGCCGAGCATCCTGAATTTCCTGGGTTCGATTCACTGGAAGATCCGGAAATGCGTACCGTCGGACGAGATAGCTGTCCAGTGCTAGTTTCTGGTTTTAATGGCTGCTTGTTTCAAACCGATTCGCCTACTAAAAATCCTGGTTCAGTAGGTAACCTAAGTGTACAAGATAACCTGAAGCTATAGCTTTCACTACATACACAATGTTAGTAATAACGTTTGAAGAAGTACGTTTTGAAATAACTAAGAACAACTAATTTCTACGGATTATCAGGTTTTCACAGATTCTGAAGCATATTTCTTTAGTGATGACTGGCTTATCAATTTATAACAAATCTCGCTGTCTAAAACTTTCTTCATTTTTTTCTTTCCCCTAGGCTCTAGTTGAAGTAAAAGCAAGTCCTGATATACGTTTTATTCAAGTTGGCTTAGAGGGACGTGTATCAGCTTATGCACCAGAAGTGTCTATAAATAAATCTGTTCAGTCATTAGCTTATTTAGAGGCTGGTACTTCTCGTTATATTTATATGCCAGTATCACCTAAACTTCCCGGGAATACTTCATTTACAATATGCGCCTACAGTTTTATTGGTTCCAATTGTGAAACACATACAATATATGTTCGCGTAAGTTGACATCATGTTCTTGTTCTGTTGAAGTCAGGCTATATACCATTTGAAAAACAAGTTAGTAAATTATTAGTATTAGCACTTAAATTGGTGAGGTACAATGACAGTACGCTTTTAGTCGCCTAAATATGCTTAACTGAACAAAATAGACTACACAATTGAATTCCTTTGTTCATTAAAAAATCTATTAAGTACACATTAAATTGAGACAGTTTTGTGGATATCGGTATTAGGTTTGGTTGTTTGTGTTCTTCACAGATTGATGTTGATTGGGTATAACTAAAAACCAAAGAACACTAGACAAACCTAAAGACCCGAAGTTTAGTTCCCTGTTGGAATAAAGAGTGGAAACTGCTTAAAGGTCCCATACTGGGATAAAGAAACTATCCAGTTCTCCCTGATTTTTAGTGGTAATTTGAAATATCTACAACTGTGATACGGGATAATTCCTATGTGAATATCACAAGTTGAGAGGGGAGGATGGTGTCAGAAACAATTTTATGACAAATGAAAGCCAGCATAAAAACTTATGCTTTAGTCTATTGTCTATTATCTCCAATCAGTTAACACTGATGATTGTTTTTATCTTATCCTATATCATGAAATAATCCCAAATGTACAAAATTTACAAATCTTATAAATAACAAATTACGAAGAATCGTATATGTGTAAGGCGTACCCAAAAATTAGTCAATATCATACTGAATTCTTACGACAGATTATATTGTAAAATCGTGCATGGAGGTCAGCTCACAGATACATTCGAAATGAAGACCAGTGTCAGACAAGGCTGCTTACTCTTGCCCTTCCTCTTTCTACTGGCTATCGACTGGATCATGAAGACTGCAACATCTGAAGACACCCTCCGAATACAATGGACAACATCGATGCAACTAGATGACTTGAAATTTGCAGAAGACCAGTCTAGCTCTTCTATCCCACACAGCATCAAATGCAGATGAAGACGAACAATTTAGCAGCAGCCTCGGCAGCCAGCAGTAGCTCTCAATATATACAAAGGGAAAAGCAAGAGCCTTCGATACAAAACAACAAACACTAACCCAATTACACTTGACGGAGAAATTCTGGAAGCCGTTGCAACCTTTACATACTTAGGTGGCAGCATGATTGACAAACAAGGATTGTCTGATGCGGATGTGCAGGCGCGGATTGGTGAGGCAAGGGCAGCATTTATACAACTGTTAAACATCTGGAACTCAAACCAACTTTCAGTCAATATTAAAGTCAAAATTTTCAATACAAATGTTAAGATAGTTCTGTTGTATGGAGCTGAAACTACGAAGAGCATTCTTTAGAAGATACAATTATTTATAAACAACTGTCTGCGTAAGATACTTCGGATTCGTTGACCAGATACCATCAACAACAACCTTCTGTGGTAGAGAACTAATCAACTTCCAGCCGAAGAGGAAATTAGGAAAAGACGCTGGAGATGGATTGGACACACATTGATGAAACCATCAAACTGTGTCACAAGACAAGCACTAAGCTGGAATCTTCAAGTCCAAAGAAAAAGAGGAAAACCCAAGAACACACTCCGTCGGGAATTGGGGACGGGCATGAAGAGAATGAATACCAATTGTGAAGAGCTGGAAAGGAAAGCCCAGAACAGAGTTGGTTGGAGAATGCCGGTAGGCGGCTTATGCTCTACATGGGGTAACAGGTTTGGATTGACTGATTGATTGTATCTGCGTAACTTTTACCTACTCTTCATAATCGTTTTTCTTTTCTACTTTTTTTCTTTTTAACTTTAGATGAATGGTGTAACAAATTATTTTCATACTGCAAGTTTTCTAGATTTAACAAGTTCCAGTACATTATATGTAAATAATTTTAAAATTATTGTTCCACAAAAATTTACCATACCAGAAAGACGTTTACAACGTTTTGTACCTGGTTCACAGAAAGCTATTCTTAGTGTAGTTGGTAAGTTTACTTTATCTAAAATCAATAATAAACCAGTATTGTCATCATTGTTTCTGATATAAGAATGTCTATTAGTTACCCATTAATAGAATCATGAAGTTGTCACTTACAATCACAAACAGACTCTAGTTAAACAATATGAAGCATTTAACTCATCAGACTACAAAGTAGACAATCTCTATGACATTTGAAAATCATATGCTTTATACCTGGAGAAACTATTGTCGTTGGTCAATCATGTTCGGTTACAAATAAATATCCTCTACTACTCAATTTTGCTTAACAGAATTACATAAACAACCTATTAAATTAATCGCTAAATTCATCGTCTCATTATGTTTAACTGACAACGTTCATACTTAAAAGATCGATGCTAGATAGAATGAATTAAGTTCGATTAAGTCTGATTATGTGACAGTACACAGTATATTTTATTCGATGCTAAATGATTTAACCATTTAAACGTAACGTATCATACCTGAATGTTATGATAATGCAATAAGAAAACGAATTTTATCAGAGCTATGTGATAGATTTGCTCACTTCATTTCGAACAATCTGATCACACATACACATGTTAAGGCATTTATATATGAAAAATAAAGGTCACTAGACAATTAAGAGTATAAGCTAAGTAAACAAGGCAAATAAAGAGAACAATGTAAGTCACACACTCTACCAAGGTAGGTTGAGGGAAAGTATAAATTGTCGTTGAACACACAAGAGGGGTTCGAACTTCCGTATAGCTAAGGCTTCAACAAACTTTAGTATACGTCCTAAAGCACTTTTATACAAAACCATAAAAGATTATTTGATATCAGTTATGTGACCTGTTTCAACTAAGTGTTTAGCGATAGACTATGTAGGTTGTTTATCCTGTACTTTAATGTTTCCTTTCGAGTTTATTTGTTTATGGAGCCATTTAGATATGTGTTCAGCTACTCTTAAATGCAGATTACGATTGCTCTTCTTTATGTATGTGTCCACACATACACGTAAACTGGTAGATACAGTATAATGTGATTTATTCGTCTACGTGCTGTTTAGGTTTGTTGTGAATCAATGTCACACACTTCTCTATTTCGACTAACTTATCCCTTTATTTAACACAAGACTATTTAAGTTACCTCTGATAGGTAACGTAATATAGACTAACATTTTAGGTGCTAGAAATACAGTTGGTTTCATCGATTTATGAACATTATTGGATATCCGTTCTTCAATAGTGTCATAAGTACAAATACGATTGATTCTATCAAATATAACTTGTACTCGATTCTTTTTATCCTGCACTGGACAATAACTATTGAAGTTGTCCTGTACAGTATAAAAAGAATCCAACTTAAATAGAAAAAAAGATTTGTTTGATGCTATACCAATTAATGTAAATAATTACTAAGCTAAATTACAAGTAAATGAAGTCACTTAATCTTTTATATAGCTTAATGTTATTGTTATTCTTTTACTGATCTATGTTTCTTTATAAATGAAACAAACATCCCGATACTTAGTGTTGAAAGACTTTTTTCTTAAGAAAGACAATTAACCAATAATTTATGATTGATTATAAATAAGAATACTAATTGTTAATGTTAGTATTCATGCATATAAATGTACATAGTTATGTATTGAAATAATGTTTAGAATAAGGAAGGAGGTGAAAGCAAGTAACTAAGTTATTTCTCGTTAGTAACATATTCTAACCATAGTATGAATAAATCTATACAAATACTAAACACTCTCACTAATTTGTGTAGGCATATCATAAACTAGTTTTTCTTTGATTTAAATGTCAGTTTATAGAATACTAAAATAAAAGTTTTCTGTTTGAAGATTGTATTTTGTAAATAATTTCTTAAAAATTATGCATTTTTGAAGCTGTATTATAGTTATTTAGCAGTTTTTATCATAATCTAAAGTCTATTGTGAAACCATGGAAACTAAAGTGTTATCGTAGTTTAGGTCTTCTCTACAAAGTACGTCAACTACCTCACAATTTAGTATAATTTAGTGTTGTATCCTACAAATACGCAAGCTAATCAGTATCATGTTGTTTTAGAGCAACTTTGCATTTCTAATCATTAAGTTATGGTATACAAGTTGGGTAGTATAAGAAAAACTTACTAACACTACCAGGAAGTGATAGAATATATACACAGAATAATTCATTACCTATAAATGTTACCTGCCTATTTCTTACGTGGTTTCATTGACATGAGTCATGTTTACAGAAGTGGAAAAATTGTAAAGTAACTTTCAAACAGTTTACTCATTTTATCCAGACTTTGAAAAGGATAAATTTTTTCTTAATGGCTTTGAAAATCATCTTTCATATCACACAAACACACTTAACAGTTTAAATACAAATTTCATATCATGAATTGGTCTGAATTAGACAACCATTGATCATCATGAAGCACTGGATAGCTATTTCGTCCCAGTACGGGACTCTTTGTCAATTCAGAGCCGTTGGATCATGGGTTTGATCCCTAATGATGTTGTGGATGAGCACTGCTGAAGAGCCTTATACTGGAACAAAACAGCTGTTCAGTGCTTCCTGGTGATCCATGATTGTCTAATGCAAACACTGACATTTAACAATCTCCACAACACTCAATTACAGTTTAAATACTCTTTTACTAGTCTTTAAATAGTTTATGGCTAAAATTAAGAATAAAGCTAAATTGAAGCACTCCCGTGACAAAGCTTCTCACTTTCGTTACTAGTTATCATCTGTTTGATTAGGTTGATAACAGCTGATGAAATTTTGCTGTTAAAACCTGTGTTTATCTGGCTGTGCTGCTGGGTTTGCAACCGTGTTAGGCTCAGTGAGTATTAAATATGAAAAACGTTACGTAATATCTTAACATAAATGGTTTATCACAAAGCCGATATGAAATGATTAATTTGGTTGTTTCTGTCATAGCTTGATGTTGGTTTAACACTAGCGAAAGCTTTTTTACTGAGGCTCCTTGTATTTTTGGATTTTTGGGCTGTTTATTATTGTCGATAAACCCTAATGGATATATATTTTCAATAACCATTTTCCTTAAGATGTTTAACTTTTCATTTATCTCTGATGTCAAGAATGGAAATTCTTCAGATTCGTGTGGAGATGGACATAAATAAGTCTCTCTTTATACTAATGGTAACTCATTTATTTATACTTCATAACTGGCTATTCGAAAGAGCATATTTTGTAAATAGAACTTCATATGGTTTCATCAAGTTACTTTGTGATTAGTGTGTCAAATGAAATGGAAATTAAATCCGTTTTTCACTACAAACAAAAATGAAATTTCAGGATAACAATTGTTGTACACATGTAAAATATTGTTTAAGGCATAGTTACTATCACAATTGATAAAAATAACGTTTACGTACCTGTTATATGGATAGAAGTCTACATTAGTTGCTTTTAATTAATTGTTCTTTAAACTGCCAATGAAACAATCTACTAGTCAGTAACCTATAAGCGATTTCATAGTTGGAAATAATATCGTTGGAATGTAAATTGTGCTTTAGATATGCATCGTTATAATCAACCCTTTGAAATAGAAAATTAGTATTTCGATATTTATCATGATATTAATTACATGTTTACAAATGGAAATTATCTTTGTAAGTGGGTGAAAAGTGATTCAACATCAAGTGGAATCATAAATCTGTCTACGACACTCGCTTTCATTTATAGTGTTCACAACTTCAAATATATCATGTAGATAGTGGATAAAAATGAGTCTTCTAACAGGTTCTAAGAGATCTACTTGATATTTTGTTAACAAACTTTCAGAACTGTGTTTTAGTAAACTATTTTATTTATTTTAGTTGTTGGCAATGTAAACATTACATTTCTATGATTGTTACGTTTCTCTTATCTTATCCTCCCGTTCAGTATATTTGCTGTTAGTATATTGTCTTTTATTATGAACTACAGTTAATTAGTTGCGTACAAGTTACTTCTATTCATTACTACTATCTTTAATTTATGGTATTAATATTAAATTCCTAATTGGTTGACTATGTAGTCTGATTTTATGCTTGAAATACATTACAATTTTGTCTGGTTGATTCATCGACTTGTGTTCTTTCTATTTTGATCTAGAATAGAGTGTTCATTGGACAGACGTACAGGTACGAGTTAGGCACTCATTAGCGTTATTATTGTCACCATGTGAGCACAAAGCCAAATTGATGAATTCATCTCATACAATAACTTTAGCAGTTTTTTTTTTTACTTCATAACACTTCCATCTCAACACAGTGCCAGTGTATGTCGAATCATTTAGACTGATGACTACAATGCAATTGAATTGATAGAATTTAATCAATACACAAAACGATTTGATGAACATTAAAACTGGTTATCAATCAAAAATTTTCTCTTATCGTTTTTTTCTTTCTATATTCCTTTTTCTTTTCTTTCTTTTTTTTCTCTTTTTTTTAAAGGTGATTTTATCGGTCCAGCATTAAGTGAAAAATTTCAATATGCTAATACACAAAATATTTTACGTTTAACATATGCATCAGCAGAAAATGTTTTCTTTGAATTAGGTTATAATATGAATTTATTACTTTATTTACATGGTGCTGGACATTTACCATATTCAATATTAGAAAATGGATTAATTTATTGTTCTGTTGTATTACAAAAAGGATTTTCATATTTTAATGCTAAAATTGGTGCTTTTGCTAATTTTCGTGATCGTTTAGATGAGTAAGTTTCATTTAATAATAATTGAAATGATTGATAATTAATTTATATTTAAGTTAACATAGTTGACAGTTGATTATTTCAATAATGTTCTTTTTAGCTTATACACTCTAATAAACATATCGATTATTGATTTGGATTGTGACTGGCAAGAGGAATCCAGGACGCGTGTTTCGTCCTATTTGGAACTCATTGACTGGAAACAGTAGCCTAGTGGTGAACGCGGTGGCGTTCGTCACGAAGAGGACTGAGTTCGAATCCCAGTGTGAACATCAACATTGAGATGCAGGTACATCCAGCCTATGAGTCCCAAACAGGACAAAACACGCGTACTGGATTCCGCTTGGCAGTCACAATCCAACTTAAATATTTAACTTGTGTAATAACGCTATATCGAGGCAATCCGCTCAGGATGCACATATAGCAACAGAGAGACTGACCAGTTTCAGTCCATTAAAAATCAACGGGAAAGTACAAGCTTATCCTAATATCGATTATTGGTTACTATGATGATTATTTGTTTATATCTAGCATAGATTGATGTTGGTTAGATACTACTGAAGATCAAGTAGCACTGGATGGATGTTTTGTTCTAGTATGGGATAAATTAGTAGTGCTTACCCTGGATTCAAGTTGGTGATTGCTTGATACTCTGCATTAATCGGTTGGCGTTGATTGGTAGAATTCATACTTCCATCAATTTGCGATATAGTGTGAAGATCTTTCATTACTATTATTAACGTTAACTATTTCACTTCTGAATAGTTTGAACTCCATCAGTTATAACTTCTAGATAGAATTTCAGGGGCATTCTCAAGTTAATGAGTGAGACAATTGTCAATAATCACAACAGATATCCATCGCGTTATATAGCAAATTGATGGGAGTGGAGTTTCTTCTACCGGACGCCAGTTGGCCTAGTGGTGCAGAAGGTGAATCGTTCTCCAACCCCAAGGCCCTTGATGTAATCAATGTTGCGCACCGCTGTGAAGTCCCGCACTAAAACGAAACCACTGTTTAATGCTCCCTAGATTTCACTGGTGCCCAGTCAACATCAATCTGAGACGAATACTAACAACTTAATACAATTCAATTATTTTGGTGATTGTTAAACTTTGCTGTACCTATTATGAACCGACCTCAGTTAGACAATCTGTGTAAACATGGAAGCATTTGGACGTTGTTTTCTTTTCTATCGTCAGACTAGTATGAAATGTATATCCACATCCTCACCAAGGATTAAATACAGAACATGTAAGCTTTTTGGCAACAGCCTAACCTTCAAACAAATAAATGGGTATTCCAATAGACTACCCAACTTCATGGGTAACTTCTTACCAAAGTTCAGGAATTTTCTACTGAATTCAGTCGCTAGCAAGTATATATTTGCTATAATTGGTTATTATAGTGATTGTTGAATTTAAGTAGTATTCATAAGGTATCTTTTTATGCTAATTACCTCTGAATTTTTTATATCGGCTTGACATTATGATAATAGTTAGACATATTGTGATAAAATCAGTAGTCTTAGTAAATCTTTGCTGTTTCTTGTTAGGTAAACTTTACGCGAACATCCTTTAATCGTCAAGTGAATATTGATCAGTTACCTTAGCAACAAAAGATGAGTTACTATACTTCAAAAGTTCATCTTAGTAACTGTTAGAAATTAAACGATTGTCCATTAATTCGACATATAGTCTTGGCAACAATTGTTAGAAACGTTTTTATATTTTTTTAAATTATCTACATTTAAGTAAAAATTAATAAAACCAAATGCCATTTGCAATGGTTATGTTATTACGTTTGTGGTTAGTTTGTACTTGTATGTTAAAAAGTGATCAAGACAACAATCTAAGCCCATACTGTACTAGACAATAGGAAAACACTATAATTTGTTATAACTACAATCTAGACACTATCATCCCAGTATTTATGAATATCTATTTAAAAACTACACTTTTTAACAATATTGTGCATATATGGGTATGAATCTTTAGCAAAGTGAATAGTTCACCAATTCATTTAAGGTTACCATTTGTCTTATCACTTATTGACTTTACAAGTCTTGTCTAACCTTCATTATATGTACCATCTATTCCATATTTTTAAGTCTACAAACTACATTACTAGACATAAAAATTATTTTATTATGCAATTCATTGTGATATACTGACTAAAGTTGGATTTTCATTGGGTTATTAAAGTAGAATCAATAAATTGTAGTTGAACGTGTAAATTATGTCTGAATTAGTAAATTAATCTAAACTGTTCTTTCCCAAACGTTTATCATAAACAACTGGTGAATACGTGTATGTATCTGATTTAACTATATAATACTTTCCAATTAAAACACAGAGATAATTAAGTGACATGAATCAATTGACCAATTCAATAGTTAGCAGTGTTAGACAAAGAGAAATAAACTTATAACTCGTGGAGTTCAGACCTGTCGGGAGTGAAACAGTTATTACTAATGACGATAGATGATCGTCACATTATATATTACACACTGATGAAAGTATAAATTCTAACATTGGATAACGTCCGGCCCAGTGGTGAAGAGTGTTAGGCGTTCGCCAACCTAAATCTCCTGGGGTGTAATCTAGGTTGTTCATTGGTCGCATACCATGGCGAATCATCTGTCCAGTACTCCATAGGTTTTGATGGTACCCCGCCAACGAATTTAGTCAACTAAACCCATAACAGTTGATTTAGTCATAAAAATGTCTAAACAACCATCAAATTTGTTTTAATTGTGTTTTTTACGAATACTGCGTAACTCTTTGTTTAGGAATTTTACCAACTTTGTTTTACTGAAACTAATTTATCTAATAATATATATGGTTTTTTCTCTTTTATTACTAAAGATAATAATAGTGATTAAGTTATTAATAAGATGATTATGTGATTTAACACCAGTAGGTTAAATAAATGCTAATAGGAGTCTTTCTATAGGTTCATGTGACACAATAAAGAAGGATTCTATCCCAGGTAAATGCTTTTGTTTATGCTATATGTGTTTTTGAGCTCAATTGTCTGGTTAGAAGGTTTATATTGTTATTTTGAAAATAATATCAGCTATTGTTAACATAGTTGATAACTCTACATAGTCGAACGGATACTATAAATTGTCCTTTGATAGAAGGACGTCTATAGTTCATTAATTTGATTCGATTTAATTGGTGGTAAACAATTTACTTCTTATAGATGATATTGTTCAGAGTGATAATGGATGTTTCACAAACAAATCTCTATTCTCACAGAAATAAATTGAATGAGGGTCATCTTCTCCATTTGGAATCATACTTTCTTTATGACAAATATCCGAAGGCTAAAACTAAAACACAAGAGCCTAGGATTTCATCCTGTAACTCAGTAATCAGAAGGTGAATAACATTAACCATCAAGTTACTGTTTTATTTCTCAATAGAAAGTCCATTCTACAACGAACTGAGTTCGAATCCCACTGTGAACATCAACATTGAGATGCAGGTACATCCAGCCGATGAGTCCCATTATAATTTCCTGTTTACCGAACTAAATCTTCGATCTGTAATCTTTTTCATTAATACCAACTCTATATAATGAGTAATATATATTAGTAAAGTTTAATGGAGTAAAAATTAAAATTCTTAACGTTTCACAGCTTTGTGCAAGTCGCTTCTTCAGCAAAATGAATAACCGAATTGAATTAACACAAGATTAAATAATACAATGGAACAAATTAAAATGCTAGTTTGATCGTGTCATGTCAAGTCATTTGGGTCAGGGTGATTTATAAACAATCTATCCAATGCTAAATCTATTTGAAATTATCACATCTAACTCTATTACTACCACCCACTACTCTGTGATTTGATCCGACAATTTCATCTCTATCTGTTAATTAAGGCATGGGAACTTGAACTAATGTACGCACATATCAAGTTCTATGTCGTAATTGACTGACTGACTATCCCCATATGTACATTTTAAGACGGTATATCCAGCTAACGAGTCCCTAAATAGGAAGAAGTTCTCTTCCTTTATTCTGCTTATCAGCCACAATCCAATTCAAATAAGAGATTGGGACAATTTTCATTCACTTTCAATATAAAACAATTGAATACATTCAGTTTATTTATTTATTTTTCATCACTTTCGTTTCTTTTCTCTCTATGTCATTTATCAATTTCCATTTTTGTGTTAACCTAAAATTGAATACAGTTTCACCTTTTTCTTCTTTTCTATACACTAAAATATCTATGTTTTATTCTTCTTTCTTTCCTTAATCAATATTTACTGGAATGAATAACTAACTTTCAATATATTTTAAGGTACACTTATTGATTTAGAAATGCCGGTAATATAATGTCTAGTTACATGGTACCAATCATTCAAGGTCATTATTTTGATAATGTACAAACTAATACAGTTCATTTTTAATGCATTTCAATAATAAAACAATTATATACTACTGAATTTCTGTAGTTAAGTAGGTATATTTTATATTTTTCAAGAGTTATTGTTGCTATAAACACTTATTTCTCTTGTATACTGATTGTTTTAAAGATAATAACATCTTGTTATTATGAATAGATACAATTTACATGTATTCCTATGTACACAAGTTTATGATGATGTAATCAGTTCTATTTATGTTATCTATTTAGTTAACTCAATTGAATAAAATAGTTTAAATGATTTTTACTGGTTAGCGTTTATTTAGCAAAGTTTATTTATATGGGATGAAGTTGCTGACCTCATGCGCAACCCTCTTTCTTTGTCCAGGCTTGGAACCGGCAGTAATTTTAGGGGGATTTATGGCTGAATTACTTGATGGAAAAACCCAGGAAGATGTGAAAACTTTTGTATACCTGAAGAGCATCATCAATAAACGAAGTGAATCTGATGCAGATGTATAGGCACGGAATGTCAAGGCATAAGCAGCATTTCTATACTTGAAAACGTTTGGAGCTCAAACCAACTGTCAGCCAACATCATAATCAAAATTTTCAATGCAAACGCCAAGACAGTTTCGTTGTATAGAGCTGAAACTTGGGGAACTACAAAAAGCACCACTCAAAAGATACAAGTATTTGTAAACAGTTATTTACGAATCTGTTGACCAGACACCATCAGCAACAACCTTCCGTAGCAGAAAACAAACCAACAGAAATCTATCTGAGAAAGAAATTAGGAAACAATGCTGAAGGTGAATAGGACACATTGAGGAAATCACCAAACTGCATCACAAGTCGAACACTAAGTTGAAATCCTGAAGGCCGAAGAAAAAAGGAAGACTAATGAATACAATGCACCGGGAGCTAAATGCAGTGGTGGTTCAGGATGAATTTACTACAACGGTGACTGATCAGTTTTAGTCAGAAATGTAAACAATATGGAACTATAAACATTAATTAATTTTTTCATACACATTGAACAGGTGAATGGTTATCTGGATGCAGTAACTTGGTGAAAAGCTTATTAGACATTTTATGAAATAAGCATTGTGTCTGAGTCTCAGTATCAGCATTAATAGTGAGATTAAAGTAAATCCAGCTGATTAGTCCTAGGTATAACAAAAATCGTCCACATGCAAGAAATCCTACTATTTGTACGCTTGTTAATGACAATGAATTACAAAAATACATGATAATGAGAGTGGAACAAACCTGTTGAAGTACTTAAGAAGTTACGGTTATTGATGAATAAATTTTATATAACGATTGTGTAAATTCTGCATACTATTGGTTTTACGGCTTTTATAATGATATCAGCTGTCATTACTGTTGACATATGACTCAGTTGATTGGGTAAACTACGAGAGGTTACGGATTTTCGCCCGCAGAATTTTCATTAATTCATAATTCCATTCATGATTTACATCCAACAAAATCATTCTTCTATGTGTATATATAGTATGCCAAACCACTGCCTACCTATACTTACAACATTCTTTACAGTACAATTAAATTAGTAGGAAAAACAAATAGTCAGATGAAAATATGACATCGATGCACTGTATCCTTATTACTTGGTTTCAAATGGATAGAATCGTTGAACTGTTAGGGATCTATTATTTAATAACTTAGTTGAAGTAGTTTTATTAGTTTCTGTCCTAATCTTGAAAGTCACACAACCATTTTTTTACCACACTGTCTGTTTTCATCATCATTCTACTATTTGTCTAACTTGTTCATTCTGCATGTCGTAGAACAGTGTAACAGCTAAATAATTGTATGCTGCTGTCTAAAGTTCTTTATAATGTTATTTATTTGTGGAAGTCCTGAATTTTGGTTCATACTATTCTAGGTAGATGTTAAAGCCTAAAAGTTCTGGTTAGCCTTCAGATAACTACAATATATGGTATTTATAGTATCTACCCTTTGCTAGTGAAGTAGATATTAAGTATAAGTGGGATGAAAATATCAGCCACTTAGGGCTGATTCAATGGTTGGATGGTAAAGAGTTCACCTCGGAGCCAGAAGGTCCTGGATCCGATCGCCGGTGGAGTTGTGGATACACACTGTCGAATATTCCTATACTAGGATGAAACAGCTGTGTTTTCTGATTATCAATGGTTGTCTGATTCAAACCAATCCATAATATCAAATCAACATAAATACACATCATGAATAAATAAGACATAATTATTAAATGTAGATGAGCTTGGAATATTGACCTGGTCAATTACTTAGCAGTTCATATTGGCAAATCAATTTAGAAATCAGGTATTATTTCTAACTACAGATAACTCGAAGAGATATACCACAATAGTATTGTATTGACTATACTAATTGAAACATACTTTAATAAAAATTGTTAATTTAGTTCTATATCATTATCTTAAGTTATACTCAACCAGGAATTCACTGATAACTTCAAGATGTGTATGTGTGCGGATAATTCTTTGGAATAAATGTAAATTATATGCGGTGATATATCGTTCTCCTCGTTTTCAATATATAGTATTTCATTGAGATACATTAAAGATACATATGAATTATCAATTTATCACCCTGTCTTCTTTCCATCATGTATATGCTTACTGGGAAAACATGGCAAATCAGTTAGTAAGATCGTAAACTTTAATCGACTGAGATGGTTGGGATATGTATGCTCGACCACTGTTTGCCTCGTCTCTCAATGTTCACTGGGGTAAGAGTAGGACGGAAGAAAATCGAGGACGACCAAGCCAAAATCAAGTATTCTTCGATAAAGTCTTTGACTGTTGGTTTAAGCTGTGTTAGTAGGTACAGTCTATTTAGTTTGGGTCAGTGTGATAATCGCTGTGAATAGCTGGAGATATGGATCAAAATCAGTCATAGTAGCATGAATGTTTT
Organism: Schistosoma mekongi; assembly: GCA_034768735.1. Classification (NCBI taxonomy): domain Eukaryota; kingdom Metazoa; phylum Platyhelminthes; class Trematoda; order Strigeidida; family Schistosomatidae; genus Schistosoma; species Schistosoma mekongi. Next base: position 6,531,657 of record CM068305.1, read on the forward strand.
TTACTTCTTACGTTCTTCTACATCTTAAGTTCCTTTATTCTTTCATACATACGTTTGTATCATTCCCTGCTGTTGAATTATACTGTCGTTTTATTTCTGTAAATTTGACTTCGTTGTGATAATGTAGCGCGACAACGTGAACCTATGCGTGTATTCATCAGGTTCTACGTTGTGCACGACTGACTAACTGTCTGAATTTCAAGATTCTTTTTGTTGGCCAAAATTTTCAATAAACAAATTTATTTCCTTAATTTTTTTTATCTAGAACTGATCCATTGGTTACAGCTATTGCACTATGGAGTTTGTTATTAACAAGGCAAACGCAATGGAATCGTTTAATTTATGTTGACGATGATACTTTTGTACGTATTATTAATTATTTAAAAATAACTCAACAGTTTAGTTCATATGAAGGTGGTACTGATAGTCAATTATCTGTTGATGTTCGACTATCTGGTAGTTGGAATATATCAAATGTTGTAGATAGACGATTTTCACCAATTATTAATAAAACTAAATGGCCTGATCCAATTGATCAAGAATGTCATCGTCGTATACCATCAACAGCTATGGTTATAATTGCATTACGTTCTACTGAACGTACATTACCTAGTGGTGTTGGTGCAGATAAAGCTGAAGGAATTGTTTCAGAAGCTGTTAGATTTCTTAGTCGACATATTTTAAATATTGATGATTTATTTTCACAAATGATTGGTACATACGCATTGAAAGTAGCTGTTGATGCAACATCACAACATAAAATATCACAGTAAGTGTTGTATGCTTTTCTTTCTTAGATATATATTCAGTAGGTATGTTTAAAGTAATTTAAACATCTCATTGTTTTATTAAATCACAAGTTGTTAATGGTAATTCAGTGACTTGCCTTCGTATGTAGTTCATTTATGTAAGAATTCAAGATTTACGATGAATAGTACAATGGTAAAATAGACGTTACTATGAGACATTTAAATACGTTTAATTACATTTGAATAAGTGTTAGTTGAGTTGAAATATCGTAATACCCGACAGATTTTCCTAACATCAACTTCTAGAGAGGTTCTAGCACTAAAATCCTGGTCAATATTAATCAGTATTAATTTGAATTGTATTGTTTACCAGTTATGTTTGTCAATGAGTGACCAGATGTCTGTCAAGATGATGCATATGATTTTATAAAATACTGGATTTCAGTGTAGTACTTAAACTTATCCTGTCTTCCTGGAATCGACTGAAAAATAACCCTGATTAACATCTAATCAAATTGTAGTAGTCAGTATCTGGCATTCATTTCTAATCACGATATGTTTACTACTATTTCTACCACTACTCTGCGCATTTGACTCGACAATATCATCTCTATCTCCTAACTGAAACATAACAACTTGAAATGATGTACGCACATATCAAGTTCTACGTTGTAGCTGACCGACTGGATTATTACCAGTTCGGCTACTATGATTAATGTTTTTGTTCATCATATAAAAGATGCATGCATTTCAATATGTTCATGTCACTTCAATTCCTAGAATTGACAAGAAGGAATAAATCCAAACATACGAAATATTTCTTTTAAGGCTTCACACCAAGGTTTTACCAAGAAAATTTGTTAAGCTGTTAGAATGGTCCGTGGATCATGCACATAGTGTTCATGATAATTTTATTTAAATGAATCCAAAACACGATTATTAATTAAGGTCTATACAAAGTTGATGACAGAGGGACTCAAACGTTTGAGCGAATTCCCGTTTTGGAGTAAAATGACTGATTATACATATTAAGTCAAGGTAAAATGACTAAGTTACTTATCAAACAGCAAATAAAAACCAATATCATAAATTAACCAACGAGATTTCAGTACTGTAATAAAATTATTCAGGAATTACTACCCTCAAAAGCTGTGTTTCGTTATCAAAGGTCTTGATTTTGAAAAAAAAACTAATCCTAGAGAAGTAAACACTGTTGGAGGCTGGCCCAGTGGTGCCGATTGGTAAGTGTTTGTCGTGAGACCATAAGACCCTAGGTTCGATTTCCTAACTACTGATGAGTCTCATACTAGGGCAAAATGACTCTGGTGTTCCATTCTTTTCATTGATATCCAACCAACTTTAATCTGTGAAGAATAAAATTAGCTATACATTAGTAATCTAAACTCTACAGTATACATCTGAACACCGGGTATATGTGTTATGACGTAAACAAAAATGCTGATTTCAATTTCAACGCCAATCGATGCCTAGTCTATCACTGCACGTCTGCCTTATGTCCCACTCGATCCCAAGTCGAAATAAAAGAACGGAGATTGATGGACCAGCCAAACAAAACCAGACCATACTGTCAACCAGTTAGCAAATTAACGTTAATACGATGCAAAGGAAATAGTGGTAGTAAATATGGTTAACTTGTACACAACGAATTAACTACAATTTTTAATAAGAGACATTAGGCTAACAGCAAATATACTAAACGGGAGGATACTGTAAGAGGAACGTAACAATGATAGTAATGATATGTTTACATCACCGCGTGTTCTAAAACATAGTTCTGAGTGTTCGTTACTCTTCTTCAGTCGTCCAAGATAACAGTACTTTAACCAAATAACTATAAATGTTAGGTTCTCTGTGTTCGTCGCAGATTGATGTTGGTTGGGTACCAATGAAAATCAGTGAGCACTAGATAGCTGTTTTATTCTAGTATAAGACTTCACAACAGTGCGTACCCTTGATTCTGTTAGCGAATCGTACCCAAAACCTTCAAGTTGATGTACTTTCTGCATCACTGAGCCAACCAGTATCCAATGATAGAATTTTTACTTCCATCATTTTATAACTTTGCACACTACCATCATTCATTGTCATCCATGATAATCGGCAATAATAATCATCATTGTGACACTGGTAAAGGTAAAGTACTGACCAGTTGACTAGTCGTAGTTTAAAACGATTCTGAAATAATCGGCTTCAGGAAAGTTAGAATGTAAGTTTGGAATTCCTACTGTCGGCAATAGTCATGTTATACACGAGTTTTGAAAATTTTGTCAAGACTATCTTAGTTTAATTTCACACTGAAAATAGTATTCATTATCGATGAATATGTAGATTACTTCATTCAAGTTAATAAAAGGTTAAGTACCTGATATTTTGAGGTTAAACAGCATGTTCATATATGTATTTCATTTACTGTATACTGAACAGTTAAATTATTAGTCTAAATATGTCTGTCAGTTATTTGAGTTTGTGATTACATTACTTAGTAACTTTTCCAACATTTGTTTCTAGAGCCTTGAAACGAATTGAAGCATTTCGTCACAAAGGTGATTATGTATACTATGCCAACTACAGAATTCCACCACCAAAATGGGAGTTAGATCAAGCCGGTAGACGAATTGAAAATCCGAGATTAGAAATGCCAAATGATGGTTATGGTGTTTTATGTTCAAGTATTTACTTCTTGTTGAAACATGAATTAGGTGAATGGTCATTTCGTTCATCAGAAGCATTAGATATGGTTCATTGGTTAGCTAGTGAACGAAATCATGTAGCTGGATTTGCAAGTACTTTTGTGAGTGAAAATTCTATTTGTAGATTTGTGTTGTTAAGTTTCAGTCAGGAATTAGTATGAATTAGATAACCAATTGAAAACAAGAAACGCTAGACAACTGCTTAGTCGTAGTACGAAACTCTTCATCAATGAGAGTCCACAATCCCACCAAGGGACATACTGATTTAGAAACCTTTCGAATGCAGCCGGCCTAGTGACCTAATGGTTAAGCACTCACGGCGAAGCCTTATAAGGTTGTGAGTGCGCACTACTAAACAGTACCATAATAGGAAAAAATAGTTGTCCAATCCTTTCTTCTTCTCGATGATTGCCTAGATCAGACTAATTGGTGATGTCAAATTAAAATTTTATTCATTTTGTCAGATCGATAGTATCTAAGTGTTCAGGGATAAGTGATTTAATTTTCAAGTTTTTTTCAAGTTATCGATTGGTTTCGGTAATGACATTACTTGAAGGGATAAAATTCAAATTTATTTTATATTACCAAACACCTTTTGCTATTGAACGTTAGTTTCGCATGAAACATCTATCTTTTAAAAATAAGCTCTCCCCTTAACTAGCTCACTTTAACTGCTTCCGAAATCAAACCCTATGTGTTTAGTATCCCATCAGAAGTAAGAAACCATTAATTTGCCTATCTCTATCTTGGTCTCTAACCTAAAAAATTGCCATCTTTTTGAAACTATTGTAAGTATAATTTATTTCTATGTATGGAAACTAGTTTGCTCATTAAATTCAATTGAAACTGGTTCAATATTCAATCAGTAATGCTGCATAAGTTAACCAACAATTCTGGAAAGCATTCATTTTGCTATAAATTAGAATAATACAAAATGTACACATTTTTAACATAGAATATCATGTTAATTGAATTTTTTGCTTAGTTCAATAATTTACTACTTTAATTAGAAATAATTTACTAATTTAGTAATAAAGTACTTCCTTCTTCACTCTAACTACATATCTAAATTGTAGTATTATACGAATTTAATAGGTTTTATAGATTCATGCTGGACACCAACTAGATTGAAGTAACTTATTGGATAAATTACTTACTGAAGCAGATTCAATCTATCATTTTTGTTTAATGTATTCATCAGAATACTTTATTCATATTCACGGATCTACATAATGAATGAAATTTATCAGCATTATTAGACAGTAAATTAAGATGAAATCTATGGGATATTTAGTTGAAATCGTTGAATTAAGAGATCTTGGTTAATATTTTCCATTATAAGATATTATCCGTTACACTATGAAAATGTATTTTGATGTTTATATTCAAATCGACACTATCAAACACCATAGGGGATGAAATAACAGCGGAGCTATCCTAGTCGCAAATGACTTATAGCATCATTTATGGCTGTTTCCGGTTTGTAAATGTAGCCTAACCTACAGCAAAATGGCACATCAGTTCACTATAGTAGTGAAAGAGTTCTAGTGACTTCATATAAATCAGGTTTAGATTTTGATTGAAGCATACTTTTTACGAGGCTGTCAATGCACCATTTGGAATAAATGTTGACAGTTCAAGGACTGGTCAATTACTCCTGTGAAAATTTTTTTTAAAACATTTAAAAACAAGCATGAAGTTTGTAATTAGTTGTCTTGGAGTTTATTGAATTTGGTTTGATACTCTAAAATTATCTCAGTTAAATAATCACTGAAAACCAGGAAACACTGGATAACCGCTTCGCCATAGTATGAGGCTCTTCATCAGCGCGTCTCCCCCCCCCTATCCCAGCAAGCGAATCCATCTCATGACTTTCAGGCTTCTCTATGAACACTTGACCACTTAACCAGCTCTTTATGATTGATATTTTTAACTTTGCCAATTCACGATATATTTGCGCTAACTCATTAATGAGTAACGCTTTACACAAGCTATGGTTTACTGGTACCGTGTTACAAACTGTTTCATATTTATATGAAATAATGAATGTGATAAATGGATTTTGTTTGTTAATGCAAATCTATATAATTGGTAAAAATCATAAAATGTATAATAGTAATGATAATAAGGGGGGGAAGGGTACAACAGACAATACAACATAATTGATTCATCAAATAGACTGAGAAATGACTAGATGAGAAATTTCTGTTATTTTGTTTCGCAAGTAAGTTGTTATAAACGAATATTAAAGGTGATATATATACATGGAGGCCGATTATAGAGTGTCATGAAGACGAAAACGATTTGACGAATTGTTTCTGTACACATAAATCTGGCTTTATATTGTTTATCGCTAATGTTTCTGCTATATAAAGGAGATGTGTACAAACACCTTTCAGTAGATGTAATTTGATCATATAAATAATCTCATAATTAGATTTATCCACTGCATGTTCATGGTCATTCACAGATTGTAAGATAAATGATCATATACTTTTTCACTGTCTTTTTACATGCATCTGGAGATATTCCTCGCTGAATGACAAATTCTTGTTTTCTGTTTTATTCATTTATTTTTGTTTTGTTTTGTTTTTTTTTTGTTTTGCAATCGAATAGGATTCACTTTTTGCAATGCATGCATTAAGAAAATTTGCTTTAGCAGATACAAATCGTGCTTTATATCGAATGGCTGTTGATGAAAAAATTTCTTCTATGAATACATGGGCAAATCGTATTTACATAGATACACACAATTATTCAACTGTTACGCATACTACGGTATGATAATTTTTTTTGTTTTCGTTTTTCTATGTTAAATGATACATGACTATTTTGTAATATTTGTAATTAGTTTAAATGAAGTATTTAATGAATATGAAACTGTATCTTATTTATGATGGTGACATAATCATATAAATTCATTTCATATTAGATAAATGATAGTATCTATGAGTATGAATTCATCACAAATATTGAACTCTAATGGAAACTTTATCATTCAACGAACTGAAAGAATATCAGAAAAGAATGCCGAATAATTTTAATGTGACAAAAAACGATATACAACTCTTCTGTTATGTTTCTAATTAACAACTGGTTAAATGATTTAAGTTAATTTCCCTTATAACTGACACATAATGATATAAAACAGATAATCAAATATCAATATGAATCTATATATGAATTAAAGAAACTTTCATTTATTCCAAGAATAGTGTAATGTTTCAGTTAGATTGTAACTTGCAAGCAGAATCCAGAACATGCGTTTCGTCCTATTTGGACAACAGATACTGATTAAATCCAATCCAATGATATATCACCGGGAAGATCAAAGTATATTCTAATTACATAAACAGCATAGTATGTTTTGGTATCTAGCCAAGTTACTTCTTATCAAGATTGTTGATTATTTATCAATTTTATAGTAATTTTGATTACTGATCTTCAAATGTTAACTAAACTTTATTTTGTCCTTAAGTGTCAGATGTTCAGTCCAATATTCGTTCAGATAAAACATTATTCCGTTTTTAAGCTATGGATATAGGATTGGAGTTGAACAAAAAAGCTACATTATATCCTATTTAAAACTAATCAGCTGGGTATACCTAGATACCTGTGTGGATATTTACACTGAAATTTTATTTATAGTATCTATCGTTACAAACGCTAGTGCGTTATGCTTAAACTATGTAGAATAATAAAAGTATGCATTGTCTATGAAACTACTACTTTAATTAAATCTTATTGTTTCAGTTCTAAGTGATTGAAAACAAAGTTTATAGATCTTTTACAAAGTAACCTGTTAAAGGAATCATACTGAAGTTTAAACATTTGACTTTTATAATACAGATGATATAAAAACGGTTTCAGATGTTCAAGAATAACTCATTTAAACTTTGTTATCAATATCGAAAATAATTAGGTGAATGTTAAGCTGCAAACAATCTTGAAAAAATAGAACATGTTTATAATTTAAATGTATTTGAATCTTCCTGTTAATTTGTCATGAACTGAAATTGATTAGTTTATGGTGGCATATGTACATTTCGAGCAGATTGCCTAGATATAGCGATAGCTAACAGGTATGTTTTGAGTCTCAGTGTCAACATCTATAGTGGGATACAGATACATCCAGCTGACGATTCTCAAACAGGACTAAACCCTCTTCTTGGACTCAGTCTGCCAGCTACAATCTAACTCAGAAAATACTTGTATTAAAGTATAAGGATCTAAAATAATAACGTCAATGATAATAATGACAGAAACAATAAGAAGTATTCAGCGAAGAAAATTTCCTTTGCCACAATGTCATTTACTAAAGCTGTAAACAACCGTAATTTCTAGTTCATTTTGTTTTACATAAAATAGTCCGTCATGAAACAGAGATATGAGTTGCGACACTAAACAACTAAGTCAAAAGTTATCATAAGTTAATTTGACATGTTTGATAAAAACAATCTGCTATCACGTGAAAAATGGCTTGGAGACAACAGTTGCGAAGAAGAGGTTATCTAATAAGTAGAATTATTTTTGAAATGTCAAGTTGCGGAGATGATATTGCTTAATGTGTAAATTATTAGTGGAAAAGATGAAATATAATTGAGTACGAGGAATAATAATTGTTATAGTAGTGGCTAATCAACAGTAATCATGACGAAGAAAAGATGAACAGAGTAGAAACAATCGATTACCGATAAATGGGAGAACTCAATTGTTTAAAAATTCCCATGTTTATCAAAAACAAAGACATTTGAACGAAGAATATTCATTTCGATAAATGCACATCAGGTTCTACATTTATTAGTTCAAAATTACTAGTCACAAAAATTACCAGTTCTGAAGCAAATACAACATCATTTACATGTCAAGGATCATTCGATATACATTTTTTCTCCCTTCGGGTTATTTGTAAAATATGAATGTTAATGTTGAAATGTATGTGACTTGTGAAACGTAAAACGACAATCGAAATAAACAACAACATTATTAATCAAATATATGCATAGGTATCTCTGTATATGGGTGACATAGAAGATGGTATGATAGCAAACTACTATTAGATCAAGTGTTTGTAGACAAAGTCTGAATCTTATTTAAAATGTAACCGAATAGGTAAAAGATTACAAAATGGAGTGAGTGATCACCAAAATTCGTCAACTAGTAATAATAACAATAATAGAAAAAAAATTATAATCAGTTCATTTGTTCGGTCTTAAAATGTTGTGAAGTCAATAAAATTAAGATTTAGTGATATTCATAATCATTCTGTGTATTCTGTGTGTATTGAACTGTTGATACTTCTGACAACACCTTTGGTTAACAAAACCGGGAGGTGCTCCCGGGCACTGAGGAGTTAATTCCTTGAGCATCTGCCAATTTCACTTGCTCCACAGGAGCAGTTGAACTGATAGATACAAAATAAAATGGCAAGCTTAGGTAATTTATCCTTTATTCTCGGTATCACAATAGGGCTAGTATAAAACACCAGTTGTAGTTTTCCAGAGTTAAATGTTTTCTGGACGTAACTGCGTAACCTCAACATTATCATTTCGCTAGGCGCGTCTCCTTGGATTGCTAGTCTCATAATAAGTGGCTTTCTATCTACGGTTTAAAGAGTGTTAATAGAACCGAGACAATGACAATAAGGGATATATTTTTTCTGCATACAAACTCAATACTTCAAATCATTAACAATTCAAGCTTTTTGTGGATTCAAAATGTTGACAACAACGAAATCATAGAAATAACTTTAAAGTCAGTATTATTGACAAAAATTAATAAAACTTGGAATTATCGGACATTTCAATCCTTTATGCCTTAGTAACTACCTTCACATGTTTGTAATCTAATGGTTACCCCATGTGACTTTATGTGGTGTAACTAATCATTATGTTAGAACTAATGTTGCATAACACGTTTAAATAGATTCAATATTACTTATGGCTAATAAAATTAAGAGGTAAATAGAATGAATTGAGTTGGTTATTTTTCTGGTGAATAATATTTTTAATTGATTGAATACGTCACAAATTGATGTTGGCAGGGTATTATTGAAAACCAGGGAGCATTGGACAGCTGTTAGTTCTAGTATGGAATCTAGGGTGCACACTACTGAGGAAAAATAAATGTTCAATAAACAATAATACAAAGTTAGGACGAATTTGTATCTTCTGTTGAGTTATTATGGACTGAAGCTGATCAGTCTCTGTTGCTATATGTGCATCCTGAGCAGATTGCTTCGATATAGAGATGAATCACAAATATTGTGGAAGTTGTAACTCAACTGACAAGTAGAATCCAAGAAGAGCGTTTCACCATATTCGGGACACATCGGTTGGATGTGACCTTCTGGACTCAGCAGCCTAGTGGTGGGCACTGTGGCAGCATTGTCATCAAACCAGTTCCAGGAGTTCCATTTTTTTATATAAGTAATTCCTTTGTACCTTCAAGATCTTCATTTAAATGATCATTTTTTTCAAAGGGTAGATTAAGAAAAACCATGCAACATACATGATGTATTTTAAGCGAATTTTTTTCAAAGTCAACTATCTTTACATAATTTAGAAATTCAACACAATGGGAAATGTTCTAAATTCCATTCATTTTCAGTATCCTATATTGCAAAGCCATGAATCGTCGAATACTGAAGATAAAAATCATAATCTGATAAAAACTCATGTCCACACTGAACCGTAATCGTCGGGCAACTTTTAACTCTTGGTTTTTCTTAAATATCGACGTCAATGTTATAAATATATGCAGCTTGGTAATACTGAGAGAACAGAAAACACATTGATTGTTTTGTAGGCTTTGGTTATAATCGATGAATAATTCTTTATGCATTGATAAGCTTCATTGTTTAAATTGTATATTTTGTTGGTATATGACCTTTTTGAACTGACAATTATGCATACACTGGGTTGATTAATGATTCGATTTACAAAAAATCTATTTGATTATATGTCAATTCGATATCACGAATTTGTCTAAATTAAACAACCATTAATCACCAGAAGCATTGAACAGTTGTTTCGTCCTTGTATTGAACTCTTCAGCGGTGCGCATTAACGACCCCAGCAGTAACAGAACTCGTGTCTCCCTAGCTGCATAGCGAACACTTTACCATTATACTACTGAGTCGGCTTTCCAACGGTTGATATTTCTAATTCAGTCAACTCGTAACACGTTTGCACGACCTCATCCTTCGTCATCGGTGGGTAACTGCCTCACCCCGGACACGGTAGAAATCCACTGGTCACGTTTTCCCACTAAAACTCCAGGAACTATCCCAAAACGTTAGTCACAAGTGAACTGATATTGATTATAATTGGGTGTTTTAGTGACATTCAACAATTTCCACAACACCCAATTATAAATTAGGTGTATTTCATTCAATATATTGTCAATTGAACCACCTTCGTCATTTCATTAGTTTCATCAATCTATTTTATTGATATGACAACATTTTATCTTATTAATGCTAAAATCCTTTAATTATAAACAGAATGATTGAATATTTTAATGTATCTTATATGTGAGTGTGTGTGTGTCGGGGGTTATAAGGTGCCCATTTCAAAGGAGCTCCAAACTTGAGCAAAAAATGATATTCAATATTTCTTGGACATTTTTTTCAAATACCTTTCAAACTCATCATTAATCTGTAAAACTGAGGCTAACCATTATGTTTTAACTACTTAATGATTATGTTTTACCTAGTACTATCAACCATTTATCTATTCATTTCATGGGTCTGTGTATCATATTAGAGTGCAAACCTTAAGTGATTTCATTGTAAACTATAACATTACGTTTTTTATGTTGCATGTGAAACTGTCTGTTATTGAACATAAACGCATCACATCGTTGTAGATAACTCCAATCTTATGAAATGAAATCCTCAATGTAAACTATTCCCTAATATTTAACACTCAGCAAATTGAAGAGTTGAATAACAGAAATTAATAGATACAATACACTTTGTTAAAAATGAATATTGGTTACTTTTACCTGTCCATAAGTAATGAATATCTTGAAAATTATTAATTTTTAGTAAAGAAAAGATATGCATATCCAATGATTTACATTTAACTTATATTGATTATAAAGTTTATATTTCATTTTTATTCATTCCAAATTAGTTTCCACCAGAAGATGTATGGGGTGATATTACTATGAAACTTGAAGGTACTGGACGTGTTCTGTTACAATTAGGTGTAGAAGTAAATGTTGAATATAAAGAAATGCAAAAAATGCCTAGAAATCCTTTAGATACAGAACAAGTTTTAAGAAGTTTTGAAATTGAATGTACTCCAGGTTTTTTAAGTCGTAATAATTCTATTATGATTATGACCGCATGTGGACGATGGGTTGGAACTACGGTAATTTGATTAATTTTGTTAGATTTATACATTGGTTATCTTTAAATCTTTTAAAATATACATATACTCCAGTTCCCTCTAAGTGAATATCTAGTAAATGTTTACAGTTTGAACATTAACCTAAACGTAGGACATACAGTGGTACGAGTGTTTATGACATTAAACGATAGGTAACTCGAATATCAGACATTTAATTGTAATTAATAAGTATAAAATGATAATTTAATTGATCCAGCTTACATGTGGCTAAAGTTTTAACTGTGAAACAGTAGTGTGCGAGAACCACTTTTTGTAATATTATAAAATGTAATCAATCGTCGTTGTAACTTTATTAGTTTATGTTCGCCAGAAGTTGATATCTTGTGGATGCCACTAAAAATCAAGAAGCGGTGGACAGCGGTTTCGTCCCAGTGTGTGACTCCTCAACAATGCGCACAATCTGTTCTGTCAGCAGACCAAGCCAGGGACCTTCAGGTCACATGTAAACACTTAAGTATCTGCACCACTGGACAGACCGACATCTAATGGTAAAATTCGCAGTTCCATCAATCTGTAATATAGCACGACCATCATTCATTGTTGTTGACGACAACTATCTTCCTCTTGATAAATCTAAACCCCACCAATCACTAGAATTTCGCTCAGCAAAGAGATCTCTTTTCGGCGAATTCATTTCCAAAGCTGTACAATTATGTATATATGATATTAAGATATAATCATAACTAGCCGAACATGCTAACATAAGGAATGAGGTGTTAGTTAAAGTGGTAACCACGAATAATAGTAAAAAATATCAAAACATAAAAACTTATGATGTTGCTCTTATTCAAACTGTTCCAGTGACGAGAGGAATCTTTATAATCAGACTAGATAAATAACAATATAAGAAATGTAAGACTAGATAAGGTGTTCGTAGATGGTGGATCGGAAGTAATAATACTAGAGTTTGGTTATGTGATAAGATAAATTGTAAGATAAATTGGAAGTCTATGAGATGAGGGTGGTAACAAGAGTCAAAAATATTACATGTAAGAACTTTACAAGTTAAACAAGGTAGAAACAAACTAGCACAAACTCATGGTCTAAGTGCCAATATGTAAAAATTTCGTGTTAACTCTATGGTAGAACCAAAGGTTAAACTGAGGTTCTTTTATACACATTGTTCTGGCTTCTCTAAGTGAATGACAACGGCCTCAGCAATATATAACAAGCGGAGACTTACTGATTTTGGTGGACCCTGACTTTGAACGAAGAATCAGAGTTGGCTAAGTGACCAGTCATCACTAGAGGTTTTATAATCGCATTTTTAGTGCTGCCGCTGTCGTCTTTCTGAATCGAGATTGTTATATGGAGATGCGCATTAAGTATAGTTGGTTGCGTTCATCACAAACTGATGTTGGTTGAGTGTGCACTGTTGAGCCCCATACTAGGACAAAACATCCGCCTAGTGCGCCCTGGTTTCCAATGGTACCCGGCCAACTTCAATGTGTGAAGACAAACAAAACTTTATACTTATTTCTACAAAACAGCCTCAATTCTATAGTAGAGTATATAGCAGAAAGATATTTGAAGAATGTGTAACTTTCTTCTACAGAAATGTAACTACAATACTGATGTGTAATCAACCAGTGATATACTACCTTCTGAATTGTTTTGGATGGTGTAAACTGTCAACTGTTGACTTTCTTGTTGGTACAGGAATACTTCAATTTGCTGAGTTGCACTATTTAAAATGTTATTTACTACGAATCAACTAATTACTTAGGTAATAGCTGGAACCCAGACTCGTTTCAATTAGTCTGTTTTTAGTAGAAGTATACAATATTAATATTATCTCGAATATAAACCTTAATATGCCTTCAATACGTAAATAAATGTTCTGAATGCACCTAATTCGATCCTTTTCAAAGTTGGTTATAATTTTTAAATAATTGATTTCTTTAAGTTATCTTTCAAAGTATGTTTTCATAGTTACTAAGCAACGACTAATTATTATGAACCATTATGTTCCCTAGACTCTGCTAATTGTTTTCAATTGCAGCATATCAATCAATGTTTTTTTTTTATTTCCAAAGGGTATAGAACCACTACCTCAAAGTGGGATGGCTGTATTTGAAATTGGACTGCCAACAGGATTCATTGTTTTAAATGATGATCTAAGACGATATGTCAATAGTCTTATGGTTCCAAATTTACGTTATGCACGTGCCAACAATAGATTTGTTCATTTTTATTTTGATACAGTAAGTAGTAAATGATGAGTTAGATATAATTTTGAAAAAATGTTTTTTCTACCAGTGAATTACGTAAGTGGAAATGTTTGCTCTATTTGTCAAACTTCTTGATATTTGGAACATTCTCAGAACATTCATAGAAGAAGATAACCAGCTAGTTAGAACATAGACAACTTTTTGGAAAGTCTGTGGATGCTTACAGCTGTTACTTTAAAAATAGTTGTTAATTTTATACACTTGATATTTCTCATATCTATGTATGATATATGAGTTATGACTGATTACTGAATTCTTGTCTTAAAGGCTGCTTTATAGTCTGATCTTAATTACTAAGTGTATTAGGTGATGAACATTGAAATTTACAATGCTTCGTTGAATGTAGTCTTTCTTTTTCCTATGTAAAATTCATCTGTCTACAGCTGAGAATAAAACTGAAAACGATGTAGGCAGCTTGGTACAATTTAAAAAACAAAGGCTCATATTAACAAACTGCAGTCCATAAGATTCTTAGTGCCTATATTACATAGTCTTTGAGAGCTATATAAAGATGCAGTGTTGTTTCTAAGTATGTTAAGCCAATTTCAAGACTGAAACCTTTAGCATATGTCATGAAATTGTTAATGAATAGAAAGGATATCAGAAATATATTTCAACTGGTTAATCTAAAAACTGAAAAGTTTCGGACGAACAACTACCTACAATTAGTATATCGTTATTTATTAGCCTTGAAACAATCTGTTACTATTCGCATGCAATTTCAACTTAACGAAGTTATTTCTTTGCATCAGTTCCCCGACACTGTAGATACTCTACTCTGATCAATGTCAGTTAATATCACACCTTTGTCCAGATCTTTTTACAGACTACCTTTTTTGTTCCTATCAATTCACTTCTTAGATTACACCAGATACAACGTGTGTGCAATTTACAGCTGAACGTTACTATCCAGTGGCGAATATTACTCAACAGCATAGATGTTCAGCTTATGAATATTATGAACCAGGTGAATTATTATTATTATTATCACTTAATTTTGTGTATTTTTCGGGTTCATGAGTAAGAAGAACCAAATCCTGAGTACCTAGTTTTCTTGCATTAATTTTAGATCGATATTCTTTTTTGTAGAATCCTTATTATTAGCATTTAGATTAAAGATATCATCTAGAGCGTGGTCACAAAAAAGATCTTTTCAAAATATTTGAGATATTCTATCTTGATAGTTTCTTTTCGATAGTCTTCATTAAATGCTACATTCATAACAATCATAATAATAAATAATGATAGTGAGAACATTGATTCTGTGATCATCAAGAATTGATAACTAACCAAAGAAAGAGTCTAAAACATGGCAAACAACACAACTAAATCAAGAATTACTTGATTGAATTCGTCACAAATTGATGTTGGCAGAATACCATTGAAAACTATGGAGTAATGGACAACTGTTTCGTTCCAGTATGGGACCAGTGCGCAACCTAAATTCTACCCCAGAGATTTCAGGCTGAGGAACACTTAACCGTCCCCACCATTGCGCCGATATCAGCTGGTGTGATCCCGGGTTGTATCAATTTGTGACGTATCACAACGATAATTTATTGACATTGGTGATAGCTATCTTATTCCCAACAAGTCGGAACTTTATCAGTCACAACTTTTCCCTAGAGCCCCACGAACATTCTTAAGTTAGTTACTAGTTAGCATATTATTGTAATTAAATTAAGGTGGCTCGTGGTATTAGGTTTTAGTTAATTGAATTCGTCACAGATCTATGTTGAACAGCTGTCCAACGTTCCTTGGTTTTTACTGGTACCCTACCAACATCAATCTGTGACGAATTCAACCAACCAAAACTTAATATCAATCCCAACAAACCATTTCTATTATCAGTAATTAGTAAACAACCGATCAATTGAAGACACGTGTCACTTATTAAAGGTTATGACAATCAATCATAGGATAAATGGAAATGCAATATGTCTAACAACCATAATATAAAAGTTCACTCTTTTTGCAAGTGGGACCAAAGGACCAGTTTTTTTGATAGTTACCAATAGGATACCTAGGAAGGAACAAAATAACTGTCCACTTGAAATCAAGTGCAGTAAATGTAATTCGGTTTATGCGGGTGGAACATCTAGACAGATGAATGTTAGGGTGAATGGACACAAATTGTATTTAAAACATTTTCCTAGATCTTTGGTAGATATCAAAAAAGCTTGAAAATAGGTCACGATTGTATTATACATCTTAGAAACACGACATAAAATTGACCTCGTTGGTGCTAAAGTACTTTGAAAAGTTTTTGCTGTATGTAAGAAATAATTAATAGGTGAGTTAGTGCATATATGGGCGAACTTGAAGAATTCAAATAGAAGAAATAAAATACAGTTAGCAACGCATTGCCAACTGTTGATTAGCAAAAGATACCCGATCAATAACATCTACCTTAATTACGTCTACAACAACCATATCAACAGTTATTAATTAGTCAATTATTGTATTAAATTTATCTCCAATTATTTTAATTAACAATATTATACGGTATTTGACTGATGTCAATTATAATCATTGGGATATTTACTTGATGCTAAGGTTCTAATCATATGTCTAGTTGTTCAAGTATCTCCACCGCATAACCTAAGGTTGAACTTGTCATTAGATTGAATAACAATTAAAGGTTATAAACACAGTAACATGCATATACATGTCACAGTTTAGTCATATTTATATACACAGATCTGTAGCGAGTGTGAAATACTTATGCGAGTTATGTGAATTTAAACAGTTAAAAGGAAAATATGAAATACATGTATGCTATTAGTGATTGTACTAGTTAGCGTTTTTTTCTAGCAAATTTGTCTTTTATCCGGGCTTTGGACCAGCAGCAACCCCAGAAGGCTTCAGGCGGAGTTGATATAAGTTATCGTTAATATACTAAACAGAAGAAAGTTTATATTAACTCAGTTTACTTAATAATAGCTGTAAGTTGTAATCAGAAGGCGATATTCTACGGGTCTTGTCATATTCAATAAATATTGGATACAGTATCCAACTATGTAGGTTTAAACAGTGACGAAAATATCAGAAGCAGCAGATCAGCTGAACGCAGGATAGGTCATTACAAAAACTATACTGGGAAAGAAGCATTAATTCGTTATTCCAACACCCGGCACTCCACTGAGACTAATTAGTATAATGAACACATA
Organism: Schistosoma mekongi; assembly: GCA_034768735.1. NCBI lineage: Eukaryota > Metazoa > Platyhelminthes > Trematoda > Strigeidida > Schistosomatidae > Schistosoma > Schistosoma mekongi. The sequence goes on from CM068305.1 coordinate 6,548,935, forward strand.
TATTTGACAGACGGCAGCAAAGCACGAGAGCAGGTATACCGAGCGGTAAAAAAAGTTGGGATTACAGAGTTTTCGTTTTTACGTTTGAACAAATACTGTTAGAAAATGTATATCAAGAAACATACTTATGAAAATTGGTACACTCATATTGTTGGTAAACTTCTACAAGAATTAGTATTTTTAAGTTACTCTACAGATCAATTTTATATATTTTACAATAAACATATTAATAAGTGGATTGACTGAGGGTCCTTATGCATGACATTGATTAATTTACCCTGGATAATTTCGGATCAGGTTGCCGGGTGTACGGTTCGAATCCATAAATTTCAATCATTGAGACTATTCTTTCTAAATATAATGTATACTTCTTATAAAAACCTCTTATTTTACAAAATACATGCTATGAGATTGTAACATAATTTACTTGTAAATCATTTACATTAATATTACACAACTACAACAAAATTCATTCAATTGTATTGATAAGTTATGAAAATTAATCAAATTAATAGTTGATGCAACATCAACACTTTACTTTTAAATAACCCAACAACTGACTTCAGGGTTCGGAGTGGGGGGCTGGACGGTTTGAAGTGAATGGATAGTCCCAGTATTCTTTTCTAATTACCAGTGTTATGACAATAGAAAGAAAGAGAGGGCTTTGGTTGGTTGTAGCGAACGCCAATGAAGTATGCCTAGTTGATGATACGCGACTGACCTAAGCCCACTCACCCCCAGGCCGACAATAGAAGAACCAGAATTAGGAACCGGAAAACGGAGAGAGCGAGATCGTATTATATTTTATTCATGCATTTATATATGCATAAAACCAGACTATACATTAAACCAATCAAGAATCTAATATTGATACAGAACAAATGAAATAGTGGTAGTGAATGAGGAGAACTTGTACGCAACTAAGAAACCATAGTGCATAATAATAAACAATATACAAAGAATAAATACACTAAACGATAGAACCGGGTAAAAGGAACATAACAGTCATAGAAATAAAATGATTACATTATTCATGAATAAAATAATGAGAATAGTCCACCAAAATACAGTTCTGAAAGTTTTCTACTTTTCTTTAATCTCCCTGCGTAACAACCAGTTATTTTCACTGTGTACATGATACAATCTAATTTATATTCATTTATTTATGTTGTCCTTCTTTATTTCCTTTTTCTTCTACAATCAACATACAGGTCGTTACAATAATTCATTATATAATGTTGTTTCATTATATACAAATAATATATGTAATGTATGCGGTAGTTTTGCTTGTCCATATTGTCCTGATTATAACATAGCAAAGAAACGTGTTCAATTGTCAATATCTGTAATTTATTCAATATTCATAATTCGCTTGATATTATCTTATATGTACAATATTTCAATTACATTCACTTAATGTATCATAGGAATATTTTAATGTTTATCTTTTTATTTTTTGCTGTTCTGTATGATGATATTAACATTAAAAGGATATTCATATGTTATTACATAATTATACTCCCCCCCCCCAATATGTACATGTTAATAGATAGGTTGAATAGTGAAATAATGACGCAATTATTACTAGCTAATGCATAGATAATCTATTCATTTTCAATAAAACTATGTATAATGTACACAATCTCTTACATATACAAATGATATCAATATTGAGATATTGATTAGAGATTTGTTTGTTTGTTTGTTTTTTTCTGAAGAACTTACTTTCTAATCTATAGAAACTAATCTTTCAATTGTTTACTTTTCGTTTCTTGAAAGATTGATGAGATGTAGATATGTACATTCGTTTAATCGCTTACTGTTTAACATGTCAATACTGTTCAATATTCAATATACAACTAATTGTTTTGTATTAATGTGAATCCTTTCTTATAGACTATTTACATTTCTTTTACATTTTTTTTTCCTTTAAATAGGAAAAAAAAAAAGAACAATCAAGTATCTTAGTGAAATTTTATTCATGTGTGTTTACAATCCTCATAGAAAATTGTAATTGTTCTATGGTGTTGTTTCTTCTTTGTAGTTACATTTTGATATATACAGTGTAGGATTGTTCAGTTATTTTGTAATAAATAAAGTAGAAATATATTGATAATTAGAGTTTTACATGAGCTAGTGATGAATTTCAAAGTGATACATCACAGTAATTTATCGGATGATAATATTTACTTCCTATGGATAATTTTCTGATGATATTCCTAAGGCCAAAGAAGAAATCCAAAGAATACATTCCACCAGGAATTGGAGGCAGACAATGAAAAGAATGAACAGCGCTTAGGGAAAATTGAAAAACAGAGCCCACAGCACAGTTGAGTGGAGAATGCTGGCTATGCTCCATGTAGGTAACAGACATTGATTGATCGATAATTTCATACTACTTATATAGAGTAAACTCAGTAATCACTAAGAAACAGATGTATAACGTTCTATTATGTAATAAAAGTTAATGATCTTACTTAATTTACTCAATAATAAAGTTATCGATGAGTTTAAATGTTTCACTCAGTGATAAAATAGTCTAAATGTGTTATAATCCAGTAGCAGATCAATTGTTATTGCTCAAGTTTTATGATTATGTTTTCTAGAAAAAGAATGTAAATATCGGAGAAATCACTACCATAAAAACTATCTTAATATCTAAATCTCTGTAAAAATAATTCCAGTTAACAAAGTCATACATGGTTTCGAAAAGCTAGGTTTTGCTTACTAAATATGCAATTTAAATTAGTGAAGCGCTATTCAGTCGTTTCTATACACATTAATCTATTACTAGTCACTCAATCCTGATCAAAGTAGAGCCTAGTTTAAATGTTTTCCACGTTACATTAGCACTTTATGATGAATTTGACGGAATGAATTACAAATAAAAGCAAGTAATAACATCAACAGTCGAGAAATAGTCATTGAAAATATAGTTTGAACAGAAGGTATATCTGAAGTCAAGATCTAACTAGTAATAAATTGTGAACAAATTTCGAATCATGTGATCGAACATCTTCACGACTTATCACAGTTTTCGATCAAATACTAACCAGGCAGTTTTTATCCATCAACACAACTCAGTCAATTGCTTTGTGAATTAATGCTATATTTTACCTAAAATTACTTAGTAATTTGGTATACACGACATATTTTTCATCGACCACTAAGATCGTACATTATTATATCTTATTGAACACAACTTGTTAATTACCTCATAAAAACCGCCATGTATTGCTTCAACTGAATGCATTTCTAGAGAAATACCATTGTATTAAAGGTGAAGTTTTATTGAGCTAACAGCAATCTAAACACAGACTGTCCTATTCATGCATACTTTTTCGAAAACCTGAATGTGATATCACTGTATGCATTATCAACATAGTACGTCACACATGTAAATCTGTCATAGCTATCATACTCCTTAAGCAAAGTAAGATTAACATCACATTAGTAGAAGTCACTTCACTGATGATTATAATAACGAAAATAAATAGAATATGAAGCATGGAGAAAGAAAATCTGCTTGTAAAGAAAATTGTGAAATGATTTTAATCTAACGATTTATGGAAGCACAGTGAGTAGATACATCTGCGCCATTGTGACCGATTCTGAGCCATGTCGCCCAAAGTTTCCAACCACTGGTTACGGCATTTGCGTAGATGCCACCCAGGTAGTCTGCATCTACCGACACGGATCAAACCAACAGTCGGTGACTCCATGGACCGATGCCATGTTTTGGCTTCACTGACCCTGACTGTCATCCTACTCCTGTATCAGTCACACTACACTGGTTGGAATAATCACTCCTCAAGCTACTACCACGCCAGGCAGGTCGATTGAAGATCATTGAGATTAAAAGCAGTAAATATGAGGTCCGAGGGCTAGGTCGTGCTGCCGGCTGTACAGAAGTGTGACAGCGGCGAGGTGTTCCTCTCAGACAAGCAACGTGACCGCGATGCTGCCTTCGCACAAAGGAAAGGTACGGTTAGAATAGGTCGACCCTAAGCATGCACACCTCGCCTTACTCCATGGATTTTTGTCTCTAGCAGTAAGGCTTTAACATGTACTGGGCTAAAACAACAAAAACCTCTTTCCAAAAGGCCGCGCAGCTGGCCTCAAACAGTTTTCTTGGCCACTGTGGTCGTTCTTCTAGGTATTTAAGACCAACCGTAGCCCAATTTACTTTTCAGGCACATCAGGAAGAACCCTACCACAGCGTGGACAACTGGGAAGTGATGACCACGCTCATACCCCTAACAGCACACAAGATTACTGTCGTTTTAATCAAATTCCTCCATACAACTACTAGAAACTAGTAAGCACTAAACAGCTGTTCTGTCATAGTAGACAACACAGCATTGTACACCAATGTCTTGACCAAGAGCAAAATCCAAGACCTTAAGGTACTGTGGCAAAACATCTAACATCGAATTGTCAACTTTCGTTAATAACTTCAAGTTGAATTATAAATGAGCCACAATTAATTTAAAGTGTTTAACGTTAACATGTTGTTTACTTGACTGAGAAATGTTGTTGATAGATGTGATTCCGATAAGTAGAATTTTTCTAAGAGACCTTTCAAAAGTCAAACAAGTTTTTTCACTTAAATACATGTACATGTATATATATATATATATATATATATATATATATATATACATGTAAAAAGCCGATTACAGTTTGTGATATTTGCCTACTTGTAATGCCTCATCCTATGAAGGACTAATAAAAATGGAAGCATGAAGACTACTAGATTCCGATTCGCTGCGAAGCTTGAAGATACTAAGCTCTACCTTAAGATAATGGGTGAGGACCGTCATGCTACTGTATGATTATTCATGAACCTCAATTGAAATATCTATAATTCGTTGCGTTTTATCTCGGAAGGAAAACAATCTGTTTTATTTAAATTTTCATTTATGAAACCATTAGCATAGTTAAACCATTCACAATAACACGTTGTAAACTGAAGTTAAATTTTAAAAAATACTGCTTTCCTTCCAAAACCAATACAAATGGTTACTTCTATCATATCAAGTGATCCTGTGGTCAGACTTGATCAAATATTAACTCAACTACCAAAGTTCAATGTTAGCATAAATCGATTGCCTCAGTTGCACAACGCTAAAGTGAACAAACTAGGATTTAACTTTCAGTATTAATGAACCCGAATTCACCTTGGAAAATGGATGTATCAGGTCGGAGAGAAACCATGTGTACCGAAAGCAAACAAAACGTACTGAAGAACAGTGGTAGATAAGGTCATTGAGAGAAATTCTAATCAGACAACAGTGAGACTTGTCGAGTTTTACACATATGAGGATGATTTGTAACTAAGCCAATTAACTTGATGGAAAGATAGGACACTACACATGTCATGGAAGGTGAGTAGCTATACTAATGAGAAAATAATTGTAAGACCATGATATGCCGGGCACCTAAAGAAGATTGATTATCTTCGAGAACTGTGTTTTAGGACATTTTATTCAATTATTCTAACTGTAGATAATGTAAACATTTCATTTCTATGACTGTTACGTTCCTCTTACCTTATCCTCCAGTTTAGTATATTCACTCTTAGTATATTGTTTCATACTCTAAACTACAGTTAATTGGTTGTGTACAAGTTGTCGCTATTCACTACCACTATTTCCGCATTAATGTTAGATTCTTGATTAGTTTGCTGTGTGGTCTGACTTTGTGCATATATAAAGGTATGATTGAAATACAATAAGATTCTGATTCTGTCTGGTTGGTTCTTCTATCTCCGGTTTGGGACTGAGTGGGCATAGGGCAGACGTGCATTCATCAACTAGGCACACCTCATTGGCGTTTCGCCAACTAATTTTCTTTGAGTCATAACAGACCAGTAGTTAGGTAGACTGATTATATTCACGAGATGTCCGATTTGTTTTTTAACGTTGTACTATAAACAATACGATAACTTACAGCTAGGTCTTTACTCTGACACGAATCAGACCAACTGATTAAAAAGCAGATACGTTAAGCACAAAGTACAGATTACATCGACACCGAGTGATGTATCACACAAACCACATAAAAAGGTAAATATAAAAGTTAAAGCTATCAACCCATTAAATTGCGATTTCTCACCTAATTGCCTATGGTTTCAACAGCCCATCATAAAACATGTAGGCCAACCTGAGGCTTCTCTTGTCAAGAACTTCTGGAGTCATCCTACACACAGACACTAGCAATCTTGACATGCTTACGTACTAGCATGAGAGTATATTAAGCAATGATGGGTGGTGAGATCAGGTCACTAGTTGACGAAGCCATCAACTGTCAGATTCACTTGGGGAAAAAGTCCAACCAGCCTGACTGAAGTCCATTGGAAGAACGTGATTTCTAGTTTAGGTCCAGGTGCATTCATTTCTTATCAGTTACAGTACTTACACTTTCCGTTAGCTGGCTTTCATCCTTTCTACTAGGACTATATACTTTATCTCTCACTATTATTAACATTATTATTGTTATTACTTTAACCTGTCTACCTAGTTTCCTCTTGCTGTGCTGATACAAAGAGTGATACTGAGTCATAGTACATTTATTCTATGTCCTACAGTGTGTATAATTGACCAACCTCCTTAATAATAGTAAAACAATATTTGAATACAACAACAGTATACTAATCCACTTGATTGTTATTATTCATAATATAACAGCAATACTTTTCAAGAAAAGCGACTTTATACACATTTTAAAACGTATAGAATCAGCAAAAAGCAAACTCTACTGAACACTCAAGCTAATCATAATTTAAGGCCAAGGGAGTATGGTAAAAATGAAGTACGCGGATACATTAAGATGAATCGGGAAGCGTACATGAAGAGACGTAATTAGAAAATAAAGTAAATTACATAAAGAATATCAGACCGAATGTAGGATGGAAATTCTAAGCAACGAAGACTACTGTGAAAATAATAGGGTAAAGAAACAAAACAAAGTAAAACATACACACGGGTATTTTACTACAATTAAGAAATTATTTGAATCAAACTAGCAAATACATAAGTGACAAGATAAAATTGTAGAATTATAAAATTTGAATTAAAGTAGTGTGAAATATGTGACTTAGTAACGCTATAATAAACGCTTAATTGAACAACAAATTGCTTATTTCTCAATCGAAAAACAAATGTCAACAGTGATCTTGGCGGAAACAATTACACATAAATGCATGGACATGCACTCAAACACATATTAACAGAGAACTAATTTACATACCATACCCAAATAAGGTACAAATTTCGGAATATGACAACATCCCCTTGTAGGAAGGAGTATATAGTGGTGACTGGTAAAACAGATAACTCTACAAATTATGTTGTTTATCATGCAGCTAATCACGTTTTTTATCGCTTGGCGATGGTGTTTGACGATTGGCAGTGTCACGTAGACTACTTGAATTGACACTGTTTGCGTTACTGTTAGGTAAACCTTGACTAGTTGGTGCTGTGCCGGTACCAGTTGAAGAAAGATTTGCATTTCCCGTTGTTGTTGATGAAGTTGTCCCGCTAAGATTTGACGTATTTGGAGGCATAGTTTCAGATGTCATGCTACGACTACGCTCAAAAGCACTACGAATAGCATCAACAGTTCCGCCAAACAATAGCTTGCAGACAGCATTTTCGAATGGCACGAATGGGTCCTTCAAGCCCAATAGGATCATAGTAATTCTAAAATGAGAGATACTTTAAGATTAATACAGCAAACATGGAAACCAGCAATTACCATAAGCTGTTACATGAACATTGAAGAAAGGTAAAAATCAAATCACTGTCCACAGAACACGTATACAATATTATTGATATATAAATAAATAAAGAGTCCTTATTAATGTAGTTGAGTGTTTAAGCTAAATTATAACCACTAATCACAATATAATAAAAACACTTAAATATTTCTGCATATGACCGAAAAAGCAAAATACCACTAACAAAAGTTTATCTTTTTAACCGTGTACATACTACACACTCTAGGATGCATATGTTTTGTGAAGTTGCTTAGAATTTCTGACAAAACTCCCGCAGTTTTTTATAATACTAATTGATTTCAGAGAGACTAATATATAATATTAAAGAGGAGAAGGTATTTAAAATAAATGACTGCTACAGAATTTTGTGTAAGCGCTATGAAGGCAGGAGTTGACTATGGGAGTTTCTAAAAAAATACGACCCGTTACAGCTAAGTCATTCGGACAAAAATTTGATTCGGTGGCAATGTAGGATGTTTTAAAACTATTTACAATAATCTAGTTGTATTTATTGTATTTTCATTTTGAAAAATATAATACCCGCAAAACTAAATGTAGCACTAGAATTATTTATGCTAAAAATGCTTTCAAGTTATCTGAAATACCAGCAAACGAAGGATTTCTAGCTGTTCAAGACAGAATAACATATAGGTGTCAGAAGTTGAGAGTGTAAACAAATTACTAATGCGTAATCGGAGTGCGTCAAAATTATTGACATATTATGTAACTAAAAGAATACATAAACCACGTGAATCGCCCTGGAAGAATTAATCGATAGGGAAGTCAGTTAGTCAAAACGTAGAACTTGGTACATGCGAACGATTCACGTAACCATGCTTCAATTTATATAGAGATAAAATGGTCAAGCCAAATACCAGAGTAGTAGAGGTAGTACCAGCAATAACAAAAATAGTGAAAAAAATACGATGGATTAAGGAACTTAGACTATAGAGAGGACGAAAAATGGGCGTCCATAAACCATTGTGCACGATTTTGAGCAATGTCATCCAAATTCACTAACTACTGGCTACGATTATCATGTGGACTTTAACTGGGTAGTCTTCACCTATTACCATGGCTCAATGTAATTGTCAATGAATTCATGAACTGATGCCATGTTTTAAAGTGACCTTCCTTAGCTTTTTTCATCATCATCATCATCATCAGCAGCAGCAGCAGCAGCAACGTAGAACCGGGCACAAACGCCCGTAGGTTCAAGTTGCCATACCACACTAGCACTACGAGATTATTGAGGTAACGTATAGACAGAATACAAGAGAGAAGAGGAAGTAAAGATGTCCAGAAAATAACAATAGAATTCAAGATCAAGATGAGGTTAAAGAGTGAATACACTTGCGCCACTGTGACCGATTCTGAGCCATATCGCCTAGTGTCTCCAGCCATTTGTTGCGATCGTCACGCGGACCCCAACCAGGTAACCTACATCTACCTACATGGCTTAGACCAGTAGTCAAGGACTGCATGGACTGATGCCATGTTTTGGTTTGGCCGCCCCTTACCTTCTTCCATCCTACTTCAGCCCTAGCCAACATCGCGCGACGGGGTAGACGGTGGTCGAGAATGCGCAATACATATCCCAGCCATCTTAGTCGATGAAGGTTAATGACCTCTTCGACTGATTTACCGTGTTTCCCAAGAACCTTTTGTCTAACCTCACTATTACTAATCCGGCTATTCCATGATATACGAGCGATGTTACGAAGATTCCTACGGTCAAATATCTGGAGTTGACGCACATCTTGAGTTTTCATGGTCCACGTTTCGCAGCCAAATGTTAAAATGGCGCGGACTGCTGCGCAGTACACCTGGCTTTTTTCAAGTCTACTCCTACACCAGACATCATTGCTCGTCGAGGTAGGTGGTAGTTGGGTATACGTAACACGTTCTAACTACCTCAGTTGGTGAATCTTTACCTAAAACACAATTCCTAAACAACGTATTACTTACTCGGTGTTCCCACAGAACATGAGTGATGCTAGGGGCGATTGGGAACAAAAAATAAACTTGACAAAGACTATATTCTGGAAATGTTACACATAACACAAGAGACTGCCAGCAGTTCATTTCAATTGTCTATCAATACCAATTAACATAAAAGGGACCAGTAAGAATACTCGGGCCTTTTAGTACCAAGCCAAATAGTTATTTAAAAAGAAATCGTTCTATGAGAGACTAATAAAGCTAAATCACTAAATCATTGAAATTTTCAGTGGCTTATAAAATAAAACCAAATTCAAAGAATGCATTTGTTTGGTCTGCAACATTAATCTTAGGAAACAAATCCACACAACTATCGAATTTACTCAATAACATACCGTTCCATGTTCCCATAAAGTTTACCAAAACAAATAAATTTGGTATCTGCAGGTTTTTATGTGAAAATATAGCATTAAATAAAAGAAAACCAATTAAGCGTTCTGCTTCTACTTTAATAAACTGTACTTTTAAACTTTATATATTTATTAAACAGTTAGTCAATCAAAAGAAACAAAGAACCTTATACGTGTACATAGGCCCCTGTTACTGTATCACAACAGGGCAGAAAAATGGATACTAAAGTAGAAAAACTAAAATCGGTGAATGTGAAAAAGATCAAACATGGGGAGTATGAATAAAGAGTACAGAATTAGTTCATAGAAAGAAATGTTCGAAAATTATCTTAGAGCTCATAATTTTATGGGAGTCGAAGGATGTACCTGCTCCACTGCGAACGAACAAGAGCATGACTACATAGCTTAGAAGGAAACTCAGAGGAAAAAAATACTCTAAAAGCGAATTATACTCTCATTAGTTACAAAAGACGGTTTAAATGTAGTAAGCTTACCTAAGGTAAACGAACAGACTCACAATAACCAGGAATAGTTGGTTTTCTGGCAATGGTATCAAATCCAAATGATGACAATAATATACGACAGCAGCGAGCAATGAAATTTTTGTGGTGCTAAAACGATGGAATTGTAGAAAACAGAAATAATTGAATATAAGAAAACAGAAGCAAGCCATTTTTTGACTCACTACACTAGAAGCTAACACATCTCCCATCTAAGGTAGGATACATGCGGGAATTCATGCTTTCTTTAAATAGAAACTAAATCTTACAAAGTGGGATGGAGAAATTCATTAGATGCTGGTAGCCACACACCACGCACAAGACGCTGTATTAATTTCATCTCACAATAGCCTGCACCTATATTATTGAAAAAAGACGGATGATAAGTGGGATATAGGCAAAACATTAACGGCAACAAGAGTAACTTTTTGAACACAGATACAACCAGCAAACATACATAATGTAATCACAATAGTTTCCATACATTTAAGTTGATATGTAGCATGCCTGCGCACTTTTCAACAATCCATTAGTCATCAGTAATCCACGCATAGATAAATTAAATACATTTGTAAGCTAATTTCAATCTTGCAGTTAACATTTTACCTTATCATCACTATTTACTAAGGGATTTATCTAAATAACTGAGTACTCGAAGTCAATTACCCTTGCTAAAGGAATCACCCAATAGACATCAAGTTAATAATACTTGCCGTAAAAGAAAATATTTTCGTAAAAAATACCATATTTCACTATAAAATTCGGATTTCACGCTTCTGTAATTATGGTCAAACAGATGATTTTTAGGAAACAGCAGCGAATATTTATGCATACAGATGGCTAGTTGCAAGTGACTCATTGATGCATGACCTAACTAGTCCTGTGGTTAAAACAGGCATATTAATGTACTTTGCATCAAAATTTGCACGCTTGAAGTCGCAACACTGTAATAACAGGGAAAACTGAGAGAATGGAGATGTTAAAATAGGCGAGAATGATATAGTTTGAGACAGCAAAGCGAATTGATAAAAGCCTTAATCTACTCAATCTCGAAGGTAGGTAGTTGTGTTAATCCGCAACCTTCCGAGATGTTTACTAGATCTTGAGGTAAAAAGTACATCAAACCAAATTTCACTAAACCCAATTAATGAAAACGAAGCAGAAGGACCGAAATTTTTCATGAATCCAGAAATCTAAGCAAGCACATAGTGGATAGAATAGTTGTGATATAAGGTAGTTTATTAATCCAGAGCAATTTTCGTAACAACATAGAAAACAGGAATACTGTTCGCTGAACTAAAATTGGATAAGTTTATTTAAATGCCCTAGATAGCAAGTCAAGATATTATAGTGGGATATATTATTATTATAACGTTAACAGGATAATTAGCACAATCCCATTTAACCGGTCGAATAAGCTTTTATGTAATGACAAGCAGCATCCAACGCATATCCAACTTAACAAACACTTAAAATCTGATCATACTCACAAGTTGATATTTAAAAACGGATTGTTTTTCATTTCCCAAATACCCAAGGTATAATTTGTAACAGGATGCATATACAAACTACCAACACCTACAAATATCGTTTCGGAGATAAAAATACGTCACTTAGCTTGAAAAACTCACCTTTCAAAAGACCTAGAAGAATACACATCACAGGCGATTTTGGAAAGAGGTGGAGACCATGATGTATACCTATGGAAATCTTTTTGGCTCTTTGAACTTCTTTTAGTGAGCAGACGAGAAGCCGCACTGGAAGTATCTTGCAAAATCGATAGATAAGATCAAACGGGAAATAATTTATGAGATACCTACAAAAGGTAACAACAACAGTAGTAACTTACCATACAATAGTAGCAGTTAAAATAGATACTGTGTCATCGAAGCACTCAAATAAAGGTGATCCAGTAATAAAACTAGAAAGAATGGCTCCACCGAAACACATGAGCATAGTAGCCAACCAGCACGAAAACGGATGACGTCTCGAAAAGCTTACGGAGCCTAAACATGATACATTAAACTAAATACTCACCTGACTGAGGAGTATCTTCTTTTACAGAAATACTCATCAGGATGTAATTAGCGATGTCAAAGTACGGATACATCCGTAGCTTGAATATGGAACTCGCCACATCATCAAAGATGATTAAATTCATCTCAGCGTAAACACGAACCTTAGCGTTACAATTTGAAAGGTAGGCACGACCGCAAAGGTCACTTCAAATATCAAATATCTAGGGCTGAAAATATTCCGTTCATGAAATTACGAATCCTGTTATGAGTTATAGCAACCAATCACTTTTTCCATTTTTGTAGACCCTGGTAATTATAGTGTCCAGATCTGTAAGTTTCTTTATCCAAATAAAGATTTTATTTCATTTGCTACTGAATGTGTTTACCTAAATACATGTATTAATATGTATACAATGTCAACGCTACTTACCATGGGTTATATTTATTCTGTACCTACTTGTCACAGTGGTTTGAATAGGTTAGTTGGCCTCGTTGTACATAGTAAAGTATTTGTAATTAAATTGTCTTCCGAAAATATATTTAGGCTTTTCATCAATAAAAGGACTACTGTTGTCTTGATTAACATTAACATCAAATACAAAGCTTTACAGAACTGTTCACTGTTGGTCGTGACTTTGCACTATTCTGATTTTGCAGTCTATTGGCGTCGTCTCTGAGTTTTCATCATTTTTCCGTCCTTATCAGCATTATAAGCAAGCCATCATGAACACTACCAGTTTTATCGTATATAGTACATCATAAGTCCTACTTCACTTAATTGTAGTTTCCGATTACAGATTATTGCAATCTGATTCATCTACAAACTTTCATCTTTGATTGGCAATATTATCAGACGCGAGTGCATTCAATAGGCTAGTGAGTCGTCAGGCCTCTTATTCCCCATTTGTCCTCTTGTCTAGATCCTCTCCACACATCGCTCTTCTCGTCCTCCCAACTCACAATACACCATCACACGAAACGCTAGTAATGTTACGTAATACAAGTTTTAAACCAGACAATCGGAAATAATACATATATATGCATGTGTTATTTTACTCCTAATAATAAATAAAGGCATATTCTTTCGCCTAACTTTGATTTCACAACCCTCACTTCACAGGTTTTAGGTTCCACCAGATACTCAAAAAACGGCACTGATGACATAAAGTGAAATTACTTGGGGGGGGGGGGTTGGATTAAATGAAATCTAAAATTAACTATTAGAGAGAAAAATATTTTATTCATTTTTCTAATTGATGTATTCAGTCTGTGAGTAGGCCCAGACGTAGTTTTTCAATATTAAAAATATGGAAGGGCACGGTAGGCGAACAATAATGTTTCGACTAGATCTTTATCAGGTTTTACTCCAATATACATCTGTAATTATTCCCAAATAGGAAAAATGTTAGGCCAACCAAACTACTTTATGAGGCAATGGTAACAGGGAAACAGATTGATTACACAAATTTTCATAATAAATATAAAGATCAAGAAATCGTAAGGGAAATACATGTACTAATACTGATAAGAATAGTAAAATAACTCAGATAAATATCTTAACACGGAAAGTGGATCGAAACCACAATATACATGCGTACTAAGTTAACAAGCGTTGAAAATTGCTCAGTAGAAAGTATGTTAACAAGCAGTTTAAATAATATATAGGTACGCCAATATACGGGGGAGGATGAGAAATAACAAGTAACTGAGGATGTATGGAATTCATATAATTACTTAATTAGGGTTATCTAGCTACAAGTTAGAGGTGCAACATATTTCTTCTGAACGTATAATAAGGGTTCTTGGTTTAAATCCACATAGCTTTCATCAAATGCAAAAAATAAATTCCCACCTTATAAGTAACCTGCAATAATACACGGTGTAGTAATTTAATAGTTTGGTTTTCTGCTCACCATAGCAGCTGCCTGGAGAATGTGATAAAAAACAGCTGGGTATTTTCTATTTCGGCCATGCTGGTTGGTGCTCATTCACCCATCAAATAATTTGCCTGGTAGTATGCCATATGTTGCTTCCTTCGCTAGGGCAGTTAAAATGGTATATGCATGTGAAAGTGGCAAATTGAAGCAACTTTTGTGGTAACTATTTGTGTGTTTTCTATAGAAGGCTAATTATCATTACACTTGTCTGTTTTGGTCAAAGCTAATACCTCTGCTAGTTAATATTGACTATAATTATTTAATTATGGGTCGTATCTCTAAAAAACGAGCTCGTCAAAGCCCGCAGTGCTCGGTTGATAACAACTCCACTATCGAGCAACCTTCTAGTCTTGTGACCCAGGGTTTGACAGACCCAGTAATGCTAGATTTCACACCAGTGATTCAATTGCCGAAAATATCTGATATGGATTACACATCTATGCTACAGAACAGTAGCCTCGAGAAGGCTAGATGCGAACTACAACATCTTACTCAGCAGCTAGCAGAAATGCGTTCTCAGGTGGAGTCATTCTCAGCATTGGTTTGTGGCGTTAAGCAAGAACTTGATACCTTGTCGCCTCTTAAGCTGCTACTGACGAGGGACGCAAATCCACCTGTACTTGAAGACGTTTCGAAAGTATCAACAGTTATAGACTTCATTGCTACAGAGGTAACTAAACGTATGATATCCCGTCAGAATGTGATTGTCTACAATATACCGGATAAGGCACCGCTGAGAACCGTTAGGCATTCTATACTTAAAGCAGCTAGTCTCTCAGATTATTCTTGTCAATGCCTTCGCCTTAACAAAAAACACCAGAAGTACTCATGCCCCATTCTCTTCCGCTTTGATTCTCAATCGGCAGCAGATAAGTTAAAACGGGCTGAACAGCTAATAACTGCAACCACCAAGTATAAAAATGCTCGTGTAGTTGAGGATAAGACTGTAATCCAGAGACATAAGAGACTAGATACTTCGCACTTAGGTAAAGTTGAGCAGAACACCACTGATGTAAAATGCCTGACTACACCACTAAGCACGGCTACGGAATCCCATGATGATAATACTTATCAACATACAGCCGAAAAAATTACAGGTCAAACCTCTGACAACCACCTCTCGGATGATATAGATTTAGACCACACGACCTCCAGTAATATTAGGATCTCTAGTGCTTCATTAGGTGACAAAATGCAAACTCCCAAAGTACAAGTAAAGGCCACGATTAGCCCACTAAACAACTTAGGTATAATGCAAAACGAGACAAAGAGATCATCGAAACGAAAGATAAGCTCCAAGGAAGGTTCTATGATCTCATCTACACAAAGAGAGCACAACGCTACTATGCCTACCACATCATTATATGGCAAGGCGGGTTATAAGGCCTCATTGCCTAATAGTAATCGACTCAGTAGTACTGAAGGTCGTAAGCGCCAACAGGTTGTACGTAACCAATTAAAACACAGCGCATTTAAATACCAGCGTAAACCAAGCGGCGAACAAGTACATGACACATTTTATTACCCTGTCGCAAATAGCTTTGTAAGAAATTCTAGGGCGCCAAATACACACCAGTATGCTCTAAGCCTTAATAACCCCTCACCATACGCCTTTTCAGATCGTGTAAGTGGTTCTTCTCTTCCTCCTCACTATTTTGATTATAATTGTGCTCATGGTGGGTTGCTAGGACATCCTCCAATTTATGCACATCACCAACGAGCTGCCATGTTGCCTAACTCAAACTGCTCTGAACATCCTAATATCTCTGAATACTATAATAATTTTTTTGGGATCAGGCAGTCATTAGTCCCCTTAGCAATACAGCTTGCACAGACATTAGCTCAAACAGTCAGACTGCCTTTTCAAACGAACATCTAGTTATACGAAACACGAACGACTTAGATAAAGATCTTATTCGATTCTTCACAATTCACTCTTCATTTCTAAACTTTTTAGTAGTTAACGCCCGCTCACTTCTTAATAAAATATCAACCCTAAGAACTATAGCCTTATTAGCTAAACCTTCTTTAATATTTATCACAGAAACATGGTGTTCCTCCTCAGTTACTGACTCAGAATTAGCCATTCAGGACTATATCTCATATCGCGGCAATAGAATATAAACGGGGTGGTGGTTGTCTAATATACGTAAATGTTTGTTTGCCATCCAACAAAATCGATGGCGAAATACTCGGTAAGGTACCATAGTCGGGTCTGGATATCAGTCAATACCCCGAACTATAGTTTACTCTTTGGTTGTATATACAGAACTCCTAACACCTCGACTACTGTAGATAATAACATTATTAATGCTTTTATACATACCTCTGCTCTCACTTATAATGCAAAAGTCATTGCAGGAGACTTTAACCTTCCTAGGATAGACTGGAATGTTGGCAGAGGACTGTCATACGATGAAGAAAACCTTCTTGCTACATTAGACATGCACTGCTGGACACAGTGTGTACACACTCCCACTAGACATCATAACATTCTTGACCTAGTTTTCTGTCATGATGTCACTCCTCTGTCACTTCAAGTCAGCAAAGAGCTCGAAAGCAGTGACCACAAAATGGTTCTATGCGCTCTTCATTTGATTTTAGACACTCCAATATTCATAAATTACAAAAAACTAGACAATATCGAAATTATAAAAATGTTGACTGGAATCTTCTGCACACCCTTCTAAGTTGTTCTGACTGGGAAGATTTTTTCTTGTCTAGTAGTCTTACAGACGCACTAGATATTTTTTTGTCAAATTAATAACTCATGTTTAGATACGATTGCACCTATCAAACTAAGCAATATAATTAAATCAAATGATTTGTATATACCACTTCATTACCGTAAGAAGCTAAGACGTTTACAGAAGAGTTATCATAAGTCAAATGACTTCTCAGCTCTTATGGAAATTACCATGACCTTCAACCAAGTAAAAGAAGTCCATAGGTTAAAGGCGATTAACGAAGAATTATCAGCAATGCACAGTAGCTCCAAGGTACTAAACTTGGTACGGCTGTTCAATAAACGTCTCAAACCTTCTCGGAATAGTGATACCCCCTGCATTTTACGAAATGGATTAATGATTACCAACCATAATATCATAACCAACCTGTTAACCGATTTCTTCGCTAATAGAGGTATACCCCAGGATGACAATGAGGTAGACATTATTAACCCAGCTACAAACCATATGGAATCCGTTACCTTCACTTATGACAATATTTGTAAATCCATAAACTCACTTAGGACGTCAAGTAGCTATGGGGTAGATGGCATAGCATCCATTTACTTCAAACTCGGAAGACCTAATTTACCATTAATCCTATTGAAACTGTTTGACCTTTCATTAACAACAGGATCTTACCCTAATCGATGGAAAACCTCATACATATGCCCTCGATATAAACCAGGTGACAGGACAAACCTGCATAACTATAGGCCTATAAATATCACCCCGGTTATCTCTAGAATAATGGAAAAAGTAGTATGCGATCAAATGTCTGATTATTTACTCTCCGAAAAACTCATCTTTAATTCCCAACATGGTTTTCTAAAAACTAGGTCCTGTATGACTTGTCACTTTGAATTCTTTAATTTAGTTTTCACCAAACGAAGCCTTGGGCACTTGGTATTAGTATTATACTTAGACATATCTAAAGCCTTTGATATGGTTAACCACAAGCTTCTTGTAGGCAAACTCTCCTCTTATGGGATTAGGAATCCATTACTTGCATGGTTAAACTCTTTCCTCAGTAATAGACATCAAATAGTTAAAATTAATTCCACTCTTTCGAAGCCCGAACCGGTTACAAGTGGTGTTATACAAGGAAGTGTCTTAGGCCCATTGCTCTTTATAGCTTACATAAATGATATATGCAAATGCTTTAGCATGGGTAGACCCTTTTTATACGTAGATGATCTCAAAATAGTGTACTCATTCCCCCCTCAAGAATTTGCACACACATTCAGTGGAGTCACTACCGAGCTTAACAAGGTCGCAGTATGGTGCTCAAAATGGAAGTTGGATCTTAATGCCTCTAAGTGTGGTTGGATATGTTTTGGGGATAAGCGCCTCAATTTTGATCTCTCCATAAACGGCAGTAAGTTATCTAGGCTTCAGTCAGTAGTTGACTTAGGACTAAGGTACTCTTATAACCTGTCTTTTACAGAACAGGTCAATATGCAGACATCTAAGTCACATCGACTACTAGGTTGTATACTACGTAACTTTTATAGCAACGATTCTCGTATTCTGCTATATAAAGTTTGTGTCAGACCTTTGCTAGAATACTGCACCTTTATTCTCAGTAATGTTTCCATTAGGGATAAACTCAGACTGGAGTCTGTGCAACGTCGCTTTACTCTTCGTATTCTTGAGGCTGATCGTACTCTAGACTATAAAACTAGATGCACTAAGTTAGGACTAGATACCTTATGGAGGCGACGGCTAAAATTAAACCTAATCTTCTTTTATAAAATATTAAACAAATTAGCGTTTTCATCGCCTAATACAATCCAGCTCGAGGAACCCTCTTGCTATAACTTACGCAATTCAGCCTCGAAAATAAAAATATCTCATTCTTAATCTGCTCTTTATATGAATTATTTTACAAATAAATTCTCGAGAATCTGGAACCATTTGCCTCAAGCCATCCGGGAAACAGATTCACTTCCTTTATTTGTACAGCATGTTAGTAACTTCATCTCTTCTGAAATCTCGTTAAAAATGTTCACACCAACTATTGTTTCTTACTCCACTAGCGAAATCATAGGGACTCTGACTGTGTGAGCACCACTCACCTGTCTTGGTCATATGATAGTGTTCTTCCATTTTAATCAGCCTATAAGCATAAGTGGCATGTCGGAAGTATAATTACTAATCCTGCCCATTAGTTTTGTTAACCCCGGAATACCAGTGCTGTTGTTTTGTGTTCTTCCTTCTTTTGTCTTTCCTCTAGTTGCAGAAAATTATGTGCAAGATAAATATGGAACTTACTGGCACAAAACTATTGCCTTCTCCTCAACACCCAAGTTTCAAGTACCCTTGCTCCTATCTCGCGTCTGAACATGCACAGTGATCCAATCTGATAACCCTCAGCCGTTTTTTGGAACTGTAACGCATTGGTCAAGGAGTAACGCTGGTCAAGGAGCGCGCGGGACTTTGTCATATATGCACCATGCTACAATACATATAAATGGTGTCCTAATACTGTGAAATTTGTTGCAATTGGTTTGTTTCTCAATGCATATCTTTATACCTAGAAAATTCCTGACACTAAAACTTCGTCGAAATACTTGTATGTATGTAAACTTATATCATTCAGATCATGCCTGTAAACTGGCATGCTCTCATGTACAAATTGTTACTTGAGAATAAATTATTATTATTATTATTAACTTGTCCTTCGTTTAAGTAAACGCCAATCTTTGGGTGGAAAACTGCAAACTAAGCCTTATCGCAATTCAAAATATTTTATAGAAATTTACGTCTAAAGGAAGATGAATAGATATATGGAACTTTTGCGCCGAATGTATGTACGACATACGAATAGGATATATTTTTAAGTAATCCCAGGCAGAAAAATTAAAGATTTCAAAGT
This sequence comes from Schistosoma mekongi, assembly GCA_034768735.1. Lineage (NCBI taxonomy): Eukaryota > Metazoa > Platyhelminthes > Trematoda > Strigeidida > Schistosomatidae > Schistosoma > Schistosoma mekongi. The sequence continues at coordinate 6,569,125 of CM068305.1, forward strand.
CTCGCTCAGCAAGCTGGTCTCAACTTCTTCAGGAAATTAACTAAAATCGAAATAATGGAATATAACTGTAAATAAGAGATTAGATGTCACTAAGAATGTCCAATCCTACGCAGAGTATGAACATTTTACGTAAGTCACTATAAGTGCACTAATGGTGATGTGCTATGAATGAAGGTGTGGATTGAGTGTACAGTTACTTGTTGCAAGCGTCCGTGCACGCATATGGCTTCAAGCTATGTTTACGAAAAGAGATAGAGAATCTGAAGTTGGATGCGTCAAATGATGTAAATTTGAGTTAGAATAAATAGGTGTGATGGTAGTAATGGGTCAACTAATGGATGTATATTTGCAACTAGTAATACGTTGAACTGTGAAATTGGACTAAATACTTTCAAACAGAATCGAGAAGTAGATAATTAAAATGTGTTTGAATGTTGGAGTAGTGGACAATGTCTGAATTCATTGTTTAAACATTTGTTGCCATGATGCTGCTAACAGTACTCAAACTCATCGGTGAATATTACCGAGATCTATCCACATATGAACGGCATTGGCTGTTAATTTTTCCCTGCAAGAATCGAAACCTTTTAGGAGAATTTTAGTTCTATCAAAATTGATGCTGTGTAATGCTAATGCTGAATTGTTTTCGAGTTCTATTAGATCCCCGGAGTATTTAAGAATATGCCTTAAACATAGTGTATATTATTAGCCCTTCCATTCAACTGTCATGTTATTCCTCTTACGTATATAGCATTACGTTAGTTACGTTTGGTCTCATAGACACAATTTGTTTTTATCGATACTGCATCCTTGAAATTTACAAGTGCACAGCCCTGTATATTGATTGTTCAACAGAGGACACGTATACCAAGTTTGTTTAAAATTCTTTTAGTCCCTTCAGATGTGCCATTTTGGTATAGCCCAATCACAGTGTTAATTCACTCTTTCGGTTAAACCTTTGGTTTTTTCTTATTACACTTCTTCATACGTGTCTTTTCATCAAAGTTCTTTGAGTGGCTGTTCACCATCAGAGTAGATATCACTAAATTCTATTCGATTTTGTATCTGTGACTAACTGATGAATTTTGTTTATCAGGTTCCTAACAACTGTCACTTTTGTCGAATTGGCATGAGCAGATTTATTACCAATGTATTTTCCTAAATACATTGTCTTCCGAAAAATGTTAATCTTAAAACAGATACATTGGTTCCTTTCGACCAGACAGGTAATAAAAGATAATTTAGATTCAATAGTCTCCATTTCCCCTGTGAACTTGATGTTTTTGCGAAAATGTTTCTTTTGACCACCCTTGGTTTTCTACTAATTGAACATCACCTGCCATATCTCCACTTAGTACTGGTTTTGGGAAAAATGTTTCTTATGGGAGTTTGTGTTTTAAAATTCTTGTCTCTTGTACCCGGATATTTCTTCCAAGACTTTTTAGGGGTAATTTGGTCCATTTAGCGTACAAATAAATAGCCTTTAGTCTCATTTTGTACATGAGAGCATGACAGTTTACAGGCATGATCAGAATGATATGGGTGTACATACATACAAATATTTCGATAAAGTGTCACTGTCAGGACATTCGTAACATACAAAGATATTAATTTAGTACCAAATCAACGGCATAAAAGTTTTCAGTACTACGATACCAAATAAACGTACTTTATCATGGTGCATTTATGAGTAAGAACCGGGTGCTTCTTGACCCGGGATTTACAATCCAAGACAACGGCTGCGAGTTAGCAGAATGAATCATGGGACATGTCCAGACGCAAGACAAGAATACTTGAAACTTAGGCGGAGAAGATACGTCAGTAGTATTGTGCCAGTGGCTCATGTCGAAACTTAGGTTTATTATATAAGAATTGACTTTAGACCTTATGAATACGCCAAAACAAAAAAGCCCAAGTATTCATTTACTTCCTTACCCTGAATAGAGATTATATTTCCTATTATCTTTTATTGAATGTTGAGAAGGTTTGCGTGCTAATTAATATGACGCTCCACTGCCCCATGTCTTACGATAGAAAAATAAAGACTTATTCCCTAATGATCCCATTTCTTCTGTCAACAGAGCGGGACTTACAAATGCGTTAAACTGGTGAACCCTTTGCTGAACACAATATTTAATTCCTGTTGTACGTATCAATATTTATTTTTGTATTCGGTTGTAAGAATAAGCCTTCTGTTTTGCAGCAATTAAGATTATGCATAAATATTTTTTCAGTGCATAATATTTCATTTTTATCGCCAGATATCGCCAATCGACTGATTATTTTTCTATTCTTATTGCATCATTATATTGTTCATATAACAAGTCAGACTCAATCCAAACCCATTACCTGCAGGATTTATCATCGGTATACATAGATACTGTTATGCCTAACTAAAGCATTATTCCACTAGACACAATATTACTTCTGAATGCGTTTGCCATCGAGATCTATGTTTAGTCCAATCCCCTTAGTCTTCTAATATTTTCCAAGCTACTTAATACATCCCTCGAAGAAATTATCTTTCTGGCTGGTGAAGCCACGTTTTCAAGCATGCCGGTAATAATAGGACTCCTTAATATCTGAAATTAGATGGATATCAAAGAAAACGCGATGACTCTTTGAATAAAAGATATCATGGGCCACCTATATTTCACCTACCAGAATCAAAACGACTTATAATCAATCAATCGAAAGACTTGTAATAAACCTTCGACGACTTACCACTAAACCTGGAATGAATAAGCAATGGCTTATTAAGGTACTAAGACTGCAAACACTATAATCATGCACGTTATAGTTAAAAAAAAACGAAAAAGAAGATTCTAGTTTGAAACTGTTTATTTGGATACCGCTAATTAAATTCGATTTTTTTTCTTTCTATTTCATAATCTATGTCACCGTCTTCCCGAGTTCGTGGTCTGGACTTACAAGGAATTGATCTCCTTTAAGCAACTTACTCCAAACGCTGGCCTCGAACGTAATCAATGCACCGACAACTTACCGCTCAAGAGCAGTCCACACAAATCGGCTGCCTTAACCATATTTCAAAATACCAGCCTTATCCCGTCTCTGGATAGTCTCCATGGTTCATCCCGCTCCCTCGCAGCTATTCCCTGAGATTACAGCACTAAGGACAAAAAGCTCGCGGTTGTTTGCTGGAAGTGTTCTGTACTACAAAATATACCTCTAGTACTGCAGTACTGTAAACTGTGAAGCTCGCTACCGTTGGATTCCTAATTAATTAATATCTTCATATATCGTCAATTCCATAACAGTGACTCTACTAAAACCCTGTTACAAACAAGCCATATCATTCTGATCATGCCTGTAAACTGGTATGCTCTCACGTACAAATTGCTACTTGAGAATAAACTAGTATTATTACTAATTCATACTTCTCTTAACCGATCCTAGTCATAACAACTGGGTATCTAGTTTCTAGTTTGCTGCTTTAGTAGTATTTGTAACATGTAATAAAATGCCTGCTCAGATAAGGTTGACCAGAACAGACCTAGTGGCGTTGAGTACCGAGTACAACAACTTAACTTCCAAAGAACCTGTAAATTTACCAGCCTAACATCATAAAAGGAGGGGGTGGGGTTTACGGTCAGTAGACATGATGGTGTGGGAGATAACTTCAAACTCTCCTTGTCTGTGGGACGAAACCTGTTTTATGTCTACGGCTACGTACTACAGTTCGAACACGAACAAATACTCGGTAGTAGTATTTGAAATACCCTAATATGTGCCACTCGGACCCACACATATAAAGTTTATTTGTCACTACCTATCTATCATGACGTCCAGATGCAAGAAAAACTAGACCACTACGCTACAGACTATGATGCTGATACCTAATAAGTTAAGATTAGTAAAGATTATCCACATACATAAACATTTATTGGATCTACTGACTTACTGTGGACTAAATATATAATCGTAACTATTGCAACCATTAAAAATATTCTCCGGTCTGAACACTACTATTGTAATCTCTAGTAATAGCCAGCGTATCAAGGAAAGTAAACTAACTCTTACCAAATGAACTTTAATACCCAAGTCTTTGCCACTTCAAACAGTCAAACTTTTCTAATTATTTAGATAATCAGAAAAGTATAACGCTGCTGCTCCGTTCTGCTGTTTGTTTTCCCTTTTTCAGCACTTCGGGATCGCCTTATATTACGCAAGAAGCTGAAAATCTACATTTCTTGTCATAATGTAACCCCTAGAAATACCGACATAAATCCCTCTTGCCATTCCTTTGTATCACATGTCATCCCAAGGCCATGTTTGTAATGAGCGCTACATTGATGCCAATTTAAAACAACGTTTATTATTCTACTATCACTGCATATCATAGTGTAATGAGTTTGTGTAACGATTAAACCCTTATACCGTCTAGCATGTTTTTGTTGATTTTGCTTGTAAAAGTGGCTTGCTCCTGATATCAAGAAATAAATTATTATTGTTATCCTCTTCTACTGTGAAATTCGTTTAATGCCATGATTAACGAGCATGTTGCGACACTATTTATCGCCTATAAGGAGTCCATTTATTCCTATACATCCATACTACTTAAAACCCCTGCACTGCTTTAATTAAAGCTTTCTACTTTGGCAACACCTACTGGCGAAATGAAAAGTCACTAGTCCCCCCTTCCTTGGCCAGTGATGGGAAGCTATCTATTTATGTTGACCAAAGATTTGCCTTCCGTCTATGGATGCGGTTTTTAATAGCCCCTATTAAGTCAACAATACCTCTTGTCACCCAAAACCCTTTTCAAATAATCGTACTCACTTGAGTGGCACCAACATGTCCACCAGATCCATACCAGTGTCAAAAGGTCAGGTCTCCAATAGCTTAAATGGATGGCGACACAATAAATCGTTTTCTAGCCTCGGTTTAAAAAATTAGCTTGTACAGAAGCGAGCGAGTTTGATTTGCTTCTTAGCCACTCCTAGATGACTGTGGCATTCTGTTCTTATCCTCTAATTTTATGCTTTGAGTAGATCAAACCAACACACACCCAAATATGTAAAATCCAAACTAAGGTTTGGACTGAAGAATAACTGTAAAGGTAGTTTAGATATGCACTATTGCCCCGTTTAAACCAAAGCAAAGTGATCGGGTAAATGACAGTTCCATAGAAATATTACCACTCAGTTATTCAGCTAACAACTGTCCAATTCATCAAATTAATAGCAATGAACAAACGTTATTCTATACTTTTTAGATAGATCAGAATCGTTCAAAAGATAATATTTGGTTGTTTTATAACAGAGTGTTTCCAATTCTGGAAGAGTGCTTCAATTCACAATCAAAAATGCACAATTTCAGTTAATGCGAGCAGCACGATCAAAGGAGGAACAAATCGATATGGCTGCCGCTAAGACTAAATATCAGTTAAAACAACATAATGCAGTTTAGAAAGAAACATGGAAATTCAGAGAATGAGCGAAAGAAAATCAGAAACTACAATTAAATACAAATATTAGCATCTCAAATGGAATCGAACAGACTAACAAAATGTACAACTGAAGGAATCAATAAGAACAAACTACAAATGTATACATGGAGGGATTTTCACAAACAAAACTTTCAAAACGAATCTTAAAATTGTATACCATCCACCGCCACTTTTACCTAGATTCAAGAATATATCAAGCCTCGTAAATTGTGTCGACAACAGGTTCTTCAAATTCAAACCCACTGTGACTATTCAATAAACACAACTTTATACCCGCCCCCCCCTAGATATTTGTGTATAGAAACTGCAATAAATGTAGTCACAGTTGCTAAAGAGTCTTTACTTTCAAGGTTTTAGTAACTAGCGATTTCACCAAATACTTGAGATGTGTCAGATTCAATATTTACAAATTCATAGGTTTCCGAGAGTCCATTATGGTCAAATAATCTAATATGCACAGTGAGAAAATAGACACAGTAAGAGTTCTACTCAGCCAAGTGCTCAGAGTAGTAGTTCACGTTAAGTGCAACAATAGGTGATACATAATCACATAGCCTCATACTAGCCACCTCGAACCTGATTTACACATCTACACAACAGTGCGGCGTCCTAGGCACAAACAATACAGGCCGTGTTTCCTTGCCACCAAATATTTTTATTGCTGTCCGTTTTTGAAATTTCTGGATAATCAGAAAGATCATGATCTTTAATATATATATGGTGTAAACCATTGGTTTTATGCAATTTTTAAAATACGCTTCGGTCAGCCATTTTAAAACTGGCGGCTTTGTTAATATCTTCATCATCCTATAAAGTTTAATCTCACTTAAATTATTATGGTATACTTAGTCATAACGTGGCAGAATTAAGCTTTATAATAATAATCATAATTTATTCTCAAGTAACAATTTGTACATGAGAGCATGCCAGTTTACAAGCATGATCTGAATGATATAAGTTTACATACATACAAATATTTCGACGAAGTGTTAGTGTCAGGACTTTCCTAGGTATAAAGATATGCATTGAGAACCAAACCAACTGCAACAACATTTACAGTTCTAGGACACTAAATATATACATATATATTGTAGCATGCTGCATATATGACAAAGTACCTCGCGCTCCTTGACCAATGCGTCACAGTTCCAAAAAACGGCTGAGGGTTATCAGATTGGATCACTGTGCATGTTCAGACGCGAGATAGGAGCAAGGGTACTTGGAACTTGGGTATTGAGGAGAAGGCAATCGTTTTGTGCCAGGAAGTTCCATACTTACCTTGTACAAAAGTCTCTACAACTAGAGGAAAGAAAAAAGAAGGGAGAGCACAAAACAACAGCACTGGTATTCCAAGGTTAACAAAACTAATGGGCAGGATTAGTAATTATACTTCCAACATGCCACTTATGCTTATAGGCTGATTAAAATGGAAGAACACTATCATGTGACCAATACAAGTGAGTGGTGCTCACACAGTCAGAGTCCCTATGATTTCGCTGGTGGAGTTAGAAACAATAGTTGGTGCGAACATTTTTAATGAGATTTCAGAAGAGATGAAATTACTAACATGCTGTACAAATAAAGGAAGTGAATCTGTTTCCCGAATGACTTTAGGCAAACGGTTCCAGATTCTCGAGAATTTATTTGTAAAATAATTCATATAAAGAGCAGATTAAGAATGAGATATTTTTATTTTCGAGGCTGAATTGCGTAAGTTATAGCAAGAGGGTTCCTCGAGCTGGATTGTATTAGGCGATGAAAACGCTAATTTGTTTAATATTTTATAAAAGAAGATTAGGTTTAATTTTAGCCGTCGCCTCCATAAGGTATCTAGTCCTAACTTAGTGCATCTAGTTTTATAGTCTAGAGTACGATCAGCCTCAAGAATACGAAGAGTAAAGCGACGTTGCACAGACTCCAGTCTGAGTTTATCCCTAATGGAAACATTACTGAGAATAAAGGTGCAGTATTCTAGCAAAGGTCTGACACAAACTTTATATAGCAGAATACGAGAATCGTTGCTATAAAAGTTACGTAGTATACAACCTAGTAGTCGATGTGACTTAGATGTCTGCATATTGACCTGTTCTGTAAAAGACAGGTTATAAGAGTACCTTAGTCCTAAGTCAACTACTGACTGAAGCCTAGATAACTTACTGCCGTTTATGGAGAGATCAAAATTGAGGCGCTTATCCCCAAAACATATCCAACCACACTTAGAGGCATTAAGATCCAACTTCCATTTTGAGCACCATACTGCGACCTTGTTAAGCTCGGTAGTGACTCCACTGAATGTGTGTGCAAATTCTTGAGGGGGGAATGAGTACACTATTTTGAGATCATCTACGTATAAAAAGGGTCTACCCATGCTAAAGCATTTGCATATATCATTTATGTAAGCTATAAAGAGCAATGGGCCTAAGACACTTCCTTGTATAACACCACTTGTAACCGGTTCGGGCTTCGAAAGAGTGGAATTAATTTTAACTATTTGATGTCTATTACTGAGGAAAGAGTTTAACCATGCAAGTAATGGATTCCTAATCCCATAAGAGGAGAGTTTGCCTACAAGAAGCTTGTGGTTAACCATATCAAAGGCTTTAGATATGTCTAAGTATAATACTAATACCAAGTGCCCAAGGCTTCGTTTGGTGAAAACTAAATTAAAGAATTCAAAGTGACAAGTCATACAGGACCTAGTTTTTAGAAAACCATGTTGGGAATTAAAGATGAGTTTTTCGGAGAGTAAATAATCAGACATTTGATCGCATACTACTTTTTCCATTATTCTAGAGATAACCGGGGTGATATTTATAGGCCTATAGTTATGCAGGTTTGTCCTGTCACCTGGTTTATATCGAGGGCATATGTATGAGGTTTTCCATCGATTAGGGTAAGATCCTGTTGTTAATGAAAGGTCAAACAGTTTCAATAGGATTAATGGTAAATTAGGTCTTCCGAGTTTGAAGTAAATGGATGCTATGCCATCTACCCCATAGCTACTTGACGTCCTAAGTGAGTTTATGGATTTACAAATATTGTCATAAGTGAAGGTAACGGATTCCATATGGTTTGTAGCTGGGTTAATAATGTCTACCTCATTGTCATCCTGGGGTATACCTCTATTAGCGAAGAAATCGGTTAACAGGTTGGTTATGATATTATGGTTGGTAATCATTAATCCATTTCGTAAAATGCAGGGGGTATCACTATTCCGAGAAGGTTTGAGACGTTTATTGAACAGCCGTACCAAGTTTAGTACCTTGGAGCTACTGTGCATTGCTGATAATTCTTCGTTAATAGCCTTTAACCTATGGACTTCTTTTACTTGGTTGAAGGTCATGGTAATTTCCATAAGAGCTGAGAAGTCATTTGACTTATGATAACTCTTCTGTAAACGTCTTAGCTTCTTACGGTAATGAAGTGGTATATACAAATCATTTGATTTAATTATATTGCTTAGTTTGATAGGTGCAATCGTATCTAAACATGAGTTATTAATTTGATAAAAAAATATCTAGTGCATCTGTAAGACTACTAGACAAGAAAAAATCTTCCCAGTCAGAACAACTTAGAAGGGTGTGCAGAAGATTCCAGTCAACATTTTTATAATTTCGATATTGTCTAGTTTTTTGTAATTTATGAATATTGGAGTGTCTAAAATCAAATGAAGAGCGCATAGAACCATTTTGTGGTCACTGCTTTCGAGCTCTTTGCTGACTTGAAGTGACAGAGGAGTGACATCATGACAGAAAACTAGGTCAAGAATGTTATGATGTCTAGTGGGAGTGTGTACACACTGTGTCCAGCAGTGCATGTCTAATGTAGCAAGAAGGTTTTCTTCATCGTATGACAGTCCTCTGCCAACATTCCAGTCTATCCTAGGAAGGTTAAAGTCTCCTGCAATGACTTTCGCATTATAAGTGAGAGCAGAGGTATGTATAAAAGCATTAATAATGTTATTATCTACAGTAGTCGAGGTGTTAGGAGTTCTGTATATACAACCAAAGAGTAAACTATAGTTCGGGGTATTGACTGATATCCAGACCGACTATGGTACCTTACCGAGTATTTCGTCATCGATTTTGTTGGATGACAAACAAACACTTACGTATATTAGACAACCACCACCCCGTTTATATTCTATTGCCGCGATATGAGATATAGTCCTGAATGGCTAATTCTGAGTCAGTAATTAGCTGACAGCTTTTCGATCTCAGGTAAGGCTTCATCTGACCCTTTATAGTTGATACGACTTCGTTAAAACCTCAGAAATGTCTAACAGAACTGGAGTGATGACTTCGCCGAGGAGGCCAAGATCGAGCAGCCTTTCATGACGACGATCATGAAAACAATCCACTCACCCAAACGACCAGCTCCACATGACGTATCCAATATGCACCACAAAAAATTCTTACAATCGGACCTTCAGAGAGTGTAGTTCATTAAATGATCCTGAAAAACATCGAGGCCATTTTACTTTCCTCAGAGTACTTAAGTAAGGAATTAAATCTGCAACATTTTGCCTTTTGTACGAAAGCCCAATTGACTTCGTCCAGTCATTTTCTTAACGTTATTGTCTTAAAAACAGAAAGTATAAATTCAATAGCGAAATTCAATTTTCGTGTGAACTTGTAAATCAATGTAAATAATAATAATAACTTTATTCAATAGTATTTGTAGTACAATATTAATTTTCAGCATACAATCTGATCGCTATACCGATTACAGTGGGTATCATCCTACGAATGACTTCCTGATCAATCAAAGGGTTTTCGACATTTTAAAAACAAACGACATGCGACCCCACGTTATAATGAAAATGCACTTTAACATACTCTCTTTTCACTTCAATCCGAAGTGCACGTTACGACAGTTACTGTCTTTGCAATAATTTTTGAGGCACGAAAGCCATTTTCAGCGTTGCTACGGGGCTGATTCACAAGTCTTTTTCGACAGTTATGCATTTATTTAAAAGTGACTTATAAGTTTCTGTGAACTATAGTTAATGTAGTGTATTCATGTTAAATAGTCGAATGCCATTAATTTGCATTGTATTTGCGTCCTCTATTTTTCGTCATAACGAGGACAATTAGATCCCCCCACTAAAACTTGTATTTTTTTATTAGGTTTGCTAAAAGAAGCTGAATAACTTGCTGATTTGACGGATGGATCACCTTTGTGATTTGTTAAGAAGTACCTTCAGAAAATGAATTTTTAAAGCTGCAAAACTTTATTTAAGAAGCTTCAGATTTTAAATTCGTCTGCAAATCAATTCAAAGTGACTGAATCATATCATTTTAAGATATTATTTGTGCATACATTACAAAAATGTCGTCGAGTCTGCTTTGTCGTTATATGACAGCCAGTATCAGATCACAGTAACATTTTCACCTGTGGGTTATTTAATTAGATGCGTATTAAACTAACAAACCTTTACAACACATCGATTATAATCTGCCGGTTACTCTTTTCGATATAATTGGTGACAAATAATTAATATTCCGCTATTTTTTCTTAACTAATGTAGGTTCTGTATCGTTATTAGTATTTGTTACCACAATATTAGTATGTAATTTTCCAGGTCCCCATATTAGCACATGTATGAACAAAAATGTTTTATACAATGGACAATCAAATTAACGCCTGTCGTAGTCCCTGACGTCTTGTGATAAATAACCTTTTACTGGTGCTAACAAACAGACATACATACACCTACAGACCCGCTCGAACCATAATGTAACAAATGGCTTAAATTGTGGTCACATTTGGTTGATTTATAAATAAACAAGTTCTCTGTTATATCAAATTATCAAAGAAAATGCGAATTTCTTGGCATTCCATTAGAAAAATTGCTTGCACTGTAAACGTTTACAACGTCACGTCATAATAACTAACATAGGGCAAAATGAACATTTCTTCGTCACCTACAATGTGCGTGTTTCAAGACACCCAACTGACACGTTTTAGCCTATTCATGAGCACTAGTGATTGATTTATTAATCAAAATAGTAGTAAGCATTTCATAGTGCTTTATGATTAATTGTGAACGTTGTTTACATCGAATTGAAGGAATTCACCCATTACTGTAAATGTAGTTTCGTAACAGATTTATAAGTTTAGAAACAGTGGGTCAATTAAATAAATGGAACCTGTTGACCTAACATTTTACCATGAAAATGCGTTCTGATTATGACAAATATTCGAGTATTATGTATAATTAGACAATTTGTCATGATTTTTTAAATGCCATCTGTGCCATATAATAATAATAAATTTATTCTCAAGTAGCATTTTGTACATGAGTGAATATCAGTTTACAAACATGATCAGAATGATATACGTTTATCTATATACAAGGATTTTGATAAAGTCATTGGTAGGAGATTCACACTATATGAAGGTATTAATTAAATACACGGTCAATGACATCAAAGTTCACAGTAGTGGAGTGCCAGAGGTAACTGTTGCAGTATAGTGCACTTCTGACATCAACAGCACACTTTCGTCTCTGGCGCTACGGTCCCAAGAGACGGCTGGGAGTAAATAGAATAAACAGAACAGCAAATCCAGATACGGATAAGGCTGACTATTTGGAACTGGGACAAGGGCCACAACTAAGTATATATATGGGGATATACTTCCGTGGTAGTGAATCTGTGTGTTGATTTTGAACTGTAAATTGTTGATGCGTCACGTTCCTTGTTAACCAGTGTTAGAAGTAAGTTGCTGTAAAGAAAATTTATTCCTTATGAAAGCAAACCTTTAGCTCGAGGAGATGATATAAAAGAATAAACAAAATTGGAAAGAATAAAGTTTTCTAGTAGTTGAATGACAAATAGTTTTCGAACCAGGATATTCCTTTTTTCCGTTATTTTTTCTATTACAACGTCAATGCTTGTGGCGTTTAAAGGTTTAAAACCCTATGAACCATCACTGATTAAGTCGAGGCCAAGTGGTAAGTCGTGGAGTATTCGGTACAGATCTTTAGATATATTGTTAGAGGTACTGTTCAGCAGTGTCTAGTTTACATACTCGTCTTACACATTGAGCAGGCGAGTACACTAAATGCTAAGCTAGAGTTTGAATAAATCTGTAGTTTACTCAGTCCCTTTGAGTCACCAAATAGTTGGATTATCGCTTACATAAAGTGACCAGTGCTATCAACCGTGAGGATTTCCACCGGTAAGTCATTCCAAATGGCAGTGAATTTGTGCACGAAAGAGTTAGATTGTATTATAGTCTAATACTGTTCCACCCACACTGTACCTACGTGGTTTCTGAGGCTGTAATCAGATGCTTCAATGAATCAGGGGGAGTATGCTAAATAGTGTACAACTTTGAAATAGAATGTCAGATTTAGTTTGGTTCGTCTTTTCCAAAGTTGTTCTAAGCCTACAGTATCACACCGTGCGGTGTATTTTAGTCTACAACTTATTTCATGTGTCTTTTTAGTGAAGTATCGCTGTATTCATTCAATTTTCAGCTTGTCGCTTATTCGGTGGCTAGTGAGTATGAGTAGTCGGTATTCAAGTAGCGAGCGTACACAAGCCTTATGTATTGCCACTCTAGGCCCACGTTGGTAAAAATTATGGATTATACAACTCATAAATCTAAGTGCCTTTGTGGTGACAGATGCTGTTTATTCCGTGAATGTAAGATCAATATCGTATCTTAAGCCTTGGTCTAGAAGTAAAATAAAACTGAACGAACCCTAATACTAGACAGTACTGTACCGGAACCTATTTATTATTTTAGTCTATAGGTCAGTTGGGAAGACAAATGTAATTAATGGAATAAGTCTAAACTGAATGAAAACCTTAGGAAATTTCTGGTACAAAATTACGTTATGTATCAACCAATGGCAATCATTTTTTCACCGTTTTCATACTGAGTGAAATTCATGGATATTGATATCTTATAACACACCTCAACTCCGCCTGGAGACCCCTGTGGTTGCTGCCGGTCCCGAGCCCGGATAAAGGAGGAGGGTTGGGCATGGGGTTAGCAACCCCATCCCGTAGAACAACATCCTTGTCAAAAAAAACGTTAACCAATAAAAACCTTTATAACCATTTTTACTCTGCCCTGGGAATTGGAAGGTGTGTTATGACGCCTAATGGTGAAAGCCGAGTTTCTTCGGAAGCCACGAGGCCGATGTCTCTTCTGGCTACCAGAGCAACAATTAATATAGGTACACGGAATGTCCGCACGCTGCGGGAAACCGGGGGGACCATGCAAATAGCTGAAGAAATGAGAAGATACAACCTGAAGATACATAGAATAAGCAAAACGCATTGGTTACAAGCTGGACAGTAAAGATTATCCCCAGGAAAACTGTCTCTATACTCCGGCCACGAAAAAGAAAACGCCCCACACACACAAGGAGTAGCATTGGTGTTATCCCAAGATGCATGGAAGTCTCTTATAAGATGGGAACCTCATGGACCTAGGATCATCACAGCATCCTTCAAGACGAAGAAGGAAGGGATTGCAATGAATGTCATCCAGTGCTACGCACCCACCAATGACAGCCACGAAGACGACAAAGACCAGTTCTATGCGAGGCTGCAGTCAATCATTGAGAAATGTTCAGCCAAGGACCTGACCATTCTAATGGGCGACTTCAACGCCAAGGTCGGAGTGGATAACACCGGGTATGAAGACATCATGGGACAACATGGAGTGGGAGAAAGGAATGATAACGGTGAGAGGTTTTTAAACTTATGTGCCTTCAACAAAATGATTATAGGTGGCACCATTTTCTCCCACAAACGTATACACAAAACTACATGGGTTTCACCGGACCACATTACGGAGAACCAAATCGACCACATCTGCATCAATAAGAAGTTCAGAAGGACCATGGAAGGTGTAAGAGCAAGGAAAGGAGCTGATATAGCTGCCGATCACCATCTGGTGGTGGCTAAAATGAAACTGAAGCTGAGGAAGCACAGGACAACTGGGGCAGCAGTATTACACAAGTCTAATACAGCCCTTCTCTGGGGTATTAACAAACGCAACGAATTCAAAATAACTCTCAACAATAAGTTCCAGGCATTTCATGATCTACTAGAAGAAGGTGGAACTAATATGGAAGACAACTGGAAAGAGGTTAAAGAAACAATAACTCCAACATGTCGGGAAGTTTTGGGTCCAAAGAAACAACACCAAAAGGAGTGGATTTCTGTTGGTACTCTGGACAAGATCCAAGAAAGGAGGGACAGAAAGATAGCTATTAATAACAGCCGGACAAGAGCAGAGAAAGCCAAGACACAGGCCAAATACACCGAAGTCAACAAGCAAGTAAAGAGGAGCATCAGGTCGGAAAAAAGGAAATTCGTTGAGGACCTAGCAATGACAGCGGAATAAGCTGCCAGAGAAGGAAACTTGAAGCTGTTATACGATACAACGAAGAAACTAGCTGGGAAATTCAATAAACCAGAATGGCCAATCAAAAACAAGGCTGGCAAGCCAATCACTGGAGTACATGAACAACGGAACAGGTGGGTAGAACACTTCCAAGAACTCTTGAATAGACCAGCCCCACTGAACCCACCAGTCATCGAAGCAGCAGTCACGGATCTCCCTATAAGCGCAGACCCACCAACAGTCGAAGAAATCAAAATGGCCATCAGAGTGATCAACAATGGTAAGTCACCAGGACCAGACAACATACCAGTTCAGCGGGGAACTGAAGAGAGATATAGAGGCAACTTCAAAGATACTCTACATTCCCTTCAGGAAGATTTGGGAGGAAGAACAAGTTCCAGCAGACTGGAAAGAAGAGTACCTCATCAAGATACAAAGAAAGGCGATCTCAGCAATTGTGAGAACTACAGAGGCATCAATCTTCTTTCAATACCGGGAAAAGTCTTCAACAGAGTGTTATTAAACAGAATAAAGGACGCAGTCGACGCCCAAATCCGAGATCAACAGGCTGGATTCCGTAAAGACCGATCGTGTACTGACCAAATCGCTACTTTACGGTTCATTGTTGAACAATCAATTGAATGGAATTCACCATTTTACATCAACTTCCTCGACTATGAAAAAGCATTCGACAGCGTGGATAAGAGAATATTATGGAGCTTACTCTCGCCCTTCCTCTTCCTACTGGTCATCGACTGGATCATGAAGACTGCAACATCTGAAGGCACTCTCGGAATACAATGGACAACATTGACGCAACTAGATGACTTGGACATTGCAGATGACCTAGCTCTTCTTTCTCACACACATCATCAAATGCAGAAGAAGACCAACAATATAGCAGCAGCCCCGGCAGCAGTAGGCCTCAACATACACAAAGGGAAAAACATGATTCTTTGATACAAAACAACAAACACTAACCCAATTACACTTGACGGAGAAATTCTGGAAGACATCGAGGCCTATACATATTTAGGCGGCATCATCGACAAACAAGGAGGGTCTGACTCGAATGTGAAGGCGCGGATTGGTAAGGCAAGGGCAGCATTTCTACAACTGAAAAATATCTAGAACTCAAACTAACTTTCAGTCAACATTAAAGTCAGAATTTTCAATACAAATGTGAAGACAGTTCTGTTGTATGGAGCTGAAACTTGGAGAACTACGAAAAGTATCCTTCAGAAGATACAAGCATTTATAAGCAACTCTCTGAGCAAGATTCTTCGGATTCGTTGGCCAGATACCATCAAAAACAACCTTCTGTGGCAGATAACTAACGAACTTGCAGCCGAGGAAGAGATTAAAAATAGACGCTGGAGGTGGATTGGACACACACTGAGGAAACCATCAAACTGTGTCACAAGACAAGCACTAACTTGGAATACAAAAGGGTAAAGAAACAGAGGAAGACCCAAGAACACATTGCGTCGGGAATTGGAAACAGACATGAAGAGAGTGAACAGTACCTGGGAAGAGCTAGAAAAGAAAGCCCAAGACAGAGTTGGTTGGAGAATGCTGGTGGGCGGTCTATGCTCCACTTGGGTTTACAGTCATTGATTGATTGATTACACACTCCATATTGGAATAACCCTTTAAAGTAAACCGGTGGTACTTACTGGCGACCATGCTATTTAAGTGTTAAACTTCATAACAAACTTAAAAGAAGTTTGTAAGTGCCGGACTGTTTGGCATTGTCAAAATTATGCCAGCGCCATGAATAGTTGAAACTACTGTGTCACCATCATGACAATTACGAATTGTATGCATGCCATATGGAACCGATATATTTCGTGCTAAGACATTGACCAAGATATTGCAAACTAGTTAGTCAGTATTCATCCCCTTTAGCATTATAACAAAACTTATCATACTTCATTTTCGATTGTGGTTTTATAATATTTTATATTCACGTTTACTGTAATTTTTATCTATCCGCTTAGAAAGTTAACACGAATTTTCATTATAATCCATCAGAAAACGCGGATTAGCAAATAATTTGCAGGCATAAAGTTCGCCCACTTGTAGGTAAACTAATTAACACAGTCATAATAAACTCTTGCTCGTTCAACTTTATTTGCCAACTGCTAATGATTTTTAAACTTGAATTGAGGCTACCTAGTGGAATTTAGGAAGAGCGTTTCGCTTCATTTGGAAGTCAATGATTTCATGTGCCTTCATCCTAGTGTCGATGTTCACACCGGGACTCGAATTTATTGTGGATACAGTAGCCTAGTGGTGAACGTGGAGGCTAATGGCAGTGAACGAGCTTTGAAAATGCACTTATAGGGTCAATAGGATGCTTAACCCTACCACATGTGTCATCTACCATGTTGAATACTCAATAAAAGCTATCGTGTTTAAAACCAACGCGAAATATGGTGCTGACAGTGGCATACTAAATGAATTGCATCACGGGACTCACAGCATCGCGGCATGTGTCATCACTTTCGCAACCCCTTTCTATTATTATCGTCTATGATATAACCAAACCACTAATCAATCAGCTCGATGAACCCTCTTGCCATAACTTACGCAATTCAGCCTCGAAAATAAAAATATCGCATTCTAAATCTGCCCTTTATATGAATTATTTTACAAATAAATTCTCCAGAATCTGGAACCATTTGCCTCAAGCCATCCGGGAAACAGATTCACTTCCTTTATTTGTACAGCATGTTAGTAATTTCATCTCTTCTGAAATCTCGTTAAAAATGTTCACACAAACTACTACTTTTTGATCCACTAGCGAAATCATAGGGACTCTGACTGTGTGAGCACCACTCACTTGTCTTGGTCATATGATAGTGTTCTTCCATTTTAATCAGCCTATAAGCATAAGCGGTATTTCGGAAGTATAATTGCTTATCCTTCCCATTTGCTTCGTTAACTCCGGAATACCAGTGCTGGTGTTTTGTGTTCTCCCTTCTTTTTTCTTTCCTCTAGTTGTAGAGAATTTTGTACAAGACAAGTATGGAACTTCCTGGCACAAAACGATTGCCTTCTCCTCAATACCCAAGTTCCAAGTACCCTTGCTCCTATCTCGCGTCTGAACATGCACAGTGATCCAATCTGATAACCCTCAGCCGTTTTTTGGAACTGTGACGCGTTGGCCAAGGAGCGCGAGGTACTTTGTCATATATGCAGCATGCTACAATATATATGTATATATTTAGTGTCCTAGAACTGTAAATGTTGTTGCAGTTGGTTTGGTTCTCAATGCATATCTTTATACCTAGGAAAGTCCTGACACTAACACTTCGTCGAAATATTTGTATGTATGTAAACTTATATCATTCAGATCATGATTGTAAACTGGCATGCTCTCATGTACACAATGATACTTGAAAATAAAAACTATATATATTAGTAAGGAAGCCAGGCCAGAGTAGTTGGGGTGGACCGGGTTAGTGGAGTCATCAGACAATGTAGCTTAGCGTAAGATGAGCAGTTTCGCGAACCCACTAAGTGATAGGAACTAGACAAATAGTTAAGCCAATGATAAAAATCATTTGGCCCTATTCCCATATAATTAATCAATTCGAAACAACGTTTATTATTCCATTATCTCTATATATCATAGTATAAACAGTCTGTGAAAGAATCAAACACAATTATTGTCATGTGTTTTTGTCGATCTTGTCTGTAAAAATGGGTTGCACCTGATATCAAGAAATAAGTAATTATTAATGTTATACATTTCTGTATTATTGTTGCTTATTGTGGTTTCACTCTTTACTAAACTATTCTGTTAATATTATACCCTCAACTTATTTTACAGTTGGGAACTAACTGCCATCAATCCAGTTTTTCATATCAATTATATGTGTATATATTTTTTTGCAACTAGGTGTAAAACGAGTTTTTGATGGATAAAAATAAAGCAAACAGGTTGTTTTTCAACACCCAGTCAATCGATCCCTAACTAGTAACGCACTTCTTACGACTTAGAAAATCTTAGCCTACCATACGTATTTATTCAAGCTTCAGCCAGTTGCTAGCCTTATGACAATAGTAATAATAGCTTTATTCACAAGTAACAATTTGTACATGACAGCATGCCAGTTTACAGACATTATCGGAGTGATATGGATTTATCGACATACAGTGGTTTTGGTAAAGAGTATTTGTTAGGGAATTCACACTGTATGAAGAAAATAATTAATTGCAAGACTAACGATAACAAAATTTACAGTTAGGGTCCAAGGAAACAGCTGCGAGTCAACAGGATAGACCATAGAGCACATCTACATACGGGATAAGGCCGAGTATTTGGGACTTTGATAAGAACACCAACCAAACATATATGTGGGGACATTGTTTCGTGGTGGTGAAATATGTGTGGGTTGAGTATGGACGGTGAATTAATAATGTATTAAGTAAGTTGCTAACCGGCGTTAGACGTAAGGTACTTAGAGGGGACCAATGCCTTATGAGAGCAGTGCACAAGATCGGGGAGAAGGTAATATGAAGAATTTGTGAACGTTAAACAACATATTTTGTGCTACTTCAATCGCTTCTTGAATATGTAATAACTTCAATTCACTTTCCTGATGCTGTCTATTTTCTATTTGAGTTTACTAAAATATAAACTATTAACACCAACTTCATCACTTATATGGACATTACTTACGTCAGACATAATTATGCTAACGTCACCTTCCAAAACTGTAGGTACTGTTCAAGTTCCCATAGAATGCCCTAGTTCAGTGTAGCGGTTTTGACGTTTAATAATTATTTAGTTAAAAATAAATGTGAGCTAAAATGTAGAAACGGGAAATATAATTATAAAAACAGTTGGATTTTAATAATTTAAGGATTCTTAGAGGGGAGTTTAAAACAAGAAATATCAAAGCAAACAATCGTTTTCGATAACAAATCTATGAAAAGTTTATTACAATCGCCGAAATAAACAGTACATAAGTATATTGAAGCGATTACGTTATTAGATAAAGATACATTTTAGAAGAGGTGTTTCCGTGATATCTTAATCAATTATCGGGTTATTGCAGAAATCTCCAGGAACCAGCCATTGTTAAAATTCACACTATCTAAGCTTCACATTTTAACTGTACGTGCATGTTAAACAATTCTACATGATTGCTGATCACACTAAATCTCGTTGATACCAGAGAATTATAGGGCCTATTTCTTTCGGAATTACGCTTTTTATAAGGCTTTCCTGTTCTAAAAAAAAAATCACTATAAGTTTTATGGGTGATAATCATTACATTTTGTTATCGTGATGAACTAACTGCAATGTACTCACGTCATCTACGACCATTTAGGTCACCGGAGTCAGGTTTACATGATTAAGAATGGTAAGTGTTTACATCAAATGCTACTCGAATATATCAAAAATTTGCCAGTTGAAAATTTGATACGTCATTCTAAAAATTAGTGATCGCCACGTGGCATTGTGTTACATTTAGTAATATAACAAACAAATGAAATCGTGTGAAAACAACAATGTTCTAAACAAAGCAGTATGCTGGGTTGGTTGTGGTAATAAGAATAATGTAATTTCAAAAGCATGTTCATTCAATACTAGCTTTAGGCAACTCGTATGCATCCAGTAAAATTGTGTAGTAATTTTAAACAATGAAGGAAAGCCTTTTGAAAGAAATTTTTTTGTAGTAAGTGATTAAAATAAAGCGCACTGTCGTGGTCAAAGTCAAATTAAACCAAAAAAAGGGAATTCATACGCAGCAATCAAATTTTAAATAACAAAGCATTTGGTGCCATGTGGTCATAATCCATACTCTAAGTTCGCTCTTTACCCCCACCTTTAGGATTGTCTCTTATATAAAAAATATCGGAGGAGCAGGAAAAGCTGGCCTTCACAGTTAGGGTGGGTCTAAGCACGGAGTCACCGGGTGGTGCTGCATTCGTCCACGCTCACTTAAAGTAGGTAGCTACACTATCCCAACCAAGTAGAGAAGAAGTGGACCACTAGTCAACATCAGTCCAGCATCTACTTTGTGTTAGGAATATTGAGGTCAGATTATGCAAGTAAATAAGAGATGTCTGGCATCTAGGTTGACTGTGACTAGTTGACCTAGCTGTCTAATGTTCTTTTAATGAAGGTTGAGTTTAGTACCTTAAAGGCAGACTTAGTGCACTGATTAGTCAGTCTTATAGACCTCGGTTACAATACTGATGCAGACATGGCAGCATTCATGAATGATCAGCCGTCGTGGCATAACAGCCGTATACTAATCAAAATGACTTGATATTTCAGCGTTGAACTTCATTTTTTATGTTGTTGGTGTTTATCATGGTGTGATATAAGAGACCATCGGTGTGACTGATAACCATAAAACTTGTAATTTCTTATCACTCGCGTCTTCATGTTACTAATTTTGGTTCTACATCTTTGGAGTTGAAAAAGTAAAAAAATTCTTTAAAACTATCTTCTCTCACTAAGTAAAACAGAAAATGGTCTCATGTAACTCAAGAAACTTGTTTAAATGAACTGCACATGTTACTACCCTTTCGGAAAAGAAAAGACAGCTAAAGTGGCGGGGTATACGTAACTCGTGGTTTGTTTTTTTGTACAGGTTTACTTTCCGTTTTTCCTTCATATACACGATTGTTTTTAATATTTGATGCCTAAACTCATGATCGTGTCGTATACATGCTCTTTAGGACTATAATATCCCTGGTATGCGATGGTTTAAGGGACTATCTCATGTGTCACTTTCTTTGCACCCTAGCCGCATGGCTTCAGGAAAAGAACGTTCCTCCATCACTTATCTACTGTCGGCTGTAAATTTGTTCATCCTCAGCTAGGTTATGGAAGCCTGGTGCTTCCTGTCTTCAACATAAAAGGAATACCTTAAAACTCATTAAAAGAAGAGCAACGAAGTCGGTTAGCGGATTTAAGTTCTAACCCAACGAAAGTGTCTATCATCAGTCGACTTATATCTCTTAGAACACGGAGAGCTTCATAATGAACATCCATTGAAATATTTGTTAAAGTTTATTTTCAACATCTTTTAAACGTATTTGACCACTTATTTGCAATTTAACAGACAGAAGTAGGTTGTTATGATAGCATGAAAACAGAAGAGTAAGCCGTATGAAACTCGATGTTATGGTCCACATACTGAATTAAAATAATTCGCGCTAACTGGAGAGTGTATCCTTATCAAATTTATTATTTTATTTGTGAAAGACCTCTATTTGGTTCAATTATATTCAAAACTATCCCAAAAATCTCCACTGTCGTATAGAGCTTGATACACTAAATCGTACCAAGTCATGCTCAATGTTATTGTACTGCAGGGTTTGTTTTAAGAAAATTTATACATTTTATATAGTAAGTTTATGCTATTCAAGATTGACCTGCACAGTTTACTTAAAAGGTGACTGTTCAAATCAATGGAAGTCAAACTTGCGACTTTTAAAATCGAACTGTTTGACTACTAGCCTATTGCTTAATGATTTCTTTTGTGTTAAGCACCTAGGTTTTAATTTCCTAGGTTTGCTTTAAAGAACTACTTTTATTTGTTGGTGTATTCACATTTTTAGGTGCTTGTGTTTATTTCCATAGATCTGATTATAACTGATGGCAGCCGAAAGGCTTGTAAGGCGGAAAAGCAAATTAACGAGTTTTCAAACGTTATTCGATCAAATTCTGTGCCGATCAGAGAAGGTAACGGAATTAGTGCTGTATGTAACAAAATCTAGATATATAAGGCATCTGTGAAGTCAGACGAAAATCTCCTCCAACTTATAGATGTTATCGATAGTTGTCGTAATAAGTGGAAGAGAACTTTTATAAAACTCTATTCTATTCTGTGTGTCCAGAAGTCGGAAGTTAAACGGCTGACGAATTTACAGGTAACTTGTTGACCATTTCTTGTATAATTCAGGCCCACACCCAATCTATGTTCGAAGCTGAAGTCCAGAAACGACGTCGTATAGAAGAATCACGAAAATCTCTCGAACGCAAAATCAATATGATAAGACAAGTGCTACTTGTCAATGATGTCGATACTGCCAAACGTCATCTTGATACGATTGACCTTTCAATAAGTGAAACCAATCAGTCTTGCAACGAATGGTCAGTAGATTCGCCATTTGAAGATACTAATACACACATTAATTCAAGTTATATCAAAAAAGACCGTAATAGGTAACATTCTTTTGGTGCAATTCATATTTTATTTCCTAAGTACTATACTTTCTGTTTAGTGGATAAGTTTTAATACTTTGCTTTACATGACTAATGGTTTATTTATGTGATTGTGAGAATACATCTTGCACTGATCATTTAAGTTCTAATTTGAGATTGTTTTCCGAAGTCCTTACTTGTCCGTTAATGAGCAGTTTTGACTAAAAGATGTCAATGTTTTGTCTCATGGATGATGCCCCTTACTAAAAATTACGGTGTAAAGTGATTGCAGTAGGGTGCTTCCTCTGTATAACCAAAATTTTCAGCCCAATTTCCTTCCATTTTATCCAGATAAGTGACTAATCTAACCCTAAGCTGAGGTTACTGATCATTTCATTTACTCAAACGGATTTCGGTAAAACGATGTCAACTATGGAAGACATGATTGATCTCTGCCTAACTGTACAAATCATAGTTTATTTATCTGCCAGTAAAATTACACAACTCAACGATTTTACGTAGTGGCTATTAAAGGTAAACAACCGAGAGCTATAGATACTTGGACTCCTTAAAGAACTTCAGTTAATATTATTAGAGTCCTCACATTTATGTAAACCATTGATTAGAAATCACACATGATTTTGAGTCAGTTTCACCGGTGTATATTGATTGATTGCTGCTTTTGAACGTCCAATATATTTCGTACAGCCAAATTGAAACGTCTAGTATTCATCTTATTAATTTTATCTCCGCGCTAATGTGATATGACAACTTGAGTTGTAATGAATAGTAAAAGCTCGGATTATAACCAGATGCCCCCCCCCCCTAATAATCTTTGATCCCAGCCCCAACCATTGTGAAGACCAAACAAAAGATGAGCTTGATTCACGACCACTGATATATTTTATGACAACATATGTAGTTATTAGTCTCAATTAAGTGATAACAATAAAGTGAATTTTGTAACGAGCAAATGTCAAGATTAAGTGAGTACATCCAGAAAACTGTAAGAATGTGGTTTCATATCAAGCAAAAATCACTAATAACTGAGTTTGTCCTGCTTTGAATGCTAATCTAAATATTGTCGTAATTAATTAATAGTAGTTTCCTCATATCACATTTGTGCTAGACTGTGCGTTGTTTGTGACTGGCTTACTAGTACGGATTTAATAAAATTGCATTATATTGAACAAATGAATGCTATCGAAGGTTAATAATAGTAATTGTTATTCCATTCAGTTACTTAACTATGATACCTATTTGCTCTGAAACCATCATTGCTCGATATTGATCTTATGAGAGTTTTCAAATAAATATTGGAATAGGATGGAAAAAAAGCTAAATATGTCAAAACCAAAATATGACATCGATTCATGAAGTCACTGACTGCTTTTCCAAGCCGTACTGGTAAATGCAAACTACTTAGTTGGGGCTTGCGCTAATGCTGTAACCAATGGTTAGAGACTGTGTAACATGGGTTAAAATTAGACACAATGCCCCGAATGCATTCGCTCCTTGTTTTCCCTTAAATCATGAACACAATTAATTAATATCCTTCTTTACACCAACCAATTCTTACTTTATGTATCATATTCTGTATGTCCACACATTTCTCTCGCTATCATCTACGTAACTACTACTTCTACTTATTTAATGTGTATCTTACTGTGCTGTTGAGTTTTTGATAATTGGACCGATGCACATGCTTGCCAAGTTGTATGTTGTACACACATACAGACATAAGGATAGTCAATCACGGGCAACGTAGAACCTGGCTCACACGAACATGTGCCACACCACATTAGTACGATGAGATCAAATTTAAAAGATTAGCACAACGATAGAATACTTAGTTTTTAAACATAATTTGTTACTCACTAATTTATTTTATAAGCGTTTTTAGGAAGCTTTTATTATGACAAGTTCAAACTTTAATGACCTGCTCATTTCTTATCACCAAAACGTTATTGTTTATTATAGCATTTTAACCGCAACAGCCTAGTACAATTCATTTTGTTAACCACTTTTCTATCAAGGCATCCTTTCATCCTAATCAGCCGTTGATATCGCAGAATTCGTCGTCGGTAAAGTGGAAGTTGTTGTCTTTATCGAATAATAAGCTGTGCAAGCTTGTTAATGTGATAAATTCACTGTATTAGATCTCAGCATAAGTTTTATTTAATTATATTTTAATTTTGCGTTCTGTTTGTAACATTTTTATTACTTTTAACTCTTATGTTTAATCTAATTTTAAAGCGGTCGTGTATCAAAGAAATTGGGTAGAGCCAGCTCGGTCGGTCATAATGGTACTGTTAGGCGTTCTGCAACAAAACAAGAATTACGCTGTGCTTCTGTGCAAAAGTTTATTGTGCGTCGTTCAGGAGGACATTCGTCATCGAAATCTCCTCAAGGTAGTGCACAGGTAAGGAAATAAATAGTGCTTGTTTTACTACTGTTTAGCTGTATACTTAGCTGGTAGGTTATCTGTATGCATTATATCCCCATACTAATAATGGCCAAATATTTAGTATGATGATTTCTGTAACTCGCTCGTAACTGTGTATTAAGTGTTTATAATATGTTTTTTCCTGCTAGATACTGTCATGCGTTACTATACTGCGCCAATCAGATTTGAACCTACACCGCTGATACTCTGAACGCTGACTGCCCTTTAATAGTCCTTGTCCAAAGCACAAAATTAAGAAACTGTGTAGTCAGTTTATCACCTGTGTTGCTGAATATGTGGATCAAACTAAGAGACTATATAATGGACTGTTGCGTTCAGTTAAAGCACAATATATCTAATAGATGTACATAATATAAGGTAGTATGCTTATGATTCATTTGCACTTTTCAGAACGGAAGATGGGATGTTAACAGTCAATAGGTCAACAAGTTTTTCATTTAAGGCAGTTGAAAAACATTTTGGTAAAATGTTTTAAGAATTTTTTTATAAGTTACAAAATAACTTCCAAGGTTTTTAATTCCCACTATTTTCTCTTGTAACAGTAAATAAATCTTATCACTCGATAAATCAGCTGCTGTGTGTGTAGTATAAATCAGAGATAATTTTGTAAATTGTCGTTATATATATATTATCACTGAGCGTGTTCACATCTTGGTCTGTACTTCATTTATATGACAGTTACTGTCTAGGAAGTTCCTTTAACGTAATGTATTTTAAATATTATATTACCTTCGTTTGTACCAACTTTTTGATTCCTACAAACATAAGCGCCATAGAACTTGTCAGGAATATCTCTCATTCTAAGTTTCCATACTTTTGTGTAATCACTGATACAGATAATTCGTATGCACTCAGCTTAGAAATCGTTTTCTCTGACTCCCTCTCATATCGTAGTAGCTCATAGTTGTTTACAATGCTCAACAGGTAGTGACATTACGGGTTGGTAACGTTTGCTAGCTCAACCATTCAGTAATTTGTCTACTAAAGTGCATGTTAAGATAAGTGATGGTTTAATACAAAACCTTTGTTATGCTACGTTTGTCTCATTCAGAAACCCACTTTAATCCTCATCTTACTCTCTTGGGTCACATGTCTACGAAACATCGCTCGCGTTAGCTTGGATCACCGAGTAAGTAATAACGAGGTTAGACGACGGGTGTTAGGCAAATGTAGTAAATCGGTCGATGAGGTTGTGGATCTTCACCGACTGAGATGGTTGGGACATGTGTTGCGTATGCCCAACCACCGTCTTCCTCGACGCGCAATACTGGCTGATGTAGGAATAGGATGGAAGAGAGTTAGCGGCGGCCAAACGAAAACATGGCATCAGTCCATAAAGTCACTGACTGCCGGTTTGAGTCGTGTCGGTAGCTGCAGACTACCTGGATGGGGTCCTTGCGATTACCGTAACCAGTGACTAGAAACACTGAGTGACATGGCCCAGAATCGGTCAAAATGGCGCAGATGTATTTACTCATTGTCCTCCCTTGAATCATGAGCATTAACTTTAACTTTCTTTCTACGCTTCCTGAACCATATTCTATATGTTCACACACCTTGTTACTATTATCATTTTATTATACTAAAGTAACTTCTACTAATGGTGGTGGTGTTAATCTTCCAGTGCCATGGAGGTATAGCAACTTGAACCGATGCACACATGTGTCAGGTTCTATGTTGATTATACATACATACATACTTGGGTTACATGAATAATACCTAAATGTTTTACTAGGTTTTAGTATCCACATTTTCCACTTAACTGGCGTTCACACTTTGAATTATTTGACGGTTAATATCATGTTTTATAATTTCTCAAATCTAGCGACTGGGAACTATAAATCGTTTGAATCGCCCTCACAATTTTGTTTCACGAACTGTATTACGAATAGAAGTATGCAGTGCTTGTGGTCGGCGAATTACTTTTGGTAAAACCTCCTATAAATGTTTGGTCTGCCGCCTTGTAGTTCATCCAACGTGTCGCCAACAGGTAATAATTTAAATTTCTATATTTTTACTGATGGCGAGTTCGTTTAGGTTATCTCGTTAGTAAAATCTAACGTTATTTATGCCAAAGTAAAATCAATGTTCTTATAAACACTATATACTGAATTCTTTACTCTAACACTATTGATTGATGTATAGCCCATGACAACCTGTCATAAGAATTAGTATCACTATATGGTGTTCAGAGCTATCCACCCTAGGACATGTATTGCGCATGCCCGACCACTGTCTACCCCGTCGCGCCATGTTAGCTAGGGCTGAAGTAGGATGGAAGAAGGTTAGGGGCGGCCAAACCAAAACATGGCATCAGTCCATGAAGTCCTTGACTACTGATCTAAGCCATGTTGGTAGATGTAGACTACCTGGTTGGGGTCCGCGTGATGATTGCAACAAATGGCTGGAGACACTAGGTGATATGGCTCAGAATCGGTCACAGTGGCGCAAGTGTATTCACTCTTTAACCTCATCTAGATCTTAAATTCTATTGTTATTTTCTGGACATCTTTACTTACTCTTCTCTCTTGTATTCTGTTTATACGTTACCTCAATATTCTCGTAGTGCTATTGTGGTATGGCAACTTGAACCTACAGGCGTTTGTGCCCGGTTCTACGTTGCTGCTGATGATGATGATGATGATCCACCCTATCCATTTTTCACTGTCACAGACATTTTGTTGGAGCTAACTTTTCTGTTCAGTTTTTTACAGTTCCATTTCCTACCTGAAGACTCGTTTGTCAAAGTAAAATATGCATACAGCATATTCCTATTAAGTGATGATTAATCAAAATGCATTGCTTTCTGAGAACCCTAGATAGCAACTCCCCTATGTTCTGAGTTTGTTTTTCTCTTCCTTCGGAATTTGTCTGCGTCAACGCCAAGACTAGTTTAGGGAGTGAAGTGTGTTCAACAACACCGCTATCCTGGGCGCAAAATGTTGACAGGAGTGGGATTACAGAATTAGTCGTAATCGACTTTAAGAAGAATAATTACTTGAAATAGTCGCAAATAATATTCACCGAATCTGATATGAGACTTATAAATTAGTAGTGGGGCAGTGATTCAGGGTGATCCTATTATAACATGCTATCAAACAAATAAAGTACTTGATAGCTTATGTTCCCGGTACTGCATAGTAAGGTTATTTTGTGCCACTTCAGCTTTACATATGATTCTGATTTGTTTATCTAACAGATCGTATGATTCCTGGCTATTATCGAATTCTACAACTAAAATACCGTTCCAATTACATTTTCCCCCAGATCTTATGTATTGTATCACCCTAATCAATCACAGTATTTTCTATCATTCTTATTACTTTATGTACGGGGTAGTGTTTTCTTCTCGTATTTAAGGATAATTTATGGCTTAAAATCAGAATAACTACATTGTACCTCCGGAATTTCAATGACATGGTTACATTTTTCAGTAGGTTGAATGACAAGAGATGTGTAATGTAGAAAGAAGTTGTTAATTAAATTATCAGCATGATCAATATAAATCTAAAAGCTTAGAGTTTAAGTGAACAATATTCAATGTCCAGAATGAATATATCTAATTGTGAATCGTCAGCAGAAAAACAAGTTTCTTTTGAAGATGACTTCGGTTCGTAATGATATTCATTAACAAATAGTCAGCTAATTATTGTTATTTTTTAAAATTTAATCTATGATAAATCTTAATATCAACGTATCATTTTTTAAGTTTATATATATTATATCTTAGATGTCCATCTGTAAATATCCGATAGGAAATCCGACTTTGAATGCTTGCTACGTACAATATCAATTATCGATTGGAGTGTGAATTTAAAATTCTTTTAATCATTGTCTAAAATTTTCTGTAGCTTATTCAAACTTGTGTACCGCCAAGTGTACCACGTCTAAACTTCACTCCCCAAACAAGCGGTCGAAATATAATATCTCCTCATCATACTTCAGCTTACATTCCTATCTCACCGTTAACACAACCTCGAAATCATGGTTCTATGGATCCGATACTTTCCAGTCCAACATTTTCTAATAGAATGAAATCACGTAATTTAAACTTGTCTTTACTGTGCCCATTTGATCAATTTCCACGAGTACCTGCTCTTGTAATACATTGTGTGAATGAAGTTATGGCCCGCGGTATGAAAACTGTTGGACTCTATAGGGTGTCTGGTTCTGAAAAGCAAGTTCGAGGTTTGTTGAATTTCAAAATTTTACCTTTCATAAATAGTTTTACACCATACTTTATAGTAACATTCATTCTGATTTCTTATTAACAAATGAATATTTCTGATCATTATTAACTTATGCAGTAGCTATATGTCGAGTATATCATTCTGTCTTTTTGATATATTGTCTCTCCATTCAAATGAGTGTGTAGCCTGGATTATGATACAGAATTGGAATACGATTTATCATTCGTAATTATCGGTAGAGTTCACAAGTCGAAGATATATTAAAATATCAGCAGTTAACAGTAGTTAGTCCAGTCATATCTAATATGTAATTGTAGAATGCCATGTATAGTTGTTAATTTCATCAGTTTAAATGAAGTGAAGGGTTTAGTTACACGTCATTCTGTTCAAATCTGTAATTGGTTGTTGCATGGTTCACAGTAATCCTAGGCTTACGTATACAAACAGGTTTTTATTTTTAGTAATAAATAAAGCCACATACTTAATCTCAAGCTTTTGAATATTCTACCCGTCGTTATATCAGAATATGTTACCCGAACTTATTGCTCAATTATTATATATTTCTTTTTGCTTCATTACGTGTTAGACTTATATGAGAAGTTTCTACGCAGTCGAAATACACCAAGTTTGGCACTAATCGAAGACATACATGTAATCTGTGGATGTTTAAAATTGTTCTTAAGAAATCTAGATGAACCTTTAGTAACTTATCTCCAACGTCCCAATTTAGTTGGAGCTAGTGAACAATATTCAGTCAATCCAACAAAAGCACGTGATTGTGTTTTAAGTGTCTTGAAAAAATTACCAACACCCAATCGACACACTTTATCATTCATTATGCTTCATTTAAAGGTAAAATTCACGATTCTTTATATTACATTTGTTCCTATCATTTTCCTTAAGCAATTTTCCTAACCATTTTTACATTCATCTTTGTAGACCGTTTCTAAATCACCACCATGCCAAATGGGCGAGGAGAATCTAGCGAAAGTTTTTGGTCCGACGTTAGTTGGTTATTCTTGTCCAGAGCCTCAAGTTATGCAGGCCATCTCAGAGACGAAACGACAACAAGATGTAGGTATTATTTTACAATCAATGATTATCCTACTTAGTCTATCCTTGGTATAATGATTGTGTTACATGTAACCACTAATTATAAGTCTTTTCATTTCACCAAGACATTCATCTCGAGCACTGTTTAGAAATGTGAGGGTGGCTATCACTTCCCGGTTGCCCACACTGTGGAGCAGTTCTTCTTGAAATTTATGAGAAGTAAACTGAGTTAGGAATAGTTTTGATGACCTAAGAGTGTGACCATCATGCCCAAGAGGCAACGGATGAAAACCAGTTACACACAACCTTTTTACATGTGGTTTTAGTTGTTAGCTCCGTGCTCATAAAGGCCTTTTCTCTAGAGACTAAAATTCATAGTGTAAGATGTAGCGTACATTTTTAGAGCAGATTTTCCCTAACCCTCATATTGTGAGAAGGAAACTTCACTGTATTGCTGGTTGTCTGAGGGGAAACATCGTACTACTGTCTCGCCCCTATTCAATAGGCGCTACAACTTCTCTCTTGCACATTCAGTTACCTACTTTTCATCTTACGGCTCTCTACCCGACATGCTTAATTTGGTGGGACCTGAGGGAAGGATTGTTCTAACCATTAAAGTACGGTTGGTTCAGCACTATAGGCGTGCTCAACTACGTCAAGGTAGCAACTGCAGTCTGGCCTTTTAATATTTCAAAATTTATTGTCGTTGAAAAAGGTGTTATTTTACATTAAACTTAAGCATATCATATATGCTCAAAACTTTAACTGAAATGTTGTAGTGTAACTATTTTGCTCCGTCTAAGTCTTAGAACACAACTGGGTTGATTAATAGGAGATCTTGTCAGTTCAGATTAATTTCCATCTTTATAGTGTCATTAATTAGCTACTTTGGATTATCCAGTTATTTCGAAGATTTTGCTTACATTCAGTACTACGATATTTATATAATTAATACATTACGATATGTTAGTAGGAACATATGAAGTATTACATTCTGCCTATTATTCCTAAGCAAAGTAGAACTTGTTATATATGTGCATCAGGCTAATTTATCATACAATATCAGCACAGCAAAAGGAGTACCAAAGTAGTCGTAGAATGAACGGTAGTAAAAAAAGTCAAACAAGAAAGATCATTCACGGGAAAATAAATTCGCAGCATATGCCGTATAAGATGGTTGTAAAACTCAAGATCTCAAGGAAATCGAAGAGTGAATGCATTTTCTACGCTACAGTTGATTTGCAGCCGTGTTAATCAACACCAGCTATTGGTCACAATAATTGCACAGAATTCAATTAAATAGTATAAACCTACTAATAATTTATTATTTTATTATTTAAGTATCTGTGAGTGATGAAATACAATTGCAATAAAAGGTTAATAGTGATTTCTGTGCTTATCGTAATAAAAATTTTGATTGCACTCTGACCTGTTGGTCCGAAATTTTAATGTTTGTTATGCCTAAACTTCATATCTGCATGTGATAATAGGCAGTGGTAGCTAGGATCTTAAATATAACGTTACTCAAACTATAGTTATCACAGAAAAATCTGTCACTCTAAACGGAATGTTCAGTGTATTGGAGAGTAGTAAGTTTAAACAGTATGCAACTTTTGAAGAGGTGTTGGTAATTAGCTATCACAACGCATATATTACAGGTTTTGCTTTTGCAGTCCTATAGCTTGTGTTTATAAAAATAATTTAACAGGCTTATTATCATATAACTGTTTTTACTTTGTGGTGTATCACTTTTTTGTTCAGGTTGTACGACTACTTTTCAGCATTCCTGACGATGTCTACTCATCATTTCTCTCAGATTGGGATGATACTGCATTTGATAACAATACTAGTGAAACACGTCCAGCTTATTTTACAACATTGACTACTGACATGAATTCATCGGAATTAACACCTAGTTCACGTAATAATAACAATAGGCTTTGTGACTTGACAGGATCTACTCGAAAAGGATTTTTACCCAATTTTTTAACATCATTCCGAGATATGGCTAGTTAAAGCGTAATATTGATATACATTTTAGGTGATTATTTACTACTATTTTCATTGTTTCCTTGCTTCCAATAAAAGAAATACGCTCATTATTTATTTTTTTTCAATCGAAATTTAGCCAACTTGTAGATCATGTAGGCATTCTCAACAATCCAAAAGCAATGCAACTTTTGTCAGATTACTCGGTTTATTTTCTCATCTTAAGCTAAATTTAATAGCCTTGTATTTAATGGTTTTGATTGTGATGACATTCAAAGAGGAATACTAACCTCATTGCTTAGAAAAGTGAAACTTTTCTATCTCTCTCTCTTTCCGTATATATATATATATACCTCACAAACTTAGTATCTTTTTCTTAGCTCTATACTGAATTAGAAACTGTATGGACTTACTTACTAAGAACTCGATATAAAGAATCAATTAGAAGAAAAAAGCCAAGTACAAGTAGGGTTTTAACCTATCTATTAAATCTGAGATAGTCAGTAGTATTTTTTGTAATCAAGCTATTTTTTTTAACTCGAGTAAAATCTGTTAACATAAAATGACTGTATGGTAAGAAGAACTTTTCAATATGATCATATTAATGTGTGTTTAATATATTGAAATTATGTATGCCATCTGCAAATTGCAATTTTCGATAGGAACTATTTTAGTAAAGGCAATTGTAACAGAATTCATAAATTTGTTTTATTTCGCTATTTCCAATCAACTGCATACAACCTACAATTAATTGTAATCACTATAAGCAATATTGTTAAGTACATTTTGCACCAAGAGAATCTTTATTAACTTTGAAGTTGACTTGTGAATGCGAATTAATAAGAAGTGCTCAAAAGTTAGGTCAGCAACGCAGTTGTTTTTTTTATAGATCAGATATAAGAAATTTTCATACTGGACCCAGTATTGACGTTTCAGTCGTTTTCGAACTAATCAATAAACAGGTAAATTTCTATCTGTTACATCTTTGCGACGAAAAGATTTAGACCAAATTCCTGTGTTTGTTTGTCATGGTAACCTCACTTTTAAGATTTGATTGCTTGACACCTCTTAAGTGATAGTTCTTTTAATTCTCATCTGAGCTTTAAGTTGATCAATCTTAGAGGCGGTCAAAACAAAACATGGCATCTGCCCGTAAAGTCACTGACTGGTAGTTTAAGTTGTATCGGTAGGCGCAGACTATGTGGTTGGCATCCACGCGAATGCCGTAACCAGTGGTTGGAAATTTCGGGCGACGTGGCTCAGAATCGGTCACAGTGGCGCAGGTATATCCACTCTTTGTCCTCCCTTAAATCGTTACCTTAAATTCATTTCATAGCGTTCTTTCCATGGACCCATTCTTTCTCCCTGAACCATATTCCATATGTTCATTCTTCTTTGTTTTTGTTATTATTATCATTAAAGTAACTTCTACCAATGTGGTGTTAATCTTTTTTTGCTGTGAAGTATGGACCGTTGCATACATGTGCCAGATTCTGTGTTGATCATACGTACAATGTGTTTTCACTTATATTTACTTATATTACTCATTGTGACTTACGACATTTAATTTCCAAATTCTGTATCTATGTTTGTCTCAATTTTCCTTTCCAAAATTTTGATCTATAAATAAACAACTATGAATTTTAACACTTGCTCACTTATTGTTTTATTTAGTATCTTTCTAATATAAAACATGTGTAGCTATTCTATTTTCTTGGGAAATCTCTAAATGAAATGAATCATTATGTTGCAATTGTTATTCTTGCCTTGCTAACATTCATAAAGGGTGAAGAGCTGTACAAAATATTCCTAATTATAGATGGTTAGGTTCAATGTGCTCAAGTGACTTGACTAAACATTGTGTGATTAAGACTGGAGGCATCTAGACATAAAGAAATCCCTTTAAGTATGTATGTACATAGTTATGCAACCCAATTTAAAACTAATACCAATTAAATTTTTTTAGAAAAATAAACTTTCTCTTATGTTTTTAGGCTTTATAAGTATGGGTTAACTTGACACTGTTTGTTTTATTTTTATTATAATTACTCAACACTACTGGATTCGTATTGATTCGAATGTAGAGCCATAAGAGTTATTATTGTTGAGCTATGATCAAAAGGTAATTGAAGAGAAGTATCTCTTCGTTCAGTTTGCGCCTTGAATGACGTCATAAATACGTATAGTGTATGACCATGATGTAGCTATTGTTTATTGAATTGAAGTAATGACCGATAAGTATTTAACAGAATGGGCATATACCTTGTCGATTATAGTTACATTTCTGTTACAAATTCTATGGGTAACTGTCAAAAAGCATGAGCACTATTGATCCACATTTGCTTCCTGTTGATTGCACATGTCCAGTAACTGTAAGTGTAATAACTCGATGTAAAAACTAATTTCTTGTAGGCAAGTTAGAAAAGGTATTTTAACTTCTAGCTGTGATTCGGACATTTTCCGCTAGGATGTTACAACAAAACTTTGGCTTACTAGTGTACAATCATTAGCTTCAGCTTTAACCTCACATTCTGTTCATGTGAGAAGTCTACAATTCATAGGTGCAAATGCAAACTAAAAATCGAGCTGGCGATATATGTTAGGATATTATTTTGCAAAGGCTAGTTTTGTATTCTGAGGTTCTGGGTGTCATCTTCAGCGCATACTTATGTTAGTCACCAGTCGGTCATTTCTTTCATTTATTTAATGGGGATGAGTGCTGCATATTAGTGTGATTTCCAATAGATCCCAATTACAGCCGTAACTCCCAACCGGTACTCCTGCTGACGTCGTGTCGACATACAGCTGCGGACAACCCTTGGAATGACGTATACACCAGTATACGGAACTTGCTTGCTGATGCACAGAAAGTGACAATACTAATTGACACTTAATGATCATTATGAACTCCGCCTGTAGCCCGCACAGGGTTGCTGCCGGTCCCAAGCCCGGATAAAGGAGGAGGGTTGGGCATGGGGTTAGCAACCCCATCCCGTAAAACAACTATCATGCTAAAAAACAGTTCACGAGTAAAAACCCATATAATAATTCTAACTCTGCCCTGGGAATTGAAAGGATCAATATGACGCTTCATGGTGAAAGCCGAGTTCCCTCGGAAGCCATGAGGCCGATGCCTCCCCTTCTGACAACCGGAGCAACAATTAATGTACTCGACCGACCTCAAACAGCTGTCCCCTGGATACTGCGGTCACACTCTCAGGTCATCACGACCTCCTCTAATCCTCTTTCTCTTTCAGGTTTCTCAAGAATGACCCTTCCACGGTGTGGGCAACCGGGAAGTGATAACCGCCCTCATACCTCTAACAGCACAAGATCATTATGAACGTTTCGGATAACCTTGTCGCGGGTTAATAATGAGCCGGGGAAATTAACAACTCAAATAATGATGGACTTTGTTATGAATTTCCTATATTTAATTCGCATTCTACCTAATTTGCTGTTGTGTCTGCTTTACCAATTAACATGAAAGAGGATCAATTAAAACCCAATGTTGTCTCTAACTGATATGACGCAACGAAAAATCTGGTTGGTTGTAGCGAACGCCAATGAGGTGTGCCTAGTTGATAATGCGCGATTGCCCTATGCCCACTCACCCCCAGGCCGATCATAGAAGAACCAGAATCGGGAACTGGAAAACAACGTATTGTATTTCAATCATGCCATTATATATACACTAAATCAGACCACACAGTAAACTAATCAAGAATCTAACATTGATAGGGAACAAAGGAAAGAGTGGCAGTGAATGGGGACAACTTGTACACAACTAAGCAACTGTAGTTCATAGTAATAAATAATATACTAAAAGTAAATATACTAAACTGGAGAATCGGGTAAGGGGGAAGTAACAGTCATAGAAATGAAATGATTACATTGTCCACAGTCATAATAATTGAAATGATATTCTAAAGCACAGCTCTCGATGACAATCAATATTCATTAGGTGCCCAGGATATCACCTAACTGATGTGGAGATCCGGCTATTCGGCATGTTGCTAGATTCACTGATTTGAATTCATACATTCTTGAATCAACAAATTCGAACAGTTTGGTAGCATCTTAAACGGCCGAAGCCCTGATGCAGCGCTGCTTCACGTGATATAGAATTTGATCATGAGTAAATAAGGTTCTGTATAGTCGGTATCT
Organism: Schistosoma mekongi; assembly: GCA_034768735.1. Lineage (NCBI taxonomy): Eukaryota > Metazoa > Platyhelminthes > Trematoda > Strigeidida > Schistosomatidae > Schistosoma > Schistosoma mekongi. The sequence continues at coordinate 6,606,009 of CM068305.1, forward strand.
TATCAAGTAATTGAAGTACAATTAGGATTCAGATATACGACTTAATGCTTTCGAGTAGCTCGACAATATGCTAGATATCCAAAGTCGCAAGTAATGGAAATACTGAACTATTTGACTCACAAAGTAGTCAGTAGTATAGACTGGAAAACAGTAAGTGAATCTACGCCTATGACATTTGTATTTGTCAGTCCTGATTAATCTCAATGAGTGAATATCAATACAAATGTGATGAAGATTTGCAAACACTTTGGTCATAACAGTATCAAGTACACATCGGATTAAAATAGACAGTATTCTGTCCTGTTAAATTTCAAGCTGTGATATTGGATTTGTGTAGTCTTTAAACCTATTGTAGGGGAATATATGCAGCAAACCGTTAAGTTTGTGTAAATGTTGAATCACTTGTTCTACAACTGTTTATTATGTACTCTTTTTTACCATATTTTCTGAGTTTTTCTTTACTGTTGGACTAATTCCTTTACTCCTTACGTTGATCTCTGCTTTCAATACTGAAATAAACTGTAGCAATGCACCGCTCTTGCTGGTTGACGAGCCAAACTATCACTAGGCTCATTGAGACTAATGTACATGACTATACAACTACTCATATCAACGAGAATGGTAGAAAGTTGGATTCTGTTCGATAACGTTTCAAGTCACATTATCCAGAAAGTCAGGACATATCAATATATACCAACCCCATAATGAAAGCTTAGAATGAGTGCTATGGTCAGTCAGTCTCACGCATAACGTGATACCTAGGATATGTGCATCGGTTTCACTTGGCATATGATATCAGAACAACAAAAGAATTACTCTAGTAGCGATATCAGTGGCTTTAAAAGCGATTGAATTTAAAGAAAATATGGTTCCCGAAGAAGAAAATCATGTAAGGGAAGGCATAAACAAGCTTTACAACTCATAATCTACAGGTAGACAAAGAGTGGATATGCCAGCGCCGTTGCGACGGATTCTCAGCTGTTATCCAACGTCTCTAACCATTTGTTATGACAACTGTGCAAACCCCAACTAGGTAGTCCGCATCCGCCAACACAAACTTGTGTAAAGATTCCGTTAGACAGGGTTGATTAGACTTCCAAGACAAGCAAGTTGGTTGGTGCGCTCAACTACTTTACTTCCTATCAGGAGTCGGTACAGACTACTCCAGAAATAATATCCTACATCTAATGGTAAGTCTATAATGAAATCAAGCCTTGATAGAAATTACTTGAAATTACAAGTTTCGATGACCGGTTTGTCATAAATCCTAACTAAAGCAATTATATTCAAGTAGTGTCTTTACAAAGAGTATGTATTTCATTAAAATGCATTATATTGCTAGAAACTATCATATAATCAGCTGTCATAATCAATGAAAACGGTTAACATTCTAATCAAATAACAAGACTGACAAACATTTTTACACTCGGATACCATATATTCATATCTTTAAAATATTGAGAAAATAAACGGAACTCTACACAATACAACATACTATTTTTTTTAAAAAAATTTCCTAGAGAAAATAAACCTAATTAATTTTTTTATCTTTCAGATAGAAATCAACTTGTTTACAAAGACGATAAGTACCTTTTTATGCATAGAATGAATAGATGATGCTTACCTTTATAGGAATTTTCATCCAAAAAAAGAACGAAAATATTTACAAAACTTGGGCGCTGAGTGTATGTAAAACATACGGATAAAATATATTTGTAAATAATCTCAATGGATGAAATTAAAGAAAAATTCCAACAGTTCTCTCGGTAAGCAAAAAAGCTTGAACCAACTTGTCGAGGAACACGTTGGAATTTTCTTTAATTTCATTCGCTGAGATTATTTACAAATATATTCTATTCAAATGTTTACTTTTATTTACAAAAAGATGAATAACTTACATAAGAAGTAATACGGCATAAAGGAAAAAGTAAATAGTTAACATTTACGAGTAAATAAACTACTATCAAGTTTTGTTGGTATAATGATTGGATGAAGTAATTCAACAAAATCGCTTATTTCCTCCTGTAAATGATCATCAGCAGGACTGCCAACTATACTGATTTCTACCATCCAACTTCGTGAACATACACGTCTCCATTCTTTAGGCGCTAATCCCTTTAAAAGTTAATAGATAAACACATATATACATATAAAAGAACGTGATTGTTATTATATATTATAGTATTAAATGAAAGTGTAAATTTTTACCTTAGTTTAGAACAATAACAATAAATTTCCTTATAAGTGTTAATGGAAAGGAATTTTGATGAGTCTATGACGTGAATAGGTCATTTTCTATTGGATAACAGAATAAAATCAAAGTGTGCTGATTGGCCCGTTCTCAATAAATTAGTGATAGAAGGTGGACTGAAAATATGCTAGAAGAATCTTGTAGAAATTATATGCAGTCCTTTACGTTTTCACTACAGTATCACTGTTAGAATATAAAAATTGTTTCCTTCCAACTCCTGTTCTAAATCTTGATGATAACTTTTGTTACTCGACGTGTTTTTAAGCTCCTCGAATGTAATGCATCGAAAATGTCTGAATCCTAGTTATAGTTAAATCACTTGACAGCATGTAAGAGAATCAAAGTCAGGATGAATAGAGTGAAGCTTTAATCTGAGGTAGACTAAATAACAATAAAATAAAACTAATAGATGTTGAAAGTTAACCCACCTGTCCATCAAAACCAAATCCCATGGCGTTCGAAGTTGCAATACTTTGAAAACTAGTTATTTCATTTACTGTATATACTAAAACTTTAACACGTCCACGAATGAATTCTTGACCTTCAGCAACATAAGTAGATTCATATTCAAATCCTAAATCATAAAGAAAGCTAATAATCGGTCCAGTAACAGGCATTTCAAGACAACTACGTCGTAGAATCTGTAAAGACAAATAAATAGATACAAAAGTTATATGCGATAAGAGTACATAACACGGAATTGTATTACAAAATATGTAAACATTAAAGTACAATAATTAATGTCAGCATAGAAACAATCAATGTAAACCAAATGATAGAAGCCAATAATTTTTTAACATGTTGGGCACCCAAAGAAGATTGGTTATATTCTAGAAGTATTTTTCGGTAGACTATTTCATTTATATGGGCTATGTGTAAAGTGAACATTTTACTTCATCTACTATCACGTTCCCTTTGTCCTATCATCCCGTTTAACACAACCGTCAGTGTATTGTTCTCCATTATGAACTATGGTTAATCAATTGTGTATACGTTACTCTAGGTCACTGTCACTCTTATTTTGTATTAATGTTAATTTTCTAATCGGTCAACTGGATGATCAGGTTTAAAATATAATTGGATTGTGTCTGGTTATTTCATTAATCTTGTGCTCTTCCTCATTTAAAACATGGGGCTGAGTAGGCATAAGGCAGATGCAATGGTATCGATTAGACACTCTTGCTAGCACTGCTCACTGTATTAGAGTGTACAAAGTTAAATTAAGTAATTAATCGAACAATCATGTCACAACAGTTTTATTGCAACCCAACGGTTCACTTCTTTTGTCACAGGAAGTGATCTTTTTCTTGTCTCAGTGGAGTTTCTGTAAGAATAAACAAATTGACGTCATAAAATGTAGGGTACATTAATCTTCTCTTTAAAATACTTCTGATTTGTGATAATACAATTGTCTTATCTGTTCCTGTAGTTAAAAATACTAATAAAAGTCCATAAAAATCAGACTATTTTGTTGATGAATAGCACTACATTTTAATTGGAATCGTGTGTACTTCCAAAATTCAATTCATCAGTAATCATTCATACAGTGAATTGGCAATCAAAAAGTAAAACTCGTTGCATACATTAGATGCCTTTATCAATACAGTCAGTTGGCAATCAACCTGATCTTGGATTATTGTTGTGATCTATACAGTCCTACTACAATGCTTGATCTGCTTGAAAATATCTTATTTCAACAATATATATAATCCCTACAAAATTATCCGACGAAATTTCATAATTTTTTTCAGTTTTTCTAAGAGTTTAAAAATTCTGGCGAAGCTCAGTTTGGGCACTTACAGGACAAAACATGTACAACCTATTCAACAGTCGAAAACTGAATATAAGTTATTCTCAGTGAAAAGCTTACTATTCAGTTGGTGTAATCCAACGTGCCTTCAATACTCAACTAATTTTCCGCATACATATTTGTGCACTCGGCCTCGAGTCATGTGTTGGCTGCAGGTTTTCGACCTTGAGCTTACACGTATATCACTAGCTATATAGTGACACAAGCAAAAAAATGTGCTGTAAAGCAGGGTACCAAAAATGCTATGGTAGAATAACACCTCCAAGAAAGAAATCAAAGTATATATTGCTTCGACCAAATACCCATTGTGCCGCCTCATTAATGAATAACCTACAAAATTAACTAAGTTTAAAAATGTTAAGGCAACAAAATTCGAAATATTCTTACTATTTTATCAGTTTCTACAGCTCCCAGATATCGTAGAACAGAGAATTCACGACCAGGTTTATTTACTTTACTTAGAAGACTTCGACGTACACGAACACTGACAGCTGTACTGCCTGGTGCCGTTGCAGCCAGAATGCCAACTGCGGCAGATGTATTCCCAGATGATCTGTTACCACCACCACCACCTATGAGATTACTGGCATCTGTTCGGTTATCGTTTCCTATTTCAAATATAGTTTCTTGGTCACAGAAATCAGTCCATTCTCGGCATAATCCATGCAACCGATTTAACAATAATTCATGTTGAATAGGAGAAGAGACCACCGACTATTGAATATTTAAGTAAAATAATAAAGTATGCTAATTTATTTGAAACCTGTACAATTTTGGGAAATGTAACTTATTACATGAATAAATAGTGTAAGTCTAAGAGAATATACAAATATGACTCATTTAAAAAAACATACCGCTAAATTAAAATCATAAAGTACTAAATGCTTCTTTACAAATGTAATCCGTTCCTCATGCGCAGTATATCATTCTGTAATATCCTCGTCTTTTCATTATAAAATGATAAACTACGATTAAGATATCTGAAGTGGTTGATTTATGTTTCGACTAAGCGACGAATAAGTATGTCCTTAATTTACCAATCATAGTTCTAACTCTCACTGAAAGATTACAAGTTTCTCCCTAAGTTACCTTTCAGCTAGAATTCTCTGTCTTTTGAAGATATTCTCTTGAATTACGTTCATTTAATGTTTGTAAAAATTGCTGGGAATATGCTGCGCATAGATTATAGATCTTTGTTTAACGTTTGATGGACTAATGTATCAACCAGATGTCTTTCATATAAATATGTTCAACATTTCTGACAAAAATAATGATCTTAATAACATCTTGGATAAGTTCAATAACTGTAATCAACCAACCAAAGTGATGTTGAAATCAAAGAATAATTCAAAAACTCATTTCATTGATGTCCTATGTGAGAGAAGATCAGATGGTTCACACTAGGAAGACTCACATATACAAAGCAAATAGTTAAGATAAATGAATTTTAAAAGCTGGGTCTAAATGAGAAGAGAAACTCAGTTTATTATCAAACTTCTTAGACAAGACGAATATACACTGACGATATAGTAGATGACGAATCACTTCAACTTCAACGAATACTGATCAGGTTTGCCTATCTGTCTAAGTTTATCAATACAAACGTGAAATCAAAATTACAACCAGGAGTTCCCACAGATGGAAGGAAAACTTTATTTATGAACCTTTAATTTAAAGGTGATATAACAACCAGCCACTTATTCTTGGTTGTGTAAAGAATAAACGTCCACTTTGGACCACATTTAAATGTATCTATGAGTTTTTCGTGTGAAGCAGGATACATCGACTCCATACTAAGGTTTCGCGAATTAAGAAGATACCTCGATATCCTCTAACGAACGTATGTCCAGTGATACAACAACGGGTGAGCTAAGCTATTTCACAGCGCTCCAGCTCAGCTAACTAGAGGAGGAAGTTCAACGTCAACAAGAGGCGTATAATTCAACAGATAGTCTGGCAGACGAACTATAAACAAATATTTGTGCAGAATAAGATGAATTCATTTTATTTCGTTGGTTTCTCATCAGTTGCATACAACCTAGGATAATATTTTACAAGATTAATATATGAAACAAAGTTTAACGTATTCATGAGAGTGTTTGAATTTGGTTGAAATCAAAGTTATATAAACATGTTAGACATATGAACATAACTAAAATGTTGAAGAAATTGCTTTAAATATATATCGAATACAAAAGAAGGTATCAGAAGGCAAAATAGAGATCAGAGTTCAAATGCTTACATAATAAGAGGTGGTTGGAAATATTTGGGAATAATATGAAATAAGCTCAGTTGTTAAACTTAAAATGACCTAATCAAATACACAAGTTGAACTAAACCATCTAAAAAAAAAGTGGTGATGTAACGAAAAATGTGATCCAAAAAATAAGTAGGCAATGAAAATAACGGCACATAAGTCAGGTTACCAGGGTAAAGAATGGCTTATAACAGTATCTTTTTGGACACATAAATTTGGTTTCATTCGTTTAATGGCAATCGCCTCAGCATATTTTAGGAGATTTGAATTTTTTTGTCTATTGAATACTATGAATGATTTATTGATATCAATCTGGTGTCCTGTGTTAATCAAATATTTAGCGATTGCACTGTTAAATGTTTTCATTCCTGTGAATCGTAGATTTTTGGGAACATGTTCATGAAAACGTAGGTAGACCCTTCTTTCTGTTCGGCCAATGTAACTGCTACTGCAGGTACACGTAAATTTATACAGGCAGTTGGCGGTTACATGAGAAGGATACCTGTCAACTTTTGATTGCTTCAGTGAACATGTTGTTATGTACGATATAACCAGTTTTGCAGCATAATAAGTTCTCTTTAAAGCTGAGCTAAGTCTTCTGATTTTTTCAGCAATATCATCACCTTTAAAATTGAGTTGAATAAAACAGGCTTCTTATGGACTGTGATTTCATTTGGTTTATCAGGTTTTTGTTCACTGTATTTGTCAATGAATTTTTCTAGGTAGCCATTCATTTTTAGATAATGTTTGTTGTTAGCAAGCTCTGAATCTATCGTATCTGAAGTACATATCTTTTTGGCTCTAAGAACCAATGTTTTCACTAATGCTATTTTGTAATAGATTGGACAGAAGCTATTGAAATTCAAGAACAATTCATTCCACGTCGTTTTTCTGTAGATTGACCGTCGCACTGAACCATTTTTTCGACGTTGTATGGCAATATCCAAGAAATGAAACTTATCTTTTTCCACCTCCATAGTAAATTGAATATGTTTATGTGCTTGATTAAAAACTTTTAATAAGTAATTAGCATGTTGTTAATTACTGCATACTATAAAGGTATCATCCACGTACCTTGAATAATGTGTCATCTCCCCGATCACCTTTAGTTTTGTGCTTTCAAGATTGGCCATGAAAATATCTGCTACGATAGGACCTAATGGACTACCTATTGCAACACCATCGATTTGACGATATATGTTGTTATCGAACCGGAACTGGATGTCCTTTGTGCACAGAAGTAATAGTCGTTTAAATTCGGACCTACTTCCTCTACCAGGCTTTCAGTTTACTACGGCCGTAATATTCACTTTCCCTTATTTGAATTAACAATACTTTAGTAACTTTAATTAGGTGTTTCACAACCTCACGTCTTTCATCTTGTTCTTTATCGCCTTCTTCATATCCATCAACTAGGCAATTATTTTCATATTAATGTCACCCTTAAACCTACAAAATGTTAAATAACCCCTTAAAGTACACTTTTTAAATATTTTATGAAGCAATTCACTTTTCATTTAGTAATAGACTATGATTATTGAATTATTATCAGTAAGAGTGTAAATCTACGGCGGCCTGTTTGAAATATTAGGCTATCAATTTCCGAAAATCTCAACAAGTTACTTTTTAGTTTTCTCTTTGTTTTAATTACTCAATGATGCCCAAAAATTGTATTGTGTATTCACGCGACTAGATACAAAGTCTACAACCTATCATGAGTAGCACAGTGAGATCTAAGCCAAGACATCACGGTGGCCGGCAACAAGCGTTACAAAAGATCAATGTCCATCAGATCTCTATTCATAAAATTCTTCGTCTTAAATTCAGATCACTTATTGGAAATGTGGACTACTTACAATTTCTCTTCAGTCTAAACATATGCCGTAACTGTGGTTTAATCACAGTCCTAGAATCTTGGCTACACGATCACCTGTATGATGACAATTTGTTATCACTGAAATGTTTCTATATTTTCGGTCGAAATTGTTCTATCACCAGGAAAAGGTATGGTGGTGGTGTTACTTTTGTAAACACGAACTGGTATATGTACACAGAAAACGAATAGCTTCTTGAGACAGAGAATGCTGAAAATTCATATTGTACTAAACATACCATTGAATAAAGCCATTATTATTATTATTATTATTATTATTATTATTATTATTATTATTATTATTATTATTATTATTATTATTATTATTATTATTATTATTATACTGTAAATGATTCAGTCAAAAAGAAACTTTTCACAATTGAAATGTCTTTTTCTCTTCCTTAATTACTAAATAAATAACTGGGATTGCAAGCTTTATTACTGAGAAACTATATTTAGTAAAGGAGCTGTAAAAACTACTGAATCAATAATATTCGGGAAAGCGTGAATAAAAAACTAAACATTGAGGGAATTACTTAGAATCTTGTGGTGACAAGTGCATTATTTTAGATCAAATTATCAACACCGTAAATCGATAATAAAGCATGTCGGATAATATATTTACAACATAAATATTATACTAAAAAAAAACCACGAACTGACAGGAACAAGCACTAACTTGTAAAAAATATTCTTGCATTGTTGCCCCATTAGCTGATGGTGTTGTACCAGTGAAATTGAAAGCTGCAGTTAAAGCAATTGGATTACGTCGGTCAATTGGTTCTCCTGAGGATGGTTGTGCTAAACCTTCAACGGGACCTATTACTTCAGCAATACTTCCACTTTCTCCAGGTAAAACTGATATTGTATCTTCTGGTAAAATTCGAGTATTCATTGATTTATGTAGTTACCTATATTATTTTTAATGCAAAGAAACTAATGAAACTTGTGAGCTGACAAAGAACATTCAGTGTTCTCATTGTAAAAGGTAGTAACTTTCACAATTAACGTTTAATGATACAATGCTAATTAATCCAGAAATAACCAATACGATTTAACTACCTGAATTTCTATCATCACAGTGTTATCGAGTTATCTTTTATTTGTTGAGCCATTTAGCTTCCATTCACTAAATGGGATGTAGGAGTTTTACTCCGCCTACATCACTTTGATCAGCCCAGTAGTATAACCAACTCTCACACACACGTAAAGTATTGGTTTATATAAGTGAGGTCTTTCTAGGCAAATTACGATAAAATTTGCCAACGTATGACCTAAGCTATAAAATAACCACTACATTATAAAGACTACAGTCGAATGACCTGAACGCCTAACTGAAGTATGAATCGAATTAAATAACAAAAATATATACATGTGAAATTTCACATCATTAACTATAAACCAAGGAAAACGGGGACAAGTGTTTAGTCCTATTAGGAAGTAATAAGTTCTTGTTTTAGTCAACATTGACAGGAATAGCAGAAATAAAGTCCCATTACCCTTCCACAGCTAAGTACTAGATCATCCAGCATGATTATCAAACATTCATAGTTAAATAATAAGATTAATTGAACAATAACTGATGATAACTAGCAAACAAAAGATAAACAACAAAAGGTGCACATTATATGTTTGTTTATTTATTACTAAAATAAATTATAAAGTAGTAGTTCAAATGAAAAACCACCAGAAAACATAGATACTTCATTTTACATATTTATGTTTTACACAGCCCAGAAACTGTTATGATATAGTAACAAATATATTAATTTTTTTCTGTTGGTTTTGGTGCAGACGTCCGGCTAACTTTCATTAAATGATGATAATTTGGTAGAATTTTTGTCAAAAAATCTAACTGTAAAGTTTGTGCAGCTGGACGTTCTGTTGCGATCCGACGATGACACTGAATAAAAATTTAAAGAAAATCGAATTAGGTTGTAAAGTATTTTTTTTCTTATCGAAGCTTAATTATTATTGATATAAGCTTAGTTCAGTAATAACAAAACAAACAGGATATATGCAGTCCCTAATAACGTTCATGCATAATAATATGTAATAATTTCAGTTTACTAAACTCTTTATGAAGCAAATTGATCTTATAGACATGTAAGGTATAATAATAATTAAGGTTAATGATCAGTTATAATTAACATAAAATCTGATACAAATGTGAGAAATTTCAAGTTAGAACAGCATGTAAGTAGAATCAGAAAAAAAAACAAGTCCCAATGATGTAGAAGTAATAACAATAGTAATAACTAAACAGTGAGAATATAGTTGGATAAGACGGATTGGAGTTGCACCACTGTGATCGATTCCGAGTCACTCGTTAATGCACAGACCTCGGCCAGGTAGTCTGCTCTAACTAGCATGGCCCAGACTAGTAGTCAGTGACTCCATAGACTGGTTCCAAGTCTCGGTTTGATTACTTCCTTCTAACCTATTTCCAGTTCACCCCGCATTATGTCGAGGTAGGTGGTGGCTAGGCACATATAATACATATCCCAGCCACCTAAGTACACAAAGTTTCACAGACTCAACAACCGATTAGAATTATTGTCTAGTACCACATTCCTAATCTCAGTATTTCCCACTCGAAACGCAAGTGATGGTTTGAGAGTACTTACGTTTGCAACTCACGTTTCATACGCATAGAGTAATGTTGAGAAAGCTACTTCAAAATAAACTAGCCGAATTGTTGATAGACGACATTTAACATATATCAAAAGCGGTTCCCTTTAGTAAAAATCAAAAGATGTTTTAGAAAATGTACCGTAATTGCGTCGGACATAATCTATTAGGGCTGATGGAACGTCGATGATAAGCCTAACACACATGACTCAGAATCGGTCACAGCGGCGCAAGTGTATTCACTCCTCACCTTTATTCAGATCTTAAGTAGAACTATAATATTTAAAATTTAAAGCCCCAGTGGTTACATTTAAAGTCATTATACAATTTCGAGAAGTGGTTTTGACTTTAGGAGCTACGTTGTGATGCAACTTCGTAATCACGATTGAATTCATGTGTTCGATTTTGACTAATAGTTTCTGTATGTCACGATATCATCCGTTTATCTGAACTGAATTTGACAAAGTAGGTTTTCACCCCAACTAAATTCATATGCACAACTGAGGAATGTAAATGTATTTGGAAAATAGTGAATAATCGATTTTATAGTAAAGTTAAGAGAATGCATATTGGGTCGTTGAAGCGATCGATCTCAAACCTACGCGACATCATCTACATATGCTTTTGGAGGATGTTCTGTGAAATTTCTCAGTGATCGTTATCATCAAACACTGAACAGGATCTAGAATATCCAGGCCTAGTATAAGTTATCAACAAGGGTGACACAATCGACTTCAGGTTTCTGATTCTCAGTACTTTTTTAGAAGATTATAGAATTCAAACAAAGTACAAATGTATACAATACTTAAGTTTTCGACTGAGTAGGAAAAAGGGAACCTTACATAAGCATATGATTATTGCTCAAAATAAAATAAATAGACAGCTGAATTGATTGTTCATAGTTAGCGGGATATACTTTCCGACAGTCAATGACCTTACAAGAGACTGGATGAAACCCACCGTTACATGGCATGTTGCTAGGCTATTCACAAGTATTGCGTGAAAAGTGCCCAAATCCTGGTTCAAGTGAAGTCCCACTGCTTAAATTACTTGATAACATGTCATATAACCAAAGCCCTGAGTGATATGTTATCACATGTTTCGAAAACCGGACGGTTCACATGTTAACTTGAGGTTGATGAGTAATTACAATAATAGTAATAGCTTTATTCAACAGTATGTTGAGTATGGCATTCAGCATTCAGTATTTCAACGAGTTGCTCTTTTTCCATGTACACATATCAGCTGGTGTACACAAAAGTTACAACACCACCACTATACCTCTTCCTGATGATAGAACAATTTTGACCGAAAATCTGGAAACATTTCAGTGGTAACAAATTGTCATCATACAAGTGATCGTGTAGCCAAAATTCTAGGACTGTGATTAAACCACAGTTACGGTATATGTTTAGACTAAGGAGAAATTGTAAGTAGTTCACATTTCTAATAAGTGATCTGAATTTAAGACGAAGAATTTTATGAATAGAGATCTGATGGACATTGATCCTTTGTAAAGCGTGTTACTAGCCACCGTGATGTCTTGGCTTAGATCTCACTGTATTACTCATGATAGGTTGTAGACTTTATATCTGTGCGCGCGAATACAGAATGCGATTTTTGGACATGATCGAGGAATAAATGAGGATACTAGTATAAATATTCATACTCTATATAGATCGGTATGACTATTGCGTCTTTCTGCATACCTCAATCATTTCACCAGCACAAAGTTAGCCGAACCAAGATATGTACCCGATAATCTCTTTTATGAATACATATGTCATTATTAATATTTCGATATAACTACTTATGCCATGTGTGATAAAATAATAATACTTACTTCTTCACCATAAACAACAGTACACTCTGGTAATGTTTCACATGAATCCATTGAACACATTGCACCAATCACACAACCATGAGTAATTTTCACATTTGATCCAATATAACATTTTGCTTCAAAAACATTATTATCACCAATTTCTAAAGCATAGCAATGAGCTCCTACCTTAATAGAGAGGAAAAATTAGCCGATAGTGTAATATAATGCATATTGTGAATCAATAGCTGATTCTATACTAATCAGTTAAAATATTTCAGATAAATCTGTGAGAAAATTATATTGATCAGTAGGCAGTACTGATTAGACAGCATGCTTATATAACTAACTCTTAGTAAAATAATGACCTATGAAAATCAAGATAACACTTGTTTAACTAACTTCGAACACATTGTGATCACCAATTTTCATTGTAAATCCAGGAATTTTATTCACAATTTCTACTTGTTCCTCAATTAAATTAAACGATCCTATGTGTATTGGTCCAGCTTCAGCGATTATACGCGCTCTTGGATGAATAATAGTATTTGCACCGATGATTATCTCACCAGATAGTTCACATTCAGAACAGACAACAGCTCCAGGTGTTATATGAACTTGACTACGGAAAGACGTAAAAGCTGCAACTGGTTTCATTAGTCTATAATAATATAATCAGAGATGATAAAAGACTTAGAAAAGGAAAAATTATTCATAATAAATTAAATCCCTTTTTTAGAATTTAGTATCAAATTAACAAGGGATTAGAGAGAAATTTACAAAATCACAAAATAAAAAGTTGTATAGAGATTTGTAACAATAATTACGAAAAACTGACCAAATTCCTAAGTGGATTGAAGACAATCAATCTGGAGTAGAAGCAGTAATATAGTCATCAGTTAACTTAAGATGTAAGTAATACAAGTTGCTACATGCTAGTTGATAGATCAGTTACAAGTAGACCAGAATGATATTCATAATGGTTTAGTGTAAAGGTTAAGACTTTATGAATCAGATATGTTTAAATAATTGAACTTTAAACACTGATGTTATAGACCCAAACTCATTTCTACAATTCTCGTTTGAGTAAATAAAGCAATTAAACGCTGTTATGAGTATAGTAAATATGGTACATAATTGAGTAAACGACTTTTTCGACGTACTAAATGGAATGAACCTGAGTACTGGATACTTATTTTGACTATAAATGAGGAGAATAATGACAATATTTCAGTAGTTTCATTAACCTCACTCATTTGCAACTTAGAGAATCATGAATTTTAGATGTGTTAGTGGAATAGGAAATTTGAGTGATCCACTGAAAACTGTTGTTAAAATGTGGTAGTTATTCAGATATTCAGAAGTCATGCATTTACTATTACACCACAAAACTGTGAATAGTGGTGACTAATAAATTAAATCCCTTTTTTAGAATTTAGTATCAAATTAACAAGGGATTAGAGAGAAATTTACAAAATCACAAAATAAAAAGTTGTATAGAGATTTGTAACAATAATTACGAAAAACTGACCAAATTCCTAAGTGGATTGAAGACAATCAATCTGGAGTAGAAGCAGTAATATAGTCATCAGTTAACTTAAGATGTAAGTAATACAAGTTGCTACATGCTAGTTGATAGATCAGTTACAAGTAGACCAGAATGATATTCATAATGGTTTAGTGTAAAGGTTAAGACTTTATGAATCAGATATGTTTAAATAATTGAACTTTAAACACTGATGTTATAGACCCAAACTCATTTCTACAATTCTCGTTTGAGTAAATAAAGCAATTAAACGCTGTTATGAGTATAGTAAATATGGTACATAATTGAGTAAACGACTTTTTCGACGTACTAAATGGAATGAACCTGAGTACTGGATACTTATTTTGACTATAAATGAGGAGAATAATGACAATATTTCAGTAGTTTCATTAACCTCACTCATTTGCAACTTAGAGAATCATGAATTTTAGATGTGTTAGTGGAATAGGAAATTTGAGTGATCCACTGAAAACTGTTGTTAAAATGTGGTAGTTATTCAGATATTCAGAAGTCATGCATTTACTATTACACCACAAAACTGTGAATAGTGGTGACTAATAAATTAAATTGTTGATGGATGTGTACATACAATACACAAACAAATGAATTAAAGAGAACCATGTTTATTTAAACAGGTACACTGTAGAAGTAATATGAGGCTGAGCCTAAGCTAGTCTAAAGTTTCACTTTGGGCTGAGGTTGTCTGTATTATATTCAATGTTCACTAAATGAATCATAACCATGCACTTTTGATCGCTGTTCCATCCATTTACTGTATGTTCTGCATATGAAAGTGTAGTATCATTTTAAGCGCTTAGAAGTATCTGCAGCTGTCTAATATGAACATCTCTGCGTAACACTGCCCGACATGCTGGATACAAAATACAAATATAATGAAAAATTTTTAAGTAGATTCTTTAGTGAAAATCACAAACAGTATTCACCTACATAAACAGAATAGTGATCGAAAGTACTTGTTACAATACATTTAATGAACATTGAAAATGTTGTGAATACTTTCAATCATTATTTTACCTTCTGAGAAATCCATAATGAACAATCCAGACAAACAAACAACCCAAATTAAATCGAAATAATAAGTCAATTAACAACACAAAATTAAAAGTAAATAATATTGTATACATTTACTGGTATATTAGTAATATGTACAGATTAATACATTTGTACGAATTACTACATAGTAACAAGTGTGGAACCCAATAACACGCATACAAATCTAAAAATCTTTAATCTAGTTATATGTAAAGTATGTGTTAAATAGAGAATAAAGTATGAACGAAAATGCATTTAGTATGTAGAAAATTATGAATATAAACAGAGGCAATAAGTATGATCAAAACCAGAAAGCAATAATAATAATAATAATAATAATAATAATAATAATAATAATAATAATAATATAAAATCTTGATACTGTTTTGTAAAAATATGAATTGGCGCAAAACTGAAGCTTGGAATTTCTATTGAAAAATGAACACTGTAAAAAGTACAAATGCCAAGTTTTACTTCATACTACATATTAGTGTAAACAGTCCTACATTACAATTAGTTGACAAAAGTCGGAAATCAAATTGCAAGACATAACAAAAAGTTCCTATCATTGTTTTCCCATTACGGAAATGGGAAAAGCCTACTTATATGTGATTCTGTCAACTAACAAGTAGTATAAAGCAACTCTCGAAATTTGATTTAACAATCGTATAGTCAGCAAGAAAAAAAGTGCAAAAATAAAAAAAATGAGTATAAATGCAATTTTATGTTGTAAAATAAGGAATAGAAAAACTGCTTGGTATGTTAGTACATCCACATGGATTTCGTTTGAGGTTGCATAACAATAAATTGAGTTACTCTTTCAAATGAATCGCCAACAAACCTAAAAAATTAAAACTTTCAAATCAAGTATATTGACAAAAGCTTCATAAAATAACTATGGGATATGAATTGAGATCATACATTTCCACTAGGCCTAAGGAGCATTCTAGCTTAGTACTGAATGGTTTCAAGATTGTATTTTCAATATCACTAGTACTACGCTGAAGTTAGCGACATTGAATGAGAAGACTAGTAGGTTTAAAAAATATGTCTACAAAAATAAAACAGGGGGACTCCTGTCGCACAAAATTAAAATTGCCCCAGGGCAGTATTCCTGGTAGTTTCTAACAGTGGTTGATTTATTCATGTACGAGTATAGATTTGTTATTAAAAAACCAAAATCCAAATAAGTTAATTCAAGAGCTAAGGATAAAACAAAATTCAGAAAACATTCTCAGACATACCTATTCATTGCAATCAAACTTCTCTATAAATTCATCTGCTGAATCATCTTTAGAGCTCGGAATTTCTGTATTCGATGCTTCACTTGAAGTTTCTTCATATTTTACAGTTTTACGTTTTCTTCTTGATGGATTACGACGTTTGGTAGTGGGCAACTTTACAACTTCAGGTATTTTGGGAAATGAATACGCTTTATCGGTCGTACCTAGACGCATCCATCCTTTTTCAGTTTCAACATTTTTAACTGGGATATCCAAAGAAATCGATGATTCAAGAACCTTTTCTTCATCCATGCGAGATGTAATAATTCTTTTAATAGTTGTTTCTTTGCATTTTGCCTTACTGGCCTTTTCATATTTTTCAACACTAGACTGTTTATTATACAAAGGAGCCAAAGCAAATTGCGCTTTAACTCGATGCCATATAAAAAGTCCACGAACTAATCGTTTCCAGTTGTTTAGTACACGTTCTGTTCTTTCTAAACGCTCTAACTTTGCGGTGTTTATTTGCTCTGTACGCCAAGCATCGACCAGAATTGGCACAGACTCTTTACAAACAACATAACCTTTTGTACTTGGATGAGCCCAACCAGCACCATGAAATGTCCAGCCAACAACAGCTTCCGCACAATCTATTCCAAGTCTTCTAGCAATATACTGAATACCTGATTCAAAAATATGTACACAGTACACTTTTCAGTAACAAAAATAAATCCCAGTTAAAGTAGGCAACAGTAAAGTAAACAATAAAAGGAATTCTTTGTTGTAATTGGGATTCTTAGTTAGTAGCTATATCTCTTGCATAATTTATAACACAAGCATTTAACTGATAACATATAAGGCTGTAAATTTCACTATTACTGAGGTCTATTTTGGGCAATGACGACGTCAGTCTCGCTGTGAAAGACAAAATGTACATTGTGCTGGTTTGAGAAGTCCAATTCCATATTTGTGAAACACAATATCTCTAAGCTAGACATGGTCAAACACACTACATTCGATCGTCTCCTACAGAAAATGTCATGACCAGTATCAATGAAATGTAAGTAATGCTGAAGTTTAGAATTGTTTTTAGACAATGTAGACAATAATTCTGTGAGCATGATCGCTTTATAAATCCGTTTTGATGGCATGTGCATATTTTAAAAATGTCGTCACAGAGATTTCAATTTTATACTTTACTTACCTACACTGAAGCTAGATGGAAAGAGTGCGAGTCATCAATTTGTCTTGGTGACGTAAAAAGAAAAATAGACGCGTATGACCTACATCTATAAATTCACCACGACTCTGTTATTAATGTCCTAAAGACCAGATAAGTTGGAACCTATAATAAAAGCCGGTGGTGATACTTCGCTACGTTAATGTTGAATTCCTAATAAAAAAACAAAGCAGATAAGAACTCTCATGATTGTCAGTCAGCCACTAACTGCGTAGAACTTGACATTGTATCCCCCCCCATAGGTTGAAGTTACCATACCACATTAGCACGAGATCAAATTTGCAAGAATAGCACGACAACAGAATGCAATAGGGAAGAATAAAGCAAACGTGAATATGAACGAATTTAAGATCTAGATGAAGACAGAATGAATCAACTGTGGCCAATTCTGAGCCATGTCACCCAGTATCTCCGCTCATTTATTGTGATCATCACTGGGAACCCAACCAGGTAGTTTGCATCCACTAATATAGCTTAGATTTCATGGACCTACCCCATGGTTTAGTTTGACCGACCCTAGCCCTTTTCATCCTACTCACACGCCAGCCAATATCGTGTGACGACAGACAGACAGACAGTTACAACGTAGAACTTGGTACATGCGTACGTCAGTTCAAGTTGTCATGCCTCAATTAGCAGATAGAGATTAAATTATCAGATCAAATCCCAGAGTAGGGGAGGTAGTAACAGAGTTAGTATTAATGGAAGGGAATAGAGATCGGTGATAAGATTTAAGAAAATATGATTCAGTAAAGAGAAAATTATGATAAGTCCAGAAACTTAGAATTTGGAGGAAGACAAGGAGTGGATGCACCTGTGCCATTGCCAACGATTTTGAGCCATATCACCCAAGGTCTCTAGCCATTTATTACGAGCGTCACGCGGACCCCAACCAAATAGTCTGCACCTATTAACATGGCTCAGCCCAACTGTCAATGACTTCATGGACTGGTGCCATGTTTTGGTTTGGCCGCCCCTAGCTTTCTTCCAGCATACTCCTACACCAGACAGCATTGCTCGTCGAGGTAGGCCGTGGTCAGGCATACGTAACACATGTCCTAACCACCTTAGCTGATAGAGATTTACTACTTCATCAATAGACTTACCGTATCTACCTAGTACTCTATTCCTAACCCACGTATTGCTTACTCGGTGGTCCCAGCAAACACGAGCAATGTTTCGAAGACATCTATGATCGAATACCAGCAGCCTACGAATATCCTCTATCCTTAATGGCCATGTTTCGCATCCATAAAGTAAGACGGACCGAACTGCTGCGCAGTAGACGCGTCCTTTGGTCAGTAGTCGGATGTCTCGCCTACGCCACAGATGACGCAAATTCCCAAAAGCTAATCGGGCCTTATGTATACGCGCAGAGACTTCAGCAGATACCAGACCGTCAGGACTGATGAGGCTGCCAAGATAAGTGAAGCGGTCAACACATTCAACTGCCTCACTCCCTATCACTAACTTCGGTGTCGAATCAAGCCAATTCTGAAGTAACATTTTGCATTTGGGTGGAGAGAATCGCATCCCAAACATCCTTACATTCTTGTTTAAGGTAGTCAAAAGATTCTGCATTTTATCAGCATCTTCGCCTAAGAGAACTATATCATCTGCATATTCTAAGTCAGCTAGTTTATCACCTGGAAGGAGGTCAACCCCGCCGAAGTCAGACGATGAAAATGTCAACTCTAAGAGTATATCAATGATAAAATTAAATAAAAATGGGGAAAGCGGACAACCTTGACGAACACCACTGGAGGTAATCAGTTCTGATGAAAATCTGCCGTAAGCTATCACTCGACATGTGGTGTTCAAGTAGAGAGCTTGTATAAGGTTAATGTACTTCTGTGGTACGCCTTTCATTGACAGACATTGCCACATAACCTTACGATCGATAGAGTCAAATGCCGCCTTAAGGTCAAGGAATACAACTATTGTTGGGCGTCTAAAAGTGTGTCTATATTCCAGGACCTGGCGAAGTGTGAATATTTGGTCTATACAGCCACGTCCAGGTCTGAAACCACCTTGGTTCTCCGTAGTTTGCTCTTCACGAGCTTTAGTTAGGCGTCGAAGTATGATTGAAGCCAATATTTTGGACACTATATTCGTTAAGCTGATTCCACGGTAATTGTCACAGGAGGACTTCTGTCCTGTCTTATAGATTGGAACGATTAGTGTTTGAGACCAGTCAGATGGGATTACGCCCAATTCCCAGATTCTAGACAGGATCCCGGTTAATCTCGCTGCTAAAACTGGACCACCATCCCTAAATATCCCATAGGTCAACCCATCGGGTCCTACTGCTCTCCTTCGCTTTAGGTTCCCTATAGCCTTCTCAACCTCACTAAGACTTGGGGGACCAATATTAATTTGCCATTCAGATTGCTTGGGAACGGTGGGCAGCTGGGATGACGCCGAGGGCCAATTGAACTGTTCCCTAAAGTGTCCTGCCCATCGGTCCAACCTTCTGGATTGACACTGAATAATGCTCCCATCTTTTTCTGAGATAGTTTCACTTACAGTTGGATTTCTGATACCCGTTTCCTTGATAAGTCTGAACAGTTGCCTACTGTTACCTATTGCCACTGCCTTTTCCATCTCTTTAGCTATCGCCACCCACCACTGCTCACGATCATTCCGTAAGCTTCTAACCAGTTTGTGTTTAAGTTGCCTTCACTCCTCATCGTACTCAGAACTAGACGGGATGTGTTACCGAGCATCTATCAGTTCAGTAGACGCAGCTGAAATCCACTGAGTTTTCTTAACTTTTTGGTTTAGTTTACTAGTAGATATTACTGCTGTTTCAACAGCTTTTTGGATATCATTCCAAGCTGACTCGGGGTGAGTATCGTTTATACAGTTGACTAATTGGTTTTTACGTTGTTCCTGAAATATATTCTTGACTTTTTCATCATTAAGTTGAACTCGTATGGGGATTTTTTCCGTGGGTCTTTTACGTCTAGTGAGACGCAGACTAATACGCGCTCGTACTAAAGCGTGGTCTGAGTCTAAACATGTGCTCCGAAATGAGCGGCAGTCTTCTATCGAGCCTCTCCAACGGTGGCTGATAGCAATGTGGTCTATTTGAGTCCAACGTTGAGTTGACTGTGAGGGCTGCCATGTCAACTGATATCTTTCTTTATGTTTAAAGTTAGTGCTTGCGAGAAATAGACGGTTATCTGAGCACAGTTGCAATAAACGGTCGCCATTATCTGTTCGTTGGGCCTCGACACCATAGGATCTACTTAGGTGCCTTTCGGTTTCGTCTAATCTACCTACTTGGGTATTAAAGTCACCAGCCATAATCACTACGTCAGTACGCTTAGCTTTTCGAAGGAGGTCGGAAAGCTTTCTGTAAAATTCATCTTTTACTTCATCTGAGCTGCAATCAGTGGGAGCGTAGGCAGAGACAACAAAGAGGCAACGGCGTGTGTCCCTATCTTTCCGAGTTCTTACTGTCCCGTTTAGACGGACAGCGCATAAGCGACTGTCTATGGGAATCCAGTTAAGGAGAGCCTGTTCAGCTTTTGAACTTAGTGCTATACCTACACCAGCAAGGCCACGAGTGGTGGCAGTGAGGTCTCCGGAAACACGAAGGGTGAACCGGACCTGTTCTTTATCTTCACAAGGTGAGGTCAAGCGAATGATTGTACTTGGATCCTGTATACGCGTTTCGGAGACGCAGCAGACATCGATGGAACGAGAATCTAGGGTCATAGCTAGAGAGGCTTGTTGTCCTATTTGGCCTAAGGTTCGAACGTTAAAAGCTCCGATATGTAGTTCAGTGCGAGGTTTCAGGATACCAGGAATAACGTTTCGTGAACTCAAACCATTAGCATTAGGGACGTGAGGTGATAAAGTTAGACTAGACGGGTTAATCGTGGGAATAAGGGAGTTATTGAGAGTTGAGGGTGGGATTTGACCTCGAACAAAATGATCACTTGTGCTGTTAGAGGTATGAGGGCGGTTTTCACTTCCTGGCTGCCCACCCCATGGAAGGATATTACTTCCTGAGGTGCCTGAAAGGGAAACTGGATTAGTATTGGTCATAGTGACCTGAAAGCACGATCGCAGAGCCCAAGGGGCAACTGCTTGAGGCCGATCACGCACGACCTTGTTATGGGAAGTTTTCGAAGTGTTAGCTCCGTTCTTTAAAAGGCCTTACTGCCGGAGACGAAAATCCGTGGAGTAAGGTGAGGTGTGACATTTTTAGGGTCGACTTTTTCTAACCCCTTCCTTTCTTTGTGAGAAAGCAGCATCGCTGCAGATGCTGGTTATCCGAGGGAAACACCTTACTGCTATCACACCCCGCTGCAGCCAGCAGTACGACTTCGCCCTCAGATCTTAGGTTGCTGCCTTTAGTCCAACAGACCTGCTTGACATGGTAGGACCTAGAGGAACAAGCGTTCCAGCCAATATAGCTCGGTTGGGTCATCACGATAGGCAAGCCCGACCACCGCGTCAAGGTAACAGCTACGGTCGGGATCGTGTGACGAAGTGGGCAGTGGTTGAGCATACGTAATGCATATCCCGACAACTTCAGCTGATGATGATTTACAACATCAACTGACTTGCCATTTCCCCTCCAGACATCTAACGTTAGTATTGCTTACCCGGTCATTCTGATACACAGGAGATACGTCGAACACTTCTATGACCAAAGGCCTTAAGCCAACGTATATCTTCCATTTTCAAAGCCCATGTTTCCCATCCACAGGTTAAAACAGATTGAACTGTTGTGCAGTACACTCGGCCTTTCGTTGAAAGCCAGATATCTCTTTTACGCAATAAGTGACGTAAGTTGGTATAAGCTAAGTGAATTGTTTGAATCCGTGATGAGATTTTGTCAGAAAATGACTAAAGAGGAGTGACTTCTGAGATAAGCGAAGTGGTCAACGTACTCAACTATTTCACTAGCTACAACCAATCTAGACGATGATGATAACAAAATAACGTTGGCATGTTTCCCTGTCTTTCCGAGGTATTACTATACCATTTAGGCTGACGGCAAAAATAAACGAGTGTCGATAGGAATCCACTCGTGAAGTGCCTGTTCTGCTCGCAAACTTAGTGCTATGCCTACACCAGTAAGGCCATGAGGACTTTTGTTCCATCCCTAGATAAACGAAGAGCGAATTGTGCTGTATATCCGTATTGACTAAAAGTTTGGTGAATGACTACGCTAGGATCCTGTATGCGCGTTTCGATGACACAGCACACATTAATCGCTTATTGACCGATATGACACAATATTTGCGCATTAAAAGACCTAATGTTAAGTTTAGAGAGTGGTTTCAAAAAGCCTAGGATATTCTTTCGGTAACTGGAATAGCTGGTGGCAAACATGGGAAAGGTAGCAGGACAAGATTGATAGTAAGAAATGTAATTAGTAGAAACATAAAAAAGAGAACAGATCTGGTCTTGAACAGAGTGATCTCGAGTGGTGTCAGAGATATGAGGGCGGTTATCACTCCCCGGTTGCCCACACCGTGGGAGGGTTCTTCTTGATGCACCTAAAAAGAATAGCACAGTCAGATAAATACTAAAGTAGTCACAGTAGAAGTAGTAATAATAAAAAAGGTCAGACAAGGATTACTGGAAAAGAAAGAAATAAGTAAAACAAAGGGTATACAATGGTTTTGAAACTAAGATTTTAATGAAGACAACATGTGGATAAATATGCGCCATCGTGATCGATTCTGATTCATGTCACCGAATGTCTCCAACTACTGATCACAATAACCGTGTGGACCCAGATCAGCTAGTCTGCACCTACCAGTATGGCTGACTAACAATTAATGGATTTATGGACTGGTGACGCGTTTGTTTGGTTGTCTCTAACACTCCCCAGCTTACGCCAACCAACAGTGTGCGTGATGGTAGGTAGTGGTCGGGCATAAATAATTCTAACAACAAAACTAGCTCTAACGTAACGTAATTAAAATGTTCGGAAACATTTTCAAAATGTGGGAGAATTATCTGGTCTAACAGTTCATTATGCATCAAGCTAAACGTAGATGAAATGAAATCCTGTCACTTACCAGAAAGACATAAGTGTGCACAACCTACAGGTAACATGCATGGTTTAAATAATTCCACATTTCCATGTGCATTACGTGGAACAACGCCATTCTCAGCTTTTGGTGGTACATAGGGTTCTACTTGCCATGGACCGAATACTTCAACAGTTGGAGGTGTAGAATCAGAACCTTGTAATAATTTACGCTTCATTGATAAACGAGCTTTGACAATTTTTGCAGGTTTTTCATGAAGACGGACAGTCTGAGAACGGGAATTAAAAAAGAAGACAAATAAATCGAACTTAGCACAGAACTTCCATAAATAGATATTTATGGGCATTTGAAATAGTTTCATGTAGTAATTCCCGAATGAACTGAACCTACAGAAATAATGGAAAACGGAATTAACATTCGGAACAGCCAAAACACTAATCGAAAGCTTTTAAACTAACAGGACAGTAACCAAAATATTGTCAGGCAAACTCTAAGGTAAATGATTTGAAAACACCGAAGTTTATACGAAGCAATTTCTAACCACCGTTATAATTAATCAGTCATCATGATTCATGGACTATTACTAATATCATGACCTTTCAAAATAAAATTTGAATAAGTTTGATCCTACTTTAGTTAGCATAATAAGGTAAGGTAGATAGTAACCTGGTGACGATATATTATCAGGCAAGTCTATGAAGATATATATATATAATGCTGAAATTCCATAGGTATCTGGATAAACTACGTATGGTTATAACTCTAACCAAAGCACACAACTTTGATTCATAATATACCAAGTTTCAATCTCACCAAGTTTAGTTCGGTTTCAGCAGTACAAGA